>CM053513.1:61289864-61629551 GCA_028627145.1 Eidolon dupreanum
AAGGAACATTTTCAAGGATAGACCACATGATAGGACAAAAATTAAGTCTCAATAAATTTAAGAAGATTGAAATCGTATCAACCATCTTCTCTGATCACAATGGTATGAAACTAGAAATCAACTACAAGAAAAAAAACGGTAAATACACAAACACATGGAGGTTAAATAACATTCTACTAAACAATGAATGGGTTATCAATGAGATCAAGAAAGAAATCAAAAGATACCTACAGACAAATGGAAATGAAAACACAATGACTCAAAATCTATGGGACATGGCAAAATCAGTCCTAAAAGGGAAATTCATAGCAATACAGGCCTGCCTCAAGAAACAAGAAAAAGCTCAAATAAACAATCTACCCTTACACTTAAAAGAACTAAAAAAAGAACAGCAAACAAAGCCCAAAGTGACTAGTAGGAAGGAAATAATAAAGATCAGAGTGGAAATAAATGAAATAGATTCTAGGAAAACAATACAAAAGATTAATGAAACCAACAGCAGGTTCTTTGAAGGGATAAACAAAATTCACAGACCCTTAACCAGATTCATCAAGGAGAAAAAAAGAAAGGACTCAAATAAATAAAATCAGAAATGAAAGAGGAGAAATAACTACAGATTCCACAGAAATACAAAGGATCATAAGAAAATATTATGAGCAATTATACACCAACAAATTGGACAATCTGGAAGAAATGTATACATTCCTAGAAACATACAATCTCACAAGATTGAGTCAAGAAGAAAAAGAAAATTTGAACCTACCAATTACCACTAACAAATTGAATCAGTAATCAAAAACCTCCCAAGAAACAAAAGTCCTAGATCAGATGGCTTCATAGGTGAATTTTATCAAACATTCAAAGAAGAATTAACACCTATTCTTCTAAAAGTATTTCAAAAAATTCAAGAAGAAGGAAGGCTCCCTAACTCCTTATATGAAGCCACTATTACCCTGATTCCAAAACCAAACAAAGACATTACAAAAAAAAGAAAATTATAGGCTGATATCTCTTATGAACATTGATACAAAAATCCTCAATAAAATATTAGCAAACCAAATTCAGCAATATATTAAAAATATCATACACCATGATCAAGTTGGAATTATTCCAGGATGCAAGGTTGGTACAATATTTGCAAATCAATTAATATGATATACCAAAAGATAAAAACCATACGATCATATCAATAGATGCAGAAAGAGCATTCCACAAAATCCAGCATTCATTTATGATAAAAACTCTCAGCTAAATGGGAATACAGGGAACATATCTCAACATAATAAAGGCCATATATGACAAACCTATAGCTAACATCATGGGGGAAAAGCTAAAAGCCTTTTCCTTAAGATTAGGAATAAGACAAGGATGCCCACTTTCACCACTCCTCTTCAACATTGTATTGGAAGTCTTATCCACAGCAATAAGACAAGAAAGAGAAATAAAAGGCATCTGAATTGGAAAGGAAAAAGTAAAACTCTCATTATTTGCCGATGACATGATACCATATATATAAAACCCTAAAGATTCCACCAAAAAACTGTAAGAACTGATCAATGAATTCAGTAAAGTAACAGGATACAAAATTAATATTCAGAAGTCAGTGGCATTTTCATACACCAAAGATGAACTTTTGGAAGGAGAAGTTAAGAAAAAAATCCCATTTACAATTGCATCAAAAACCGTAAAATACCTGGGAATCAAATTAACCAGGGAGGTAAAAGACCTGTTCTTAGAAAATTATAAGTCATTGAAAAAAGAAATTGAAAAAGATACAAATAAATGGAAGCATATATCGTGCTCATGGGTAGGAAGAATCTACCATTTTAATAATGAGTGAAATAAGTTATACAGAAAAAGATAAATACCATTTGATTTCACTTATATGTGGAACCAAAGGAACAAAAAGAACAAACTAATCGAAAATAGAATCACAAATATAGAGGACAATCTTGTGATGGCCAGAAGGGAGAGGAGTTGGGGGGCTAGGAGAATGGGGTGAAGGGTTAAAGAAGAACAAATTAGTAGCTGATAGATGGTCACAGAAATATGGAGCACTGCATAGGAAATGCAGTTAGCATTAATGTAATGGCTAGGTGAAGAGCCAGAGGAGAGAAAGAACAATTAGGGGGATCATTTTATAAACTATATAAATGTCTAACCGGTATACTGTATACTTGAAACTAATAAAATAATTTTTTTAAAAAAATCTATCTTTACACCACTTTGCATGTCCTTATCGTACTACTTAATATTAATCATCTGTTCAACTTTAGCATGTATCCTTACCCTAGAATATAGCATACTAATTACAAAATCTAAGATTTATGTATCTTATTTCCCTTACCAAAATTTAATTTTCTCTTTGGTCATATAATCAAATACTAAAATCCTTCAGGGTTCTACTCAAATCCTATTTTCTTCACAAAGCCTTTTCCAACCACTCTTACTCACTCTAATGTCTTAGTTCTCCAAATTCCTAAAGCCTCTTTTTATATTAATAGTAGAGTGTCTTATTAGATATAAATTATCTCAATTATTCATTGGCATGCCAATCGTCCCTGCAATGCTAAAGAAAAATATTCAGCCATATTAACTAGACTCGGATGAGTTTCAGATGGGCTCCTTTAAAAAAAAAAATACTATGGTAAAATATGTATAATATTAAAAAATTTTATCAATTGAAAGAACACAATTTGGTATCATTAAATACATTCATAATGTTGTATAACCATTACCACTATCTATGCCCCAAACTTTTTCATTATCTTCAACAAAACCTTGTAACCATTACGCAATAATTCCCCCTTCATTCCCTCCCCACCCCCTGGTAATCTCTAGTCTACTTTCTGACTATGAATTTAGCTATTCTAGGTACTTTATATAAGTGGAATTATACAATATTTGTCCTCTGTTTCTGGCTTTTTTTCATACAAGAAAAATGATGTTTTGAAGGTCCATTGTAGCATATATCAAAATTTTATTCCCTTTTATGGCCGAATAACACTCCATTGAATGTATATAACACATTTTGTTTATCTATTCATCTGTTGATAGAAACAAGCAGAATATCCTGTGGCTGACCATAATTTTGGAAACACCACTGTCAGTAAATGGGTGAGTAAGGTTAATGAGGGCAAATTAAGCAAAAAAAATAAATAAATAAAATTAATTCAAGGTTTCTGCTTATTTTTATACTTCAAAAAAATCTGTGTGACAGAGAAAAGGGTATACTTTTTCACTTGAACTATTTTCTCTTATCTATTAAATGCCTAATAAGTACAAGCCTTTACCTATAGCTTCTCAAGTATAAAATATTTTAAAAATCTAGCAGAGAATGGTACACTATGTCTATTAGTGACTCAAGCATTTCCTCTAAAAATATACTATAACTATAATCAGAGTGTAATGTATAAAACCATAAAGAACATTCCACCTAAATTACTGGTATGTGGAAAGCAACATAATAATTCAAAGAGGGATAACTGTGCTCATATTGTATGCTTAAGTATTCTCTTCTATTGCAAGGATTTATCAATATCTGCTCTAAAACTTAGTTACCTTTATTTACTCTGACATAAGCCTATTTTCTACAGACATACTACATTTTCTTTTTCCTAGTAGTATAACTTGTCCATTTCTTTAAGACAATATATATATATATAGATATATATATCTCTCTATATATCTATATATATATATATATATGCTTTATATTGCCTTCATTTTTCTTTGTCTTTATTCTACATGTTTAAAAAATATTTGGCTCTCAAGAACAGACTGGCACTGTATGTATATCTAAATTTGACCAGTATTTTCTTAAACAAAGAGATCAGCTAAATCTTTATACTAATTTATATTTACTGAGCTCCTTGAATATGCTGCAGAGTGTTCCAAAGCTCTAACTTTATAGTCTTAGAAAATTATCCTCTATGAAATATGTGTAAAATCCATTCTATTTTTATGGGTTCCTATCTTTATTGCATTCCACATTCTTTGGTTTTGGTTCTTCTTAGAAGGAAGACCCTAAATTCCCTGTTCCCTTCTCTCATTCCAAGATGCATAGGATCATTTCCACTATTTCTATTTTTTTCTTTTAATTTCAGAAGAAAACTTAAAGCAGAATATCAAAAAAAAAGTTAAAAATATTTTTTAAATCTCTGTATATATGGTTACATTTCTGTGTCCTCATCACATTGCCTCCCCTTTCTACTAGCCGATCCTCATTGGGTAGATGTACTTCTTTTTGCTAAGTAAGGGGCTAGAAAATAATCAAGGCAGAAAGATATCACTGTCGATTGTAACCCAAAGCAATCATTTGTAAGAGCCACTATAAGAATGCATCCTACCATTTCAAGGCCCCTGGACTTTTCTCTAAGCAGTGAAAACACCAGGTGAAAGATGTGAGAAAACATGAATTCACAGACTTTTCCTTTATTTCTACTGACTACAGCCATATCACATGTAGTATCCATGAAATTAAAAAATTGGTACTGGTCTTTTATTTATAATTCAAACTCATCTCTTCATTATCTCATCTTTTCATCTTTTCATCATAATAAAAATCCTTTGAAAATTCCTCCCTGACCTTCCTCCAAAATAAAGTTAATTATATCACAAGCAGCTCTTCTCCTAATTAAGCTTACTCCAAACACAAGTGCACTTTTCTCATTTTATTGTCACTAACACTAGAATGAGGTGCTCTAGTTGGCAATTAAGTTAATGCTCTGCTCAGTTAGATCTTTTAAGTGCAAAATGGATTTAACTCAGGCTTATGGTGATGGAAAAGTAAACACTTTGCAAAGTAAGACCCTCTTGAAATATTCTTTATGACACTCAATACCTTCCAGAATTCAAAGAGTTAATACTTTCTACATTTACGCCTAAACTTAATAGCTTTATAATATCTATATATATACAAACACACACACACACACACACATACACACACACACACATATAGGTATATATGTGTATATATATCCCTAACACAAAACAATAGATTGTCTTCTGATTAATATTAATAACACTTTATGTACAATAAAACTACAACCTCCGCTAGCTCAAAAGTATCGTTTCCAAACAAATGTATTTACACATTATTAGCTGTCACTTAGTTCACCTTGTTTCTGTGTAGTGTGTTTTCCTTATCATCTTCTTGTACATATTTAATAAGGGTGTAGAGAGAAGTCAACAGGTTGAATAAGTTGTAAGGTTAACATCTGTGACTGTATCATTGTTCCAATTTACCATATAAAATTAAGAGTGTGACACTTAATTTCTCTGACAGTTACCTTCAATGAAGAAAAAATCTACATAATAAAGTTGATAAATGTTGTTAACAAGATAAACTGTAAAAATTTAAATAATTTTAATTAAAATTATTATAGTTATTATTTTCATACATTATTTGAAGGTGTCAGTCTAGGCTTTAGGGGCTCTAAATTACTAACCTTCAGTGTTTTTCTCTGAAAATTAAAATGGTACACTAAGAGGTGGTGACAGATATTTTAGAAAAGAATGATTTTATTTCAACAAAGCATCTTAGGAAGCCATTTGTGTGAGAATATAGAGGCCGTAGATGGTGATCTGCAAAGAAAGTTTAGAAAGACAAGAGAGAGAAAGAGAAAAGATTCTATTAGAAAATGAAAGATATTTGACTCTGGCATTTAGACTGGAAAGGTATGAAGAACTCAATAAATTAAAGAAACAATAAAATGTAGAAACAAATAAACTTAGAAACAAAGAAACAAACAAACAAAAAAAAAAAACCAGAAAAAGGATTTAGTAAGACAGCAGAAAGCTGGAGATAATATACCTGCTAGGGAGAGCACTGCAAAAGACTTTGGAAAAAATGGATATGCAATATTTACATTTAAATTGTCTGCTGATTAGAAAGACAAAATACACTGCTCAATTAAGGGGATATTTTATTTGGATTATTGCATAAAGGATGTCATTAATGAGAAACGTATCAAAGTAAAGAAAGGGGATCTGAAGTTTTACAGAGGCAGGAAAATGAGAGTCATCCACAACTCTCATGGTTTGACACAAGAAAGGATAAAAATTGGTCTTATATCAGAGGAGGTGAGGACAGGCAGGTCCTTTACCATTAGCCGTTAGCCTGGAACACAATAGGGCCCAAGGGGCATTTCTTAATCTCCAGTGCTTTCCCAGAACACAGAGAGTTAATACTTTCTATATTTACTCCTAAACTTAATATGTATATAATATATATAATATACATATCCCTAACACAAAACAATACATCACCTTCTGATTAATGTTAATCAGAGTACCAAAAAAAGTGAACATTATCACCATTCTCTGAAAAAAATCCCCTTTTTTTTACCACTTACCTTTAGTGAAGTTTGCTGTGTATTATACTTTGGGGAAACTGAAGGAAAAGAGACTTGAATTCTGTGTTTCAGATTAATGGAGAGAAGGGTAAGTAAATGAGTCAAAGCCTGATCCTGTCTAGATAATCAGTATTCCTCAAGAGGTGGTGAATTTCATTTTACATGGTACACATGTGAAAATACGATAACCTCTCAAGAATAATGAAGAAAGGACATAAGCTTGAAACAGTGTATTGAACTACAGAGTCTTCGAAGTTTTTTCCAAACTTGTCAGTCAACAATTCTATGGTTAATATGTTAGAAATAGAAACAGTAGAATTGGGAAAGAAAACATAATGCTAAGCATCTAAAAATGGTCATATTAGAAGAGAATATACTCTAACACAGGTCCTCACTACTCTGTATATACCTCATTAGCAAGGGTCATTGTGTTAGTGCCCTATTGCTACTATAAGACAACTCTAACACAGTGGCTTAAAATAATAAAAATTTATTATTTTACAGCTCTGGAGGTCAGAAATCCAAAAATTGGTCTCACTGGCCTAAAAGTCAGATGTCTGCAGGGCTGCATTCCTTTCTGGAAGCTCTAGGGGAAAATTCCTTTTCTTGCTTTTTCTAGCTTCTAGATGTTGCCCACACCCCTTGGTTTATGACCCATTTAATCTTCAACCCAGGAATGCCAGGTTAAGTCTTTCTCGCAATGTATCACTTTAATTCTACTGTCTCCCTCTTTCATATATAAAAAGCCCTGTGACTATACTGAACACTTTCAAAAAATCTAGAATAATCTCCCCATCTCAAATTATCCCTGCCATGTATTATAGGTTGAATTGTGTTATCCCAAAACACATGTTGAAGTGCTAATTTCTAGTACCTCAGCATGTGACCATATTTGGAAATAGAGTTATTGCAGGTTAGTTAAAATGATCTCAATTGGAGTAGTACGGGCTCTTAACCTAATATGACTGCTGTTCTTATAACAAAATGAGACAGGCATACAGAGAGAAGATGCCCATGCAACCATTTAGGGAGAGATCGGAGGTATGCATCTGCAAGCCAAGGAGTGCCAAGGATTGTCAGCAAACAACAGATGCTAGGAGATACAATGAAGGATTCCCCTCTACAGGTTTCAAAGGGAGCATGGCCCCCTGATGATACCTTTATGGGAACTTCTTGCCTCCAGAGCTGTGAGACAACTGCTGTTGTTTTAAGGCATCCAGTTTGTGGCATTTTGTTACAGCAGCCCTAGCAAACTAATACATGATGTACAAACATATTCATAAGTTCTGAGGATTAGGGTAGGGAGATCTTTGATAAAAATAGAATACATATGCCTTCTAATTAAGAAAGAACAAGATAAAACTCTCTTTAAAGAAATGGAAATGATGATCTTTTTTTTTTTTTCCTTCTGATTTACATAGCACCCTAAGGCTTTTATCTTCCTAGAACTTCTATTAAGAATTCCGGATCACTCATCAACAATTATAAACCACTGCTTTTTTGCTGATTTTACTCTTAAGTGAATTAAGTGCTTACCTATATAGGGTTACTTTAAGTTCAGTTTAGGAAAACATAAAATTTAAATAAAAAATGCATAGGCAAAGTATAGACTAGTCACTATGGCAGAGCCTAAGTATACTAGGGCGGGGAAGTCTGTGCCAGCTCAGTGTCCATGAGTTCAAAAAAAAAAAGGAAAAAGAAAAGTTTCTACTCTCAGTTTTTGGAGGTTATTTTTTAAATTTTATTTTATTGTAGTAAGAACACTTAACATAAGATCTACTCTCTTAACAAACTTTAAGTATACAAACCTTTATTGTTGACTGTAAGTACAATGTTTGTATAGCAGATCTCTAGAGCTTATTCATCTTGCATAACTGAAACTTTATGCTATTGATTGTAACTCATTTCCCCATCCCCAGTCCCTGGAAACCACCATTCCACTCTGATTCTATAAATTTGACTATTTTAGATACCTTATATAAATGAAAACATACAGTATTTGTCTTTCTGTGACTAGTTTATTTCACTTAGCATAATGCCTTCAATGTTTGTCATGCTGTCTCAGATTGCAGAATCTCCTTCTTCTTTGAGGCTGAATAATATTTCACTGAATGTGCACATTACATTTTCTTATCTATTTATCTCTTGATGGACAGACATTTAGGTTGTTTCCACATTTTGGTTATTGTGACTAGTTCTGTCATAAACATGGGAGCACTGAAATCTCTTTGAGATTCTGACTTCAATTTTCGTGGATAAGTAGCTAAAAAGTGAAATTGCTGGATCATATGGTAGTTCTATTTTTAATTTTTTGAAGAACTTTCATATTGTTTTCCATAGTAGCTTCATCATTTTGCATTTAAACCAACACTTCTTCACCAACACTGTTATATTTTGTTTTTTGATAATAGGCATCCTGACAGTAGAGAGATGATATCATATTGTGGTTTTGATTTTCATTTCCTTATGACTAGTAACACAGAGAACTTCTTCATATACCTGTTGGCCACTGTATGTCTTCTTTGGAGCAATGTCTATTCAAGGGCTTAGCCCATTTTTAGTTGGGTTACTAGTTTTTCATTTTAGGGTTTTTGGGGGTTTTTTTGCTATTTTCTTGGAGTTCCTTACATATTTTGAAGATTAATCTCTCATCAGACATATGGATTTTCTCCCTGTTCTTTTCACTTTGTTTCCTTTGTTATAAAGAAGATTTGGATCTTTTAAAGTCAAATTTAAATCTGTATACAATGCAGCTAGTGTCTAACAACACTCAGGGGTAGCAGAATTTCTTCCCTTTTACTTACTTTGAAAGAAATATATATTTCCAAAGACCTTTTAACCTCACAGAAACAAAATCACTCTTTGCATTTTTGCATTGTCAGATTTATCTTTCTCCTTCTTAATTTAGTAGGATGAACACATTTGTCTTTTGCAATAAGCACATTCTAAGATGTTCCCTGGTAACCAATCTTTGTAGAAACATTAGGTTCAGATCTGTTCTGCTCATACAACTAGTAGCTGATAACAAAAAGGACAGGAGAATGTGAATTGGAACAGCTAAAAAAAATAAGAGCCTTTGGCTTAATAGAAAGCTTTTTCCCTATGAAAAAGATCTCATTTGCCTTATAGATGTACACAGCATTAACATATGTGCACACTTATTTCAATGATTAAAAAACATGTAGCTAAAATGCCTCAGGGGAAAAAAGTATAGAGAGAAAATTTTATTTTACAACAATGGAAAAGAAAATCAAACCTACTGCCTCTCTCCTATTTAAAAAATAGTTTGTATTAAATTCTTGACCAAATACAGACTTTAAATACTCTAAATCAAAAACAAAAAAAAAGCTCAAGACAAAAATAAAAGTATCATTCAATAACTCTTTAATTTCTTATAAAATATTTTCATTTCTTTAGTTGTTATTATCAGATTATAAAAAGATATTATTCCTAAAATCATATGGCTAAAAAAGAATAATGCATTCCAGTTTTTGCATAAATGTTGATATATCTGTATCTTCTCAGGCAAGGGAAACAAAAGAAAAAATAAACAAATGTAACTACATCAAACTAAAAAGTTTTTGCACAGCAAAGGAAACCATCAACAAAACAAAAAAACAACCTACTGAATGAGAGAAGATATTTGCCAATGATACATTTGATAAAGGATTAATATCCAAAATTTACAAAGAACTCATACAATTCAACACCAAAAAAAAAAACAAACAAATAATCCAATTAAAAAATGGGCAAAAAAACTCAATAGGCATTTCTCCAAAAAGGACAGATAGCCATTAGACATATGAAAAGATGCTCAATGTCACTAATCATTAGCAAAATGTAAATTAAAACCACAATGTGATATTACCTCACACCTGTCAGAATGGCCATTATCAATAAATCAAAACCAACAAGTGTCAATGAGGATGTGAAGGAAATGCACTGTTGGTGGGACTGCAAACTGTTATGGCCACTATGAAAACAGTATGAAGGTTCCTCAAAAAAAACGAAAAATAGAACTTATGACCCAGCAACACTACTTCTGGGTATTTATCCGAAGAAAATCAAGACACTAATTTGAAAAGATATGTGCAACTCTATGTTCACTACAGTGCTCTTTACAGTAGGCAAGATATGGAAGCCACCAATGTGCCCATCAACAGACAACTGGATAAAGAAGAAGTGGTACATATATACAATGGAATATTAAACAGTCATAAAAATGAAATCTTATCATTTGCAACAACATGGATGGACCTAGAGGGTATTATGCTAAGTGAAATACATCAGACAGAGAAAGACAAATACCAAATGATTTCACTTATATGTGGAATCTAAGAAACAAAAATGAACAAAGAAAATGAAAACAGACTCAGATAAAGAGAACAAACTGGTGATTGCCAGGTAGGAGGGGGATTGGAGGGCTGGTTGAAAAAGGTGAAGGGATTAGAAGTACAAATCGTTACTTATAAAATAGTTACTGGGATGTGAAGTACAGCATAGGGAATATAGTCAGTAATATTATAATAACTCTGTATAGTGCCAATTGAGTACCAGACTAATCGGGGGGTCACTTTGTAAATTATATATATGTCTAACCACTATACTGTGCACCTGAAACTAATATAAAATAATATTAAATGTCAACTCTATTGAAAAATAAAAATTAAAAAATGTTAATATATCTGTTTTCCCATATATTCAAAGCTTCTTGATTAAATGTTGTTAATGTACTCTGAATTTTGACTCTCAGAAGACCAATTGCAAATATAATAATCAATGTTATATTTTTAAAAAGAAAAATCGAACACAAATTTTAATACTAGAAAATAAAAGGAGCCCAACACCCCAAGAATAAAATAAAGACCAACATATAGTTATCTATACAGTGTTATAATATAAGGTGAAAAGTGGTAAATTTAAACATACTACCCTAACTCTTGAACTTTGGATTTTAGAAAACATGAGACTAATTATTTTACATACAGAGGTAGGCTAAAATTCTATAAAACCAGAGATTATTTAAATCAAAGGCAAAGATTTTTAAATAAACTTTTTGAGTATTATGTTAATTAATTGTTAATTAAATGTTAATTAATTCTATACATTTCTATTACACAGTTTACTGGATTTCAGGCCAAGCTTTATAAGATAGCATGTACTGAGGACTAATACAGAACCTGTTAAGTAGGTTACTAAATGTCCCAATTTGACCAGAACAGTCTTTCTTTATGCCTGTTGTCTGAATATTATTAACAGAGAACCCTTCACTCTCAAAGGCTTCTTAGATGAACAATATTATATGGTCGCTCTATCCAAAATAATTAAATCAGAAAGGTTATAACCCAAATGAGTTGTACCTTCTAAAAATGTTTTGTTATGTTTATAATTTAAAAAATAAAATATACATAGGTGAGATAGATACATTATTTACATTTAGTGATTTACTGATAGTATATCACCACTCACTGGTAGCAGAGCCCTCTGCTCTAAGTTGGCTCCAACTCCAAGCTGGCTTTCTTTTCTCAGCTTAGTATATTTTGGGTAATTGAAAAGGAAAGAAATGGGTTTATAATAAGAGGAATATAAATCCAGATGAGAATGTACCTATCTGCTCAGAAATCCAAATTTAAGAAATTCAAGTCTACTGCTTTGGATGTATTATAGAGCATGAAACAGAAGTTGAAAGTTATGGGAGTGTTACAGTGATCTATGAGGAAATGTAAAGAATGTGAGTGGTGTGACGAGGTGGAAATGGTTTAAAGTAATTTTGGTTGTTTTTACTAATTGTAACAGGGTAGAGTCTATAAACAATAGATTAGTGCTCCTCAATTTGCTACTCTGAAATAGACATCCATAAATATAGTCTAGCCAGACTTTACCAAGGCATGTAATGTCTTTTATTTTATCAATGCACAAAATGTGGGTAATAATTTTATTGAATATACTTACTTCACATTTCGCTACTCCATATATTTTATCACATCATATCCCTCACAAGAATCAACCTAGACATTAAGTACATCTACTCCAGGCAATTACTTAAATAAAGCCATGTTATGCTCAACCTTTGGCCCTTACACTTTGATCTCAATTATTTTTTAATATCTATGAGAATTAATATTTCTTTAGACTCATTTGATCTTTGGTTTTATGGCTTACTGAACTCAGCTTCAAAATTGAATATAGGGTCTTGTCCCCCAGTACAGTCATTGCTGGTGTTCTAGAGATGGGCATAGATAGAGGAATCTTCTACCTCCAGCTCTATGAAGTCAAGCAAAGACCGGCCTTAATAGGAAAATGGATTCACTCTGTATATTATGTAAATGATGCTGATTAATTCTCAGCATTAATTGGTATGGACATTTCTGTTGATTTTCTTAATATTATTGTGTTCAACATTTTTTACCTTTACCGTAGATGATGATACTGAAGTCACATTTTTTGCCACATAATGATTAAGGTTAAACATTTTTCATATGGTCTACAAGGCCTACATGATTTGACCCAAGGCCACTTTTCCACCCTTATTCTGTGCCACCCCTTCCTTCTCTCCACTTTAGCCACACTTCCTTTCTTTAGTTCTTCAAATGTGTCATGCTTGGAGTCATAAAATATAGTGGTGTCTCTGCCTGGATCACTCTTCAAACCCAACCTCCACAACAAACTACATGCATACATAGGGTAAACTTTACAGACCTCAACTTAACTAGCACTTACTTGGGCAAAGCCCTTCCTAACCTGGAGACTAAAACAGACCCTCCTTTTTAATATACTCTCACAGTGTCTTTTACTTGTATTCTTAGTATTTACTCTAATTTGCAATTTAAAATATTTATATAATAGCCAATGATCTCCCCCCTCCAGATTATAAGATACATTAGGTCAGCTGTATGAACTTTGCACATCATTGTATTTGTCATATTCAGCCCTAGTACAAAGCAAATACACCATAAATAATTATTCTTTTGGAATTTCAAGGATACAAGGTTGGAAGGATAGAAAATATTTTGGATGATGGAATTAGTACCCAAGATAATCTTGTCAGACTGGAAAGGTAGCTATGACACAAATAATAGCAGTAATAAAGTTTAGGTCCTGCAGTTAGGACCAAAGAAACAATTGTACAAGAAAAGAGTGGGTGTAATTAAAAGTATATATAGGTAAATAATTAATGATAGAATTTTTATTAATATAAAGAAATACATTTTTTATTTCTACTGTCTCTCTTGTTCTTCCCTACAAGAAAAAAAAAAAAAAAAGCTTTATCGTATATTGATTGGTATGATGGACAGAATCTAAATTCCATGGAGTTTCATTAACCAGAGTATAAGGCCATGGCATTAGAAAAACATCTGGACCTATCTTTCTCTCTTTTTCTTTCTTCTTAGACATAGCTGCATTCAGACCAAGGGGTGCTAGATGATAAGTGGTAAATGGTAAATTTAAATATATAATTTATCCTCCTATAATTTATGTAGGGCCTTGCCATAGTCTCCAACTTAGTTTTAGTACTGATACTCTATTATAATTCTCAGCTTTGTGTTATATTTGTGTTTAATTGACTAAGCATGGAGAATGTAGCTAACATGTAATTGCAAGTTACACAGTCCAGGAATTTTTCGGACATGATCAATAATAGAGGCCTATTCAATAATATTGCTGAAGTGACATTGCAATATTAAACTGAATTAACAACATAAAATCTAGAACAAGAATAATAAAATTTCATTTAGAACTGCTCAGAACACTCCTGCTGTGCTTTCTAATCTTGGGGACTGCACTTTATATGATATCCTGAGAAAGACAGGATATATATTCAAAATTGTATTATTATCCTTAATTGATCCCTGTTCTTCCTATAAGAGGCTTGTAGATCCCTGCCCTCTGCTATGTGACTTAGAGTGTATCCCAGTGGGAGATGTACATTTTCCTACCCCATCAATGTTAGATTTTAATGTGTGACTTGCTTTGGCTAAAAAAATAAGTAAATAAAAGCATAAAAGTAAAATATATGAGTGAAAAATAGCTAAAAGATATATGCTACTTCCGAGCAAATTTTACACTTTTCCTCTATTAAGTTTGGAATAGCTTAGGGACTACTCCTTCAGCCCGAATCCTAAAAGGAAGATATATGGAGAAGAATTTCAGCAAATATACAGCTGACCTATTACACGAGTGAGAAATAAACCTTCATTGTCATAACCACTAAGATTATAAAGTTGTTTGTTACCATAACAAAGCCTGTAGAAAGTTGAATAATAATGTCAGATAACCTGAATAAAAACTTTGAGACAATCTCATATTAGGAATAGTCGAAGAAATTGGAATGTTCCATTTGTTGAAGAAAAAATGTAGAGGGACAGTGTAACACTCTAAATATTTAGTGGGTGGTCAAATATAAGAGTAATAGAACTATTCTAAGTATTCTTACCGCGTCAAATTAGAATCAATAACTGAAAGCTTAAGGATAACCCATTTAGAGAGAATATTCTAACCTGCAGAGTTTGTCAAAAATGAAATTGGCAGTTTTAGGATGCTTGGAAAGTTTCCTGACATTGGAAGGTTCAAATAGCTCAATGTATTTATTTTTTAAAAATTCTAATATTGGTTGGGTCAATATACTACATGACCACTTTTTAAAACAAAATGCAAAATTTATAACAGTATAGGTGACTCATACAGACTCTCTCCAAAGACTCATTGTCAATTATATGTTGGTTTTCTTCCTTTTCTTCTTTTCATTCTGTTCTTATTCAATTGTTATGAATAGGACTGATACAGACAGGAAGGATTTCTTCTAAATAAGTTATATGCTTCCAAAATTAACAGTCTAAAACTGGGTATAGCAGTCAAAATGATAAAATATACCATTTACAAAAATACCATTTACAAAAAAATAAAATAAAGTAATTGAATTTTAAATTAAAATAATTACAAATGCAAAATAGCCTTTGTTTTAAAATATTATTCAAAATAAAACAGTCTTACTAATGAATACAAAGCGATAAATAAAATAATCCTCCATTGTTCTTATGTAGAATATAACTTCTACTTCATTTATGAGTCTATGGTATATTTGCAGGCATTAGCTTAGAAAATTTGATGATTTTTAATTTTTCCATTCACTATAGAATTTTTAAAAATTTTTATATCAAAATTAATGAATTACATATATGTTCAGAAGAATGATATTTGTTTTTGTCAAATAAATAAATCCAATGCCATCTTAAGTAATTAACATGTTAAATTGTGGCGGCCAACATCTGTTTCTTCTCTATCTTCTTATTAGTTATTTTATATTTAATATTAGTTATCATAAGACATAATGTCCAATTTTATCATACACTGTATTTCTTCATGAAGTCATTTAGTAAGTGAATATTCATTAAATTTAAATAATACAAAATAACTATAAAAATCAATATTTTAAAAGTGTGAAAGATATCTCACTATCATATCTGAAATCTCAAAATATTCACCATAAGCCACTGTGATACATTTTGGACACAGACAAAAATATTTTCTTTCATCCTCAAATTTAAAAGCTCAGTGATTTTATGACCTACAAGGCAAATGAAATTCAGCTGTTGATAATTTGAAAAAGAGGCTTTATAGTGTTTATTCTGTTACTAATTATGTTTGCCTTTTTCTCTATTAAAATGTTGACTACATACCAAGTACAATGCATTCTTTTAATCAGTTTTTCCATTGTATACCTATAACAAACACACAAAGAAGTGTAGCAAATCAACCAGGGAAAGTTTGGCTTTATTTTCTATTCTTCTAGTTAAATTTTGTAACAATTTTATCACTCGTTCTCAATGATTCTCATTTTGTTTGGTCACAAAAAAATTTTAAAGATCCTAAATATCTCTGATAATCAAACATGTTTTAATAAATTGTAGCTTCCATTAGAATTTAAATTTTACAGTATTTGCTATACATAATTACAAAAGAAAATAAATCTTACATAATTGATGTTCCCATGTAGTTTTTAATTCATTTTTAACATTTATAAAATTGCAATTTTAAAAGCAATTTTCCCTAAAATTAGTTATTTTGTTTTCAAAATTAAGAGATAGCTTTACATAATGAGCATTTGAAAAATGTGTTTTTCCATATTATACTTATATCCACAAAAGTGTTTAATTTGTCCTTTACCTAGAGAATTGTCATTTTAGAGAAAACAAAATGATTGAAACTCAATAGAGGTTAAGAAAGAGTCTAGTGATGAGAAGAGAAAATCAGGAATGATAAAGGTAAAATATAAAGGCAACCCCTTGATTCCAGGCTTGTACAAATGACTTGCTAGGCCAATGATAACTTTAAAGCCACAGTGAAAACAGAGGCTTGAAATGAATGGGTGTGCACAATGAGGCTTGCTCTCTTTCACCTTTGCTAATACGCTAGGGTTAACCTGCTGGAGAAGGAGAGCCACATGGAGCAGATGTAAATTGCCCCAGTTGTCCCAATAATGCCCAGTCTAGATCATCCAATAGCAAGCTGAATCCAGACAAGATCAAGATCAGTTGAGCTTCCTTATCAACCTCTAGCTGTCTGTAAAGCAATTTTAGTGGTTTATTATATAGTACAAGTAAAAAAAAAAAAATGCCAGATGGTTTGTAATTATTAGGTACAAATTTTGAATATTTTGAAGTATAACTGATACCCTAACTAGAATAAAATAGACCTAATATACCACTTAAACACTAAAGGACCCTACCCTCACAAAATAAATGGCAAAAAAAAAAATTAGTTTCAAATATACTTTTTAAAAATAAATATTCTTATATTGTCTTACATTTGATCGTATCTATTTATATATGCATTTGAAATTCTGAGAGACAGTATGATCTAGTTGAAAATCATGTATGGGCTTTGGTTACAGACAGGATTGAATTTAATTCCTGTTTCTGCCATTTATTACTATCTGTTTATTATTAGCTGTTTATTTATTATTGCCATGGAGAAATATTATCAGTGCTCTAGTTTTCTGTTTGTAAATTGGGATCAGATATTACTCCATAAAATTAATATTGAGGACTGAATAAAATATTATAGGCGACCAATTTAGTCATTAATTCTTTCATTATTTAATTCATTCAACAAATATTAATTGACCATCTACCACATGTCAGGCACCATTTTAGGTGCTGAGGATATGGCAGTGCACTAACTAGACAAGGTGTTGCCGTTATGGAGTTGGCATTCTAGGGGCAGCAGACTGATCATAAACAAATAAACATGTAAATATTAAACAAGTGACATGAAAAAATACCACAGATAAAATAAAATGAGGTAAAGGGGACTGTGAGTGCTGAGTGTGGGTTGTCAGGAAAGATTTTATTATAAGTTGAGGTCTAAACAGAAACCTGAAGGAGGTGAAGAAGTGAGCCATGTGGATGTTTGGAGGAAGAACACTACAGCAAGGAGTTCACTTGACAAGTTCAAGGAATTGTCCTGTGTCTCAAGCATAGTGAGCCAGGGAGAGAGAAGGAAATGAGTTCAAAGAGAAAGTACGGGGAGAGGCAGATCCTATAGGTCCTTGTAGGCCATGATAAGGACTTTGTTTTTAACTCTAATTAATACTGGAAGCTATTAGAGGTTTTAAACAGATGAGTAATATGACAATAGATTATGTGAGCAAGAGAAGAAGCAAGAAAACTTCTTTAAAAATGCTTGCAAAGATCCAGCCAAGATAACAACTTGGGCCAAAGTGTTAGCATTTAAAAGAGATAAAAAGTTGTTGAAATCCGGATATATTTTAAAGAAGGAGCCTACAGGATTTTCTTATAGATTAGATTTGGAATTGAGAGTACCAGAAGAATCAAGGATGAAGGTGCTTGTCTAAGAAACATGAATAATGGAACTGACAGTAATTGTCATGGGAAGGACAGTTAAAGACTGGGATGCAGGAGGTATGGATGGGATGGATCAGGCATTTGGTTTTGAACAAATTTTTTCCTTTTTGTTTATGTTATGATTTGTTTTTGAGAGGTCTGTTAATAATCCAAGTGGAAATATTAAATATTAAATAGGCCCTTGGATATACAAGTCTGAAGTTCAGGAAAGAAATGTAAGCTGAATATATAAATTTGGAAGTTGAACACTAACAGTAGGAATGTCCTTCTGTTATTCAACTTTGGAAAAGTAAATGTTCTAGATGTTGGTATCATTTCTGGTACTTGAGATCATGGATGTTACCATCAGATCCTGTCAAAATGACAACTATAATAAAACACAAAGCATGCTGTGTCAATGTCAGGGCAATCGGAAGTGAATGAAATCATACTGTGATTTAAAGAGGGGAAATTGAATAAAGAGTTGTTAACTAGATAAAAGAGTAACTCAAGAATGTAAGAACACTCTATCATGCTCTAGGGCTATGAGAGAGTTCCCAAGGAAGGGCACATACAAAAAAGGGGCCCTCCTTCCTTGAAGCGGGTTTCAAACCATTTTGGGGAAACTGTAATTCAGCCTACTAGATAACAAAGAAGTTTTCTGGCTTTCCCAATCCACAGCTGGCAAGCAGGAAGCATTCCTCTGGAATACAGGAGGGGCCAGAGGATGTACAGGTGGGACGTACATGAGCACAGCCAGGTATGTGAGCACCTAGAGGGAATGTGGGTTCTGATACAGCAGAGGGCTTGGAGTGCATGGTGTCTGTGAGGTGAGTCACTGCCAATAGCCAGCATGCAGAGGGAGTGAAAGCAGGAGTGTAGACTAACCACAACCAGGAGGCCTGGAGCACAGAGTCCACATCAGGAGGACCATGGTATAAGGACTGTGGGAAACAAACCAGGGCTGGGTTATAAACAAGCAGGAATAGGGGGACAAATGTGGGCAGGAGAGCTCAAGTGTGGTATCCACGTTGAAAGGGTTACAAGAAAGTAATCACCAGGACAGACAAGGGCTGCGAGGCTGCTAAAGGTCTGTGTATTCTGGGTGGATGGCATACCATCAGATGACTTTCCACCCAAACTGCTGACCTACTTATGAAGCAGCCAGAAATGCCAGGAGAGCCCCTTCCTCTCAGAATATCTCTTCAGCACCCTCTACTGAGAAAGTTCAACATTATACTCATTGTGAAGGAGAAATGCTTAAAGGAATTCTATTCCATCCATTTGCACAAACATGTGTTAAAGGGTGAATTTGGAGCTTAGAGGCAATAAATTGATAACTGGCATATATGCCATTAAGATTTATCATTAATATCTGAATAGTGAATCCCAAATATAGGTAAGCATTCCATAAATAACTTTAAGTAAAATTCTCTATGTGCATTACATGTTGAAATTCTATCATTCAGTTAAAATGTAATTGCATGTTTACTGTTGCAAGAGGAAATAATGACTATGCAATTGATAGTTATAAACAAAATAATTATTAATTCTCAATTATTTCAATATATAGTGAATAGACTGACAGTCAATATCCCTCTTACTAGAGTTTGTTATATCACTAACAATATTTTAGGAACAATGTTCTCTTTTAAACCATAAATGCTTATAGAAATTTAAATAATAAATCAAAAGAAGTGCACTTGAGTATTAGCTTACATCATAATCGCAATTTTTAAATATTTTTTAAATATTTACATCATAAATATAATTTTTTTAGGCGAGGCAACACTTGGTTGACCTCACAGATTGCAAGGAGCTTGTCAGCTTACAATCCCTTACTTTTTATTTTTTACACCTACGGCACCTGGTCTTCCTAGGTGGTCTCCCATCCAAGTACTAACCAGGCCTGACCCTGCTTAGCTTCCAAGATTAGGTGGGATTGGGCTTGTTCAGGGTAGCATAGCTATAAACATAAATATAATTTTTAAACATTTAGTATACTAGTTCCATAATATTAAGTAAAATAACCTTTTTAGCATATATTTATTTTGTAGTTATTTAATTTTATTTGAGCCATGAGACTGAAGACAAAAAGTTCTATTAGGGAATTCTCAAAATTGTAAAAATGAAATAAAAAGAGTATCAACTCTGCTAATTCAAAATTAATCAAAAAGAAAACCTCTCAAAATAAATACAACAACTATGCTTAATTGTCTTCTACTAAACATAACAAGGCATATAAAAAAAATAGAAAGAAAATGTTAGCAATATAGGTGAAAATTAAGATACAGTTTATTTTGGAAATCTATTTTTCTGCGCCATTGCTGCAGTTTTAGATTCAAGAGTTAAGGGAATGAAGACAATTTTTTCCCAGGTTATTATGAGAAGTAGCAGATGTATGCATTAAAAGCAACAATTTTAAGTTGGTTTTGGAAAATATTGAGAAATCCATGTTTTGTGCATGAATAAAACTGTATCATTGTCATTGCTTTTATAGTCAGCATACTTCTTTCACGTGCCTTTTCTGTTTTATGCTTTCTTAGTTTCAAGCTCACTTTTAATTTCCTTTCAAAAGCAATACTTTCCTATTTTCCTTGTTATAAAATACAGTACAAAACTCTGTAATTGAGAGAAGTAGGACTGTACTTTCAATCATGCATTTATTTGATTCAACAGTAACACTGTAGTTGATGTTATTGCTAACAGTGATATTGAAATAACTGTTGCATTTTCATAAGTATGCATTGCAGTATTTAAAGTCAATTTCAAAAAGAAAAATGTTCACAAACTATAAGAATATGAAACTTGAAAGATAAAAATATTCAATTATAAGTATAGTCTTTACTATTCATTCGATTTCATTCACATCGGTCAAAAAGTAACAAAGCAAATTTTATTATTTTATCACAACATTGTTTACTCAGAGAGTAAAACATCCTTTATATGTATGTCATTTATATTGCAATACAAAAAAAAGTTTTAGTGCACATTTTTAACAGAATTGTTAAATTTATGACTTCTTATAACTACAAATATTAAATGTGAAAACTTTATATTTCATGAGATAATTATTTTTAAGTTGCTATCTTCTTTTAAAGGAATTAAAAGTATGCTAGCAAAAAGTCACATTTTATTCTAAATTTAATGTGTTCATACTTTCCTTTAAAAAGTTCAATAAGAACCCCCCAAAATCTTGAATTAAATATTATAGACATGTATTAAATACTAACTATTGCAAGGTGATGCAGGAAATGCAAAAAATAGTAATATAGCATAATGCCCCATCCTCGAATTTCTCACAGACAATTGGAGAAAGAAAGGCACAATCAAAACTAATAATAATACCAGAAAGACTACAATAAATGCTACAATGAAACTTCAGTAATCATACCCCTACCCTTTTAAGGAAATTATTTTTTTTTATTTATACAATTTTCTATCAAAATATGATTTTACTTTTGTAGCAATTTTCAGCAATCCTCAATATTTTTATTCTATTACAAATGAAACAGTAATTGTAAATTACTTTTGGAGCAGTTTTCTGTTACCTTCATATAATTTTGTTGTCTTCTCACCCTTTTGAGTATGAGTAAATTTGGGATAAAACCATATTTTACAACCTCTGGACTACAGGACCTTCCTACTATTTCTGTAAATTCTAGGACTTATTTCATGATTACTCCTGTTTTTACAGTGTAGCGAACAATTGAATTTTCCTCACCCTTACCATTTCTCCTCTTCAAACCAAACCAACAAATGCATAGTTTCAATACAACTCAATTCTACCATTTGTTGGCTTTCATAAGAAATTCACTCACACCAAACATGTCATGTGATTTTATTGCTCTCATTTTACTGATCCCTTCAACTTTCTCTTGGAGTTACTTTGCTCACTCTAACAGAATTAGATTCAGGTATACACAACCAAAAACCCAAAAGAAAAGGTGAGTTTTACCTTTTTCTCACAAAAAAAAAATGAAATATCAGTAATCTATAATCAGAATGTTGGCTCAGCACTACTGAGGAACTCATCTCCTTCCCATCTTTCTCTTCCACCATACATGGAATATATCTTTTACCTCAAAGTCACATGGAGCTCCAAGAGAAGAATGGCCACTAGAACTCCAAGAGATAGGTGGGCAAGGAAGATGAAGTGGAAGGGGCAAAGGGCATCTTCTCTCTATCTCTACTTTAAGCAATCTTTTTACATGTCCCACACGATGATGTCCAAACTTAGATAGCAGTTACACCTAGCTGGAATGGACTACTAGGCATATAGTCCATTATCTGGATATGTTACTGCTCTGAATAGAAGTAGATTCTAGGGAATATTGAAATGTAACTAGTCCATCCTATCCACCATCACTTCGTAAAAGAAAGAGCTGGTAAATAGAAAGGGACGTAAAGCATGTGACAGAGAAAAAATGAAATAATTATTGGGAACAACAAAAATATAAAGTAAATATAGTCCCTGGAGAATAGTACTTCAATATAAAGTTAAATCGATTGAGGGATGAAGGTGAGAGAATAGAATTAAAAACAAAAGGTAATCTATTTATTTGCCTATGATATATCAAGTACTACACTAAGTTGCTGAGTATGTAATAGCGAACAACAGAAATATACTCCTTACTTTCATGGAATTCATATTCTAGTGGATACTATGAGAGCAATAAAATCACAATGACTCTAAATAGTTGCTTGGAGGACGAGACATAGAATAAAATGGCTTTCAATATTTGTATTTCTACAATAAACCAAAATTAATTCCCAAAGATTGACTAAAACTTTAGGGAAGGACGAGTTTTTAAAACTGTTAGTGAGTACAATATGATTAAGGAATCAGTATTGATTACTACTGTTCTAAGATATGCAAAAATATCACTGCTTTTTCAATTTTTAGAATACTGGAATTATTATTTTTTAGAAAAAAATCAAAAAAGAATTAAGGATTTTCATCCATCATATGTTTGTACATGTATACCTACAACTTATTTACTATGAGTATTGTTAAGTTAACCCTATAAGGTAGGACTAATATCCCATTTTACAGATGAGAAAATTTAGTAACAATTTGTTGGGCAATATGACTGACTGGTAAGCAGCAGAGCTGAGATTCAACTCTAGGAGTCTGATTCCAAAATCTGTTCTCTTAGCCAATTCATTATGCTTCCTCTCCATTGTTGATTCATTCAGTTTCCTTAAGCTTATTTTTTACACCCATTAATCTTAATTGTGTTTCTATTCAATTTTCTTTAACCCCAGTAACTGTAAAGGGGTTGATTTCTATATAAAATATTATAGGGAGATGAATGAATTAGAGAGAGGAGTAAGGAGAACAAAGCTGAGATCTGCCAACTGTGTGGGGGAAGAGGCATTTAACACGTTACTGGAATGATAGCTGGAATTTCACTAGGAAATGTGGACATTTTGTATAGGGAAGAAGAGCACTTTTTAAAGACTTTAAAGCCATTTGTGTCTACTATTTTAATAAAATTAAATAGATCAATCAAACTTAGAAAGTTTATTTCTAAAATATCTCCAAAAGATAACAAATGTTCTTTATTATTGTTGTTATTGCTGAAAGTGTAGTGAAATTTGGAGAAGCAACACTGTGAAACTAAATATATATATACAGAGAGAGAGAGAGAGAGAGAGAGAGAGAGAGAGAGAGAGCGCGCGCGCGCAACCAAAAACCCCAGAATTTGTGCTGGTTTTCCTGTTTATTAATTTTAGGAATAATAGGAGAATAATGTCAATCTGTGCTACCTACCTTACTAGTTTATTTTGAGAATTAAAAGAGTTGATTTTCTTTTAGCATTTTGAAAACTACTAAGTGCTATACAAATATAAGTTTAGGCCATTAGGCTTAATCACCATCATTATACTTAAGCTCAGTAAATAAAAGTTAGAGGATGATCACAGTACACTCCACACTGTAAAACTGATCCAAGAATAACTCCACAAAAATGCATTAATAGATGTTTCCTTTTAGTCAAAGAGGGAGTACTGTTGACCCTTCAGTTTATAGTTAAGTTGTAACAACTGCCTATATAGGTTTGTCAGTTTTCTCCCTGTCAATGTTTAGCCAAAATTATATCACAAAATAGTCCACTTTTTTTTAGATCATACTGAAAGGTCCTATTCAGATTTTACTTAAACACTGAGCCAGGGGCAATTTAATCATGTCTCCCAGGCAATACAAAATTGAATTAAAAATTCCAATTCCTATCAGGGGTCTCCCATGTGGACTCTGTGCTAGTAGTGATTTGGTTTTCTTGTCCGCCACAAAATTGTTCTAGTCTCTTTGCTATATCAGGTGCTATTAGCACTAGGTACCAGAGAAAGGATTGCAAAATCAATAAGAAGCTTTCAGTTTCTTACTTCCTGCATAAAAGAGCTACCCAGGTTGGTTTTACAGTCAAACATAAAAAGAGTTAACCCCTATCTTTTTGTTCACTAAAAAGATGTAATCAGTTAACTTCTCTACTCTACTTTTCATTATTTAAGACTAAATACTGTTGGCCCTAATACTTGCTTTAACCAGGATAAAAATAACCTCTCTTTAGTTGTTATTCATAGTGGATTAACCCTTCTCCTTTATTTCTCGTACTACGCCTCTGGTGGAATATTAGTATATCAAATTACTATCAATTTTCTGCTTTTAGGAACTATCAGACAAAGATGAGAATTATATATTCTATCTATGGCCTATTCTTTATTTGTAAAATTAAAATTTAATTACACAAAATTAGGTTAAACATGGTAGAATAGTACCACAATTTGGGTAATTTTTTATGTATCAGATATTTCATTTTTACTAAAAAACTGCTACTTCTTGATTCACTTTTAATTTTCTGTGCCAATTATATATGATAATAACATTTCACTATTAGAAATCTAAATAATGATATTCATCTTGCTACAGCAATGTCATGATATTGTATAAAGAAAATATCATGAGAGAAATTAAGACCCCAAGTACACTACCAATAAAGTTTTCGTTTGCCATCTCTAAATTTATTTTTTGTCCCAAATGAAATAACTATGAATAGTTTAAGTTAGTCCTATAATGAATCAATAGGAATACAGCAGAATCTTGACTCTGAAATATCTTCTTGCCTTATTATTCAGTGATTCATGTGGTTTAATATTATTATAATAGTATAAAAAAAACACTAAAAATAACAGGAAAATATATATTTCTAGTTCAAATAATTTGGACTTACATAATCAATTTGCAATGATTAAAGAGAACTATACAATGAGTTAAAAATAATCTCTGAATAAATCCTTGTTAGTTACTTTATGGATGTACTTATTTTATCATATTTCCTTAGAGTAAAAAAAATGAATGATTATATATCCTGTTATATGGTTTATATCTATATCCATATCTGTAATATAGCTGCTGAGAAAGAGGAGGGAATATATATATAACACATTTGAGCATACAGCCAGCTTTTCAATTAGTAATTGATTAGACTATTTTGAAAATTTAATTAACTTTCTTCCCTTAGATGATTATAGTTGAACTTTACTCTGTACCACTAGAAACAACTGAGATAGCTCAATGAGAGTAATTATTATATTAATCTCAATAAGTAACAGAGGTACACAAGATAGAAAAATTGTGCTCTTTATTATGTCATTTCATGCAATCAGTTCCAAAAACTACTAAAACATAAGATAACATTAGGATAGAGAATATGTTATTTTCAAAATAATAAATAACATTGCTAGCAAAGAGGAAATGAATGAGGTCTTTTGTAAATTACATCTATATATTCTGATAAAATTATTCTAATTCAATCTTTCTGTATTGCCTCAAAAAAATAATCATCTATAAAAATGTTTCTTAATGAACTCTGCCTGAGATGCTTTTGAAGATTCAAAGATAAAAGAAAATGTTGTGCATGTAAAAAAATAGAGGCACAACAAAGACCTTCTTCACTGTAACCTGCCTACATGACAATAATATATGTCTGTTAAAAAAAAAAAAGCATCATAATTTTATTAGTCTTTTAAGTAGGTTATAATTGTTGTGATAAATCATATAATATTTTCCCAGTAAGAGTTTTTTTTAATTAATGTAAAGTAGATAAAAACAAATCTTGGTATATATTTAAAAATTGTTCATCTAGAAATACATAGTACCCTATACAGAAGGTACTGTGAAAGGCAATTCCAGGCCACTCGTTAATTATAAGATAAAATTTTAATTCATCAGAGCATCATGATCTGTCTATTCATCAGTCTATTTTAAAGTATACTACCACAGATTACTCTTAAAACATGAAAAGAATAATTTTAAGTCTTTGTATAAGTTTTTTGAAGCATTTCCTATTTTAAATTATATTATGATTTATAATAAATACAATTTTATATAGGTCTGTGTTTATAGAAAAGAAGAAGTTGATGACTGGAATAAAAATGAGGCCCTTTTTTAAAAGTTTGTGTTCAGATGTCATGGTGGTTATGACAGAAAGGTAAATGTGAAGGAGAAAATTGTAGAAGGATGAAAGAAAATATGATTTTCAAGTTTACAAAAAATAAAACACAAGAACACAACAAAAACAACAACAAAAATTGTTTTTCCCCACCTGGCACAAGACTTCTCTAATTTTTAATAGAAAAATGCCTTGATTATCAGTTGCTTGGAGAGGAGAAGTGAAAATTCAATGAGCATAATCTTTATGAAGACAGTAAAACAAAAAGCAAAATTTAATTTGATAACATTTTTTTAAGAATTTTTGTGCCTGTGTTCATGAGGAGTACTGATTTGTAGTTCTCTTGTATTGGAAAGTATCAAATGGCTTTGTTAGACAGGATATGCTGGCCTCATGAAAAAGATAAATAAAACTCCCATCTTTTCCATTTTCTACAAAAGTTTCTGTAGTATCACTATTTTTCATTCCTTAAAAATAATGTTTGTGCTGGCACATTCTTGTCAGAAGGGTTTTAAATAGGAATTCAATTTCTTTGGTAAATATAGAACTGAAATATTCAAATTTTCTATTTTTTCTTGAGATAATTTTGATAATGTGTGTTTCCAAGAAATTTGACCATTTCACCTAAGCTGTTAAAGTCTATGGCATAAACTTTTTCATAATATTTTATATTATTCTTTTAATGTATGTATGTAGAATATGTAAGATGTCCACTTTTTAATTTCAGATATTACATAGTATTTTTTGTTGTCAATTTAAAATTTTAATTGCTAGTACATAGAAATAGGTGTTCTTTTATATATCCTTTGTATCTTTTTAATGTGTGTTGTCTCTTTATATTGATGAGTCTACCTAAAGGTTTATCAATCTTACTAACTTTTTTAAATAACCAGTTTTCTTATTTCATTATTTATTGTCTAGTTTTTGTTCCATTGAGTTTCAAACCTTTTTTCTTTTCTAATACAAACATTAAAAACAACTAAATGCAGTTGTTTTTTTCTCATTGTGTATGACCAAATTCCCTAATTTTGGAGTTAAGATAGACCTGGGTTCTAATTTTGATGTTGCTAGTTACTACCTACTTACAATTTTCTTGATTATTTTATTAATAATATGGAGAAAATGATACCTGTCTTATAGCATAACCGAGAGAATTCAGAAAGGTAAGCGGCATGCTTAGCTTCTTAGTTATTTTGATTACGAAATTTAAATAAAACATGTCATATCTAAAACTAAAATATTCATGTATCAATTATTTTAATTCTTGTGGTAATTAAAATGTCATGAAAAAGATAGCATAAACATTCACATATATGTGTTCCATTGACTAAAGCATAAAATTTTCCAAAACTAAATATTAAAAAAACTAAGAATAATTTCAGTTTTCTATTTTAAGATCACTTTGTTTCTAATAACTGGGCAAAATCATTTTACAATTGTTATTCTCTTTTATTTAATCCACATTCTATACCATCAGTACATCTGTCAACGATCAAATGTAAACATCATATACTGTAATCATATTTAAATTTTATTAATTTTCAAATTATCAAAATATAGGCAATTATATAAAACTAAAATTAAGTCTCACAGTTTTCTGGTGAATGAATTTAAATTTTACAAAATTTTTCAAAGGATTTTTAACTGTAATTTCTCTTTTAAACACTTGGTAATAAAGATTAATATGTAAAATGTTAGCCAATCTTTGACTACCTAGATGAAAACAGGCTAGGCCTACATATATTACATTAAAATACTGGACTTTGCAAGGACAGTATGTTATTTTTTTCTAACTCCTTCCTATCAAATTTCCCTTCCTGTTAATCTTCTTTTATCTATAAATATGTAAAAATTTCAGTTCACTCGAGAAATGATTGATTGACCACTTAAGTGACAGAACACTAACCATAAAAGTCAACCTTACACAAAAAGGTTAAAAAGAAAAAGTTTTTAAAAAATAGTTGTCAGCTTTTACAGTAACTAGACTGTACATTTACTTCTCTGACTATTCGTTTAGTTTCTATCACTCCCACTAGATTGTAAAACTCACATAGGCAAGGATCCTGTCTACTTTTGCTCATAATTATATTCCAGCACCTCACAGAGCACACTAGGAACAAGGTACTCAATGTGTTTATGGGATAAATTAATTAATTAATTTACTAAAATTAATGAGCATATCTCTTTTTCTCTCCAAAATATAAGATGTTATGGTGGAAAACAAGTAAAATTTTCCTGAAATTCATGTTGGTCTAAGAAAACTGAAAATTTTCTGCAACAAAATAATAAGTAAGAAAATAAATACATATATACATACATACATATATACATACATACATACATACATACATACATACAAACCAAAAGAATAGAATCTAACGTACAGGTAGTTTGGTTAACTAAGCTATTCTGCAGACTTTGACAAAACATCTAGTTTATAAAAGGTTCTTATGACTCAAGGAAAGAAATAAAGAGATACCATTTTGTTTTCTTATCTCTAACTCCTACAGTTTTCTGACTAGGTGTGTAAAATGTTTCACAGAAAAGTGTCTGGGAAGATAATTACAGAAATACAAAAAGAGGATTGATTACTGGAGTTCTTCAGAGATGCAAATCTCACTTAAGAAGCAGGGTAATATGCATGTAGCTTTTAGATTAAGTAACCTTCTCTGACAGATAGTGTGAAATACAGCAACTGAGGTTACAGAAGATGTTTTCAACCTAAACTTAGGAAACTATGGCTGCAATTTTTATCTGTATAGCATAAAAAATTAAGTAACAAAGTGAACCAAGACATTAGGGAATTAAGATTCTTAATGAATGAAAGCTTCCAAGTTGCTTTTGTTTTACCATACATTTCTAAATACATTCGATGCCGCTGCCTGACAGATACTCCATATTGCTTATGCACCATTATTTTTCACTTAGATAAGAGTATCACTTAACCCAGACATAGTAGGGTATGTTTTTTGCTGGATTTCAAAAAGTGATGATTTATATTGCCTTCCCCTGACTCTAGTCCAATCTCCTTTGTTTTAACCTGGAGAAAGTTTAATGGAAGAGGTAGGATCTATTTTGTTCAAGGAACTGAATTTTCATCTATGTAAAAGGAACTGAACTTCAAAGGAATTTAGCTGGTGATCTAGGGCTCATTAACATCAGACTTTAATCAAATGTACTATATTGCCTAAACAGCTAAATTTCCCTGGCCCATTGCTGCAGAAGCTGTAATGTCTAAATTTATTTTTGTTTTATTGCTGTAAAATTAACAGATAAAAAATATACATATTTAAGGTATAAAACATGTTGGTTTGATATACATATACATTGTGTATAAATGATTACCACAATCAAGCTAATTAACACATACGTTACCTTACATAGTTACCTTTTTTTTGAGGGGGGAGGGTATGGTGAGAACATTTAAGATTTACTCTCTTAACAAATTTCAAGTATACAATAGAATGTTATTAAATATTGTCACCATGTTGTGCCTTAAATCCCTAAACTTGCTCATCTTAGAATTGAAAGTTATCACCCTTTGACCAACCTCTCCCCTCCCTCCTCTCCTTGACAACCACCATTCTACAATTGGGTTTGATGAGTTCAACTTTTTTTAGATACCACATATAATTGACATCATATAGTATTTGTCTTCCACTGTCTGGCTTATGTCACTTAGCATAATGTCTTTAAGGTCAATTCACACTGTCGCATATGTCAGAATTTCTTTCTTTTTAATGATCAAATACTACTATATGTATATAAATACATTATACATGATAATTTTCTTTATTCATATATATTTACACAATTTTTATTATCCATTCATCTGTCAACAAATACAGGTTTTTTCCATATCTTGGCTATTATAAATAATGCTGCAATGAACATGAGAATATAGCTATCTCTTCAAGACACTGATTTCATTTCCTTTAGATATATAACCAGTAGTAAGACTGCTGGATGGTACTAGCTACATTTTTAATTTTTTGAGGAACCTCCACACTGTTTTTCCATAATGGTTATACCAATTTACATTATGAGCAACACTGAATCTGTCTTCCCTTCTCTCCACACCCTTGTCAACAAATATTATTTCCAGTCTTTTTGATTAAAAAAAAAAATCCTAACAGGTGCAAGGTGATATTTCATTGTGGTTTTAATTTGCATTTCCCTGATGATTAGTGATGCTGAGCATCTTTTCACCTATCTGTTGGCCATTTGCATGTCTTCTCTGGAAAAATGTCTATTCACATCCTTTGCCCATTTTTAAAATGGGTTATTAGGTTCTTTTTTGCTATTGAGTTAGAGCTCCTTCTATATTTTGGATGTTAACCCCTTATCAGATACATTGTTTGCAAATATTTTATCCCATTCCATAGGTTGTTTTTTCATTTTACTGATTGTTTTTTTCACTGTCCAGAAGCATTTTGGTTTGATACAGTCTCACTTCTTTATTTTTGCTTTTGTTCCTGTGCTTTTGGTGTCATATTCAAAAAATCATTGCCATGACCAATGTCAAGGAGCTTGTTCTTGTTTTCTTCAAGATTTTACAGTTTCAGGTTTTATGATCAAGTCAATGCATTTTTAGTTAATTTTAGTGTAAGGTATAAAGTAGTGGTCCAGTTTCTTTCTTTGCATATGGATATCCAGTTTTTCCAGCACCATTTATTTAAGAGATGATCCTTTCACCATCGTGTATTCTTCCCATATCATAGATTACCTAACTATATATGTATGGGTTTATTTCTCAGCTCTCTATTCTATTCTGTTCCTCTATGTGTCTGTTTTTTATACCAGTATCATACTGTGTTGATTCCTATAGCTTTGTAAGATAATTTAAAATCAGAAAGTGTGATGCCTCCCATTTTGTTTTTTCTCAAGATTGCTTTGGCTCTTTAGGGACTTTTAGGATTCTATACAAATAATAGAACTTTTTTCTCTATTTCTATGAGTATGCCATTAAACTTTTGATAGGGATTGCACAGAGTTATAGATAGCTTTGGATAATATGGACATTTCCATAATAATATTTCTTCCAATCCAAAAACACATGATATCTTTCCACTTATTTGTGCTTTTAATTTCTTTCATCAATGTCTTATAGTTTATAGTGTACAAATTTTTCACCTTCTTCATTAAATTAATTCCAAAATATTTAAATGCTTTTATAAATGAGATTCTTTTCTCAATTTCTTTTTTGTATGGTTCTTTAATGTTTTTTAAAGTGTTTTTAGTGCTTATAACTTTACCACACACCTAGACTGTACACCTTCTTCAAGTATAGTAATTCTTTTTTTTGGGGGGTGCGCGGGGAGAGAGAGAGAGAGAGGGAGGGAGTGAGGGAGGGAGCGAGGGAGGGAGCGAGGGAGGGAGGAAGGAAGGAAGGAAGGAGGGAAGGAGGGAAGGAGGGAAGGAGGGAAAGAGGGAAGGAAGGAAGGAAGGAAGGAAGGAAGGAAGGAAGGAAGGAAGGAAGGAAGGAAGGAAGAATCACAAATATAATGAGTGTAAAAAGATAGAAAGAGATGAGGGGATAACATTCAGAAAGAAAAGTAAGGTATTTCCCCCTATCATTTTGATTTATTTTATATGATGAAATTTCTATCCTCTTTAGAGGTTCTTATTTTAGAATAAAAAAATATTTACCATTGTTTCAGTTTTCTATTGCTGAAGTAAGAAATGACCACAAATTCTGTGGCTTAAAATAACGCAAATTTATTATTCACAGCTCTTTAGGTCAGAAGTACAGTGGGCGTGGCTTATTTCTCTGCCTCTATCTCACAAAACCAAAATAAAAGTGTCGGCAGGGCTGCTCTCCTTTCTGGAGTCTCTAGAGAAAAATCCATTTCATGAAACATTCAGATTTTTTCCAGAATTCAGTTCCCCCATTTCCTTGCTGGCCAGAGGCTAGGGGGTCATTCTCAGCTTCTTGAGGCTGAATGAATTGTTTCATTTAAGGCCCTCTTCCATCTTCAATGCCAGCAAGGAAAAGTAAAATCTTTCTCACTTTTAACTCTCCTCTTCCTCTTTCTTCTGCTGCATCTTTCACTAACTCTTCTGCTTTCCTCTTTCGATATTAAGGGCCCATGTGATTAGATTGAGCCCATCTGAATAATCTAAGATAGTCTTCCTAATTTAATGTCACCTGATTAGCAACCTTTAATTCTACGTATAAAATCTGTCTGCCATGTAACATTAACATATATTCATAGACTCCGGCTCTTAAAGCATAGGCATTTTGGAGAGGTGAGGGTAGGGGATAGGAAGGCATTATTCTGTCTACAAACCTATAATTTATGACAAATAGTTATTCAGCATTCATAGTATTCTAAATATAGCAGTAACTCAAATTCTACAAAACTTTTGCATACCCTCTAAGTAATCTTAAAGTATAGTTTATGTTCCTACTCTGAAAAAGCAAAACAGATCTTTGAAGGTGTATTTTCATTATTTTTTACTGACATAAGTTCATTTCAATTTGTACTTAATAAAACCTTGTGGTTGAGGTATGAGAACTATTCTGAAAAGATGCAATGAAATGGAAAACCATCTTTCTCAACTTTTTCCTACACTAAAAAGAAATTCATGAAAGAGTTCAAACATATAGAAATTGTTACAATCTCTGAAAGCACATACCCTGCAATGAATTTAATTTAATCTTTACAAAATAACTTGACTGGAAAACACAGTTCAGGAGGCTATTCTGAACAATGAATTTCATTTATAGCAAAATAAAATGGCTAAGAGTACCACTATTATCTCTACTTCATATACTACACTGATGTTATGATTTTATGTATCACCATTTTTCTGCCTAGTACTGAATGCAATTTGAAAGTTGTCAAAGTCAAAATTACTTTAGAATACAAATAATCTGTACTAAATATAGTTTATATCATATTAAAGTCTGAAGCTGATAGCTTCTCTTTCAAATCTTCTACAAATATATAAATCTTATTTTTTTATTATATTTAATTAAGAAAGATTAGTCAAACTTCAAAACCTCTACTATTATCAGGATTACAATTACAAATCACATAAATAGTAGAACTGTTATGAAATTAACAAGATAGTAATCATATAAAGGTAACCTCAATATACAGCGGCCTGTTTTATTCTGGAAATATACATATTATGATGCACCTTATCAATGTGTAAATTTCATATTTTTGAAAATAGGCATGTATACCAAATCTACAATTCTGTTATCAATACTAACCTTTAAAAATAAAGCTAAACTCATATAGCGCATCATATTTCTAAAAATCGTATTGTTTTGTTAATTGTATCAAATGTATGTAATATAAAATTCAACTAGTTCAGAGACATTATAGTAATAATGAATAAATAGCTCTCAAAACTATCACAATATGTAGAGATATGATATCAACTTTAAAATTGATACTGAATAGCTAAAAATATCTCCTAAACAATAGTAACAATGAATTTAGTGACTGTCAGGTTTAAGATGCAAAATTCTAAAATTGAAAAGTGTATATGTGTGTGTGTGTATGTGTGCATATGTAAATATAATTAGGGACACGAAAAATTCCTGAGAGACTGAAAGAAGGTAAGACTAAAGAAAAACCACAGTTCAGGACATGCACTGAAGTAGCAAGAAGTATGCAGTATACAGCTCAGTGAGAACTGACAGGGTTATTATCTAGAGGTACCTGAGCAGAAACAATTAGGAACTACCACTTCTCTCTCCCAAGAAGCCATATAAGTCTCTGTCCTGTGCTGGGCTAGGATTAGGGGTGAAGAGGTAGTGAGAACAGAAAGAATAAGTGGAAAAGCTTAGGCAGGCACAGAAGGGAATGTCTCAGATGGCTAGTGAAACACAGTACGTGAAGACCAAATGTCAAAGCACCCCATTTATTGGCACACATTAGCTATCTTTCCTTCTTACTGAAAATAGTTCAGAGAGTAAGCACTAACAGCAGTAACTCCTTCCTTTGGCCCAGATGGGCTATGCCAGCACATACATTTTAGAGTCTAACAATTGTGTGACCACATGGCCTGGTTTTCCCAGGGCTTTGATCTATGCTTGTAGGTTTAGTGAACCATTGAATTTAGCATTTATTTTGAAAATAGTGGCAAGTTTGAGTGATATATCATATAAATGCTCCATCTAACAAGAAATCTCAATTACAAAAATAAGAATAAAATCAAGTACTGATAAACATTTGAGGAAAGACAACTCAATTAAAATGGCATGTTAAAAAAACTCATAACAAAAGAAACATAAAGAACATTCAGAATTATAGTTTAAAATCAGAATATTTAATGTCTTAAGAGAGATAAGCTAACACATATAAAACACTAGAAAATGTGGCTCAAATAAAGATATCTATGAAAAATACAAATAAAGATGGAAATAACTTCTCAGAGTGTAGAACAAAAATATAAATACATGGCTTGAATAGCAGAATGAAAGCTTTTGCATTTGAATGAGCTGGAAAATGGGCTAAATTATACTCTAAGAACTTACAACAGAGATATAAACAGTTGGAAGATATTAAAAGAAAAAATGATCTAAAGGCTAAAATTTCCAACATTAGCTAGCAATACTATAATAAATATAATATAATGTAATTAATATAGTTAATATAATTAATATAATATAATATAATATAATATAATATAATATAATATAATATAATATAATATAGAAGGCTGCGGAGATAATATAAGAAGAAACAATTGCTGGAAATTTTTGAGAATGAGAGAAAGGCATATGAACTCAGACTGAGAGGGTGCAGGTAGATTTAAGCAGAACAAATAAAACAAACAAGCAAACAGATAAAACCCTCATATCTATTCAAGTTAATGCAAATTAAGGGCAAAGAAAAATTCCTAAATGATTCCAACAAAATAAAAATTCACTTTGACAGAAGAATGTCAATACATGCATAATCCTCAATACAGCATAAGATGTAAGTTCACTAACATAAAAGATAAAAAGATCTCAAAATCAGGTAGAAAAGACAAATTACCTCTAAAGAGATGACAATTTGAGGGCTGAATTGTCAGCAATGACAATAAAATTTGAAGTCAATGGAATGACTCTTTAAAGAGCTAAGGGAAATTAACTATCAAATAAAATGACACAGCCAGAAAAATCATGTTACAAGAATAAAAATGGAATTAAGACATTTTAATATTTTTAAAGTCGATTTGTTCATAATTAAGCTCCTGATCTCTCTAAAATCTTCATCACTTGCTTCTGTCTCCATCTCAATTAATGGGAAGTATCCCCTGGTAGTCATTTAGACCTAAATTTCTAAGTCATCCTTGGCTTCTCCCTTGACTCACAGTCTACATCAGAACCATTGGCATATGCTATCATCTTTGCTTTAAAAAAATACCTAGACTGTGACACATCTCATCACACATTCTGCTGACACTCTGTTCCAAGCCACCGTCATCTCTCACAGATATGCCAATAATCTATTGACTGTTTCTCCCTTTTATGCCCCTCTCCAAACTATAATGTGCTGAGTGAACCTGCTAAACCAGATCAAATCAATTGTTGATTCAAAACCTCTGGATAGCCTTCCAGCTCACTGGAAAGCATGACCTACCAAGCCATGTATCATCTGGATGCTTTTTTATGAGATACCTTCAAATTCCCTCAATTCTTTCTGGTCTTGATTCAGAAATCACCTTCCCAGTAAGGCCTTCCTTGACTACCCCATCAAAAATCTCATACCACATTTTTCTGCCTTATTTTTTCTGCTATGCGATGTAACATACTAAGTATTTTACATTTCATCTTGCTTATTGCCTGTCTCTCTTCTTATAATTTTAGCTCCACGAAGGAGAGATTTTTGTATGTATTGCATTATGCCCAGCATATGATATGTACTGATTTGAATAAGTGAATGAAGTCTACGGCCATGTTACCCTGAACAAGCCCAATCCCATCTGATCTTGGAAGCTAAGTAGGGTCAGGCCCGGTTAGTACTTGGATGAGAGACCACCCAAAAAGACCAGGTACTGTAGGTGTAAAAATAAAAAAATAAGGGATTGTAAGCGGACAAGGTCCTTGCAATCTGTGAGATCAACTAAGGGTTGCCTCGTCTAAAAAAATAAATAAATGAATGAATAAGTGAATGAATGAGAGCATTTATCACTAAAAGTCTATCACTAAAAGGATTTCTAAAAGATATACTTTAAGAAGAAGGATAATGACCCTATAAGGAATGTTGAGATGTAAGAAGAAATGAAGACAATAATAGACATGGTTGAATCTAACCTGTAATTTATTACATAATACAATTTATAGGGTTAAAAAGGTAAACAAAGCTAAAGCATTGTTCAGGAGAGCAAAGATCTAGACAAAATATAAACTTTATAAAGTAAGTGTGCATGTAGTAGTACCAAGGGTATTTAGTAAAACTGTAAAAATAGAGTATATAGATTCCAAACCAATAGAGCTAACACATGAAAAGGGGGTGGGGATGGAGGATGTTGGAAAGTCCCTAAATAATATTTTTAAAAGGCACAAGAATAAAAAAGAAAAGAAATACAGAAAAGAACAACTGAAAAACAGAGATTTTAAAACCTGGTTATTAAAACAAAATCAACCTATTGCCTGAATATGTTAGCAACAAAAGGGACCCACTAAAAACAAATGGTCAGAGAATAGCTGAAAGTAAAAAGATGGATTGGATAACAATATTCTAATAATACTAACCAAAAAAAAAAAAAAGGCTGAAATAGCTAAAAGCATAAATGGAGATAAAGAGAGGAGGCATTATAACATGATAAAAGGTTCAGCTAAACAGAAGACTATAATTCGTAGTCATCTAATAGCATTGATTCAAAAATTATTAAGTAAAAATTAAACAGACCATGAGGAGTAATTGTAAAATACATCATTATAGTGGGAGTTTTTGAACTACCACTCAAAGTAATACATTAAGAAAGATATAGAAGATACGAAAAATTCTATTAGTAAGCATAATCTAGCTGACAACTATAGAGTATTAAATCCAACTACTAGAAAATACACATTGTTTTCCAATGTAAATGGAACATTTACAAAAAATACTAAATATTAGGCTATCAATCAAGTCATAAGAGATTTCCAAAATTTAGGCAGTAGGTAGTTCATATTACTTGACTACAAAATTTACAATTTAGTTAATAATCAATTACCAAAACACTGTATTTTTTAAATAAGGCTGCAAACATTTGGAAAATCTAAACACAATTTTAAATAACTTATAGGTTAAAGAAAATATAATATAAATTAGGATATATTTAGAACTGAAACTAAAAACACTGTAAGCAAAGAGAAGTAGAAGAAAGAAAGAAAGAAAGAAAGAAAGAAAGAAAGAAAGAAAGAAAGAAAGAAAGAAAGAAAGAAAGAAAAGAGAGAAAAGAAAAGAAAAGAAAAGAAAAGAAAAGAAAAGAAAAGAAAAGAGAAAAAAGAAAAGAAAAGAGAAAAAAGAAAAGAGAAAAAAGAAAAGAAAAGAAAGAGGGAAGGAAGGAGGAAGAGAGTAAGTTGTTTTAAGCCACTGAGACTTTGAAATTGTTTGTTTACAAACAGACCAATAGTTGATTAAAAACTTCCTAAATATATTTTTGTGACCCAGAAAGGAACAAACAAAATCTGAAAACAAAGACTGAGAAGACAAATTCATGAAAAAAATATTACAGTTTAACCTTATTCATAAATGTACATACAACATTCTTCGAGATAATATTACAGATCAACTGTAAAAAGCAAAAAGTATTTAAGAATTTAAGTAAACAGGCAAGAGACATTAAAAATGCACTTTACAAGAGGATATTCAAATGGCCAAAAAAATATACAAATGTATTATTTTTTATATGAATGTATTAAACTTTATTAGTCATGAGGAATATATACAATAAAGCTCAATGAAATACTCCTAAACCAGAATGGCTAAAATGAAAAAAGAAATAAAAATACCAAGTGTTGGTGGAATTGCAGAGCAACTCCAACTCTTATACATTATTGATAGAAATACAAATTACTATTTCTACTTAAAAACAACTACTGAGCAAGAGTTATTAAAAAATGAATATCCATAGAAATTCTACTCCTATATATATAATCAAGAGAAATGTAATTTATGTGCATCAAAAAAAAATAGCTACAAGAATGTTCACTGAAATAGTATTCATGAAAGCACTAAACTGGATAAAAAAAAAAAATTCCATCAGTAGTAAAATGTCTAAAGAAATTGTGATATTCTTTTATTGACAATGAACTAATTATTGCTAGCTGCAACAACATAGATTATAACCCATAAATTATAAGGATGAATGAAAGAAGCCAGACACAAAACAGCACACACTATATATTACTCAATTTATACATAAGTTGAAAAACAGTAAAACTAAACCAGTGGTGACAAGAGCCAGAATAGTGGTTCCTTTGGGTGATAGTAGTTACCAATACAGAATAAAAGAAAGGGCTGAGAATGCCTATAATGTTTTACCTCTTCATTTGATAATAGTTTACTTTATAAAGATGAATTGAAATACAAACTAATAATTTGTGTACTTTTCTATAGCATTATTTAATGTAATAATGTTTTTTATTTTAAAAAATATATGGTCTAGAGGTTGTTTATCATAATTGGTAGGTAAAGCCACAAGACTTCATTGTCTCTTGAAAATACAAATTTAATATTTCTGATATTGTTTTGTGATAAATTTATAATAAAAATTACATGTATGATTTCCAAAATGCTAAGAGATAAATACATTGACGATGTTGGTATAATTTAGCATATGTGTTAAAAAAAAAGACTTTTGAAATATATTTTCAATATCTTAATTTTTCTTAAAAGTCTACAATTCATCACATTTTCTCAAAATGCAAATCACCCTGTAGTGAAGAATAAACTGCATATATAATCTCAAGTTCAGACAATAAAACCTTCTAACAGCATAGAATAATGTTTCAAGAGAACTGTAATGTATTCAGGTAACCAATGCTGACTCTACAAAGTATGCTACAAAAAATCAATTTTTATCACTTGAAATCTATTGCAATTAGAGAGCAATGCCAAGTCACTGACACACTAATGGGTTTCAAAATATTTCAAAAAGAACAAAGAAATCACTAAGTGTTTTAATTGAAATTCAATTCCAATACATATAACAAATTGCACACTCTGAGCTTTCTGTAAATCTACCATATAAAATTATTATATCATACAATGTTGAGTTTTAATAAATTTACAGCATTGTCTAGATATACTTTATATAACATTATCCTACACTAAACTATTATAAAACATATCTTCTAATATAAAAAAGTTGTTTTTCTGTGTTCTAAGTGTTTAAATTTTTTCAGTTTTATAACAATAGTGTAGCATGTCCAAAGAGGATCTGCTCTACAAAATTAGACATGACTTGCTTGAAAAAAAATTATTTCTAACTGAAACATATTTATCATGTATTCGACTACAACATTATCCTACATGGAAATGATTAAACTTAAGTTAGAAATTAGGTTCTCTAATTCCTGAGGTATTAAATTAACAGTTGCAAAATCATAATTTCTGACCACAAAAGATGTAATAATTACATATAAAAAGAAAAGCCACTTCAAGTATATCAGTTTTCATATCTCCCCCTATTCCCTTAACCTTGTTTTCTTGGTATTTATTTAATGACATTTCATCCTTTAATTCTCCTAAATCTACGATTATATTTCCTGATTTAGAAGGAACATCTATCTCTTCCACAAACACACACCATTCTATACTTTGCTATCATTCAGCCAGGTCAAAAAAAAATCTATCTTCCTCCTTTCCTTCTCATCTTTCTTTCCTTCAACTCTTCCCTAACCCTAATGCTAATATCACATCGTTCTTGACAATACCTTTCATTTTGGAGTGGTAGTTCAAGCACTAGCAAAGCTGTGGCTAGTGCATTTAGAGTTTTCTCAACCAACTATATAGAGTCTATGGTTAATATGTAAACCAGACATGAATATAGGGCAGTAGTTTGGCCAGTGACACAGCTGGCTGCTATTCAGAATGTAGCTCATATTAAACCCTCCCTCCCAAATCACTTTTTTCTTTCTCCTTTAAGATTCACTTCCCCATAGTATATACTGAGAAGGTAATATGGAGATTGTCTAGCATTCTTTTTAGCTTTCTCCACAGCATGGTGGACCCTCTATTCACTTTCAGGTTTGTAAGGGCTGTGGTGAGGGATAATGGGGAATTATTGTTTAATGAGTACAGAGTTTCAGTTGTATAAGATAAAAAGAGTTCTGAAGATGAATGGTACTGATGGTTACAGAACATTATGAGTCTCTTTAATATCACTGAATTGTACACTTAAAAATTGTTAAGATGATCAGTTTTATGTTATGTATATTTTACCACAACAAAAAGAAGAAAATAAAATAACTTAGTAGCCAGTGAACTAATAGATACTATTCCAATCTATTAAAAAGTATAGTTAAACCTCCACTAGGCATCAGTATCATCCCATCCTTTGCAGTCTTTAACTCTAGAGGTCATGCTTTACTTCCCAAGGATTAGGTCCTTGAGGGCACTCACTCTTAATAAAAAAAATAGTTCCATCAATAATAAAAATCTGGTCTGAGGTAAAGAACTTATGAATCAAGGTTTCTTGTTTTGTTTTGTTTTTCCACAGTCGGGGTGTTAATACAAAAAGAAATGTCTTTGCAACCTCTTTATCTGTTCTCTTAGCTTCCTCAAAATCTTATTATAGTGAGAAGTGTAGCAGGTCAGTGACCATGAGCACTAGAAGGCACAACTGTGAATTTTCATACATATATTGCTAAATATTTTTAATCATAAGAAAGTTTGCAATTGGTTGCCTCAAAACACAATTGCAAAACACAAACACACACACACACACACACACACACACACACACACACACACAAATTGCATAAGAACCAAGATAACTTCTGACTTGTAGTGACTTCTTTGTCTATTAAATACAATATGAGCTAATTCATGTTAAAGAAACAGGCACTGCAATAGAATAAGATTTCATTTACCTGATTCTCTGTATTATGTCAAATATTCTATCATAAGAGAAACAAAGATGTCTTTTGTTATGACAATGAGGTGATTTTTCAGCCATACCTAAGGATGGGAATTGGTTGTCAGTGGAACTAATCATGTGATTAGAGGGCAGAAATTTTTAGTTGCACCCCCATGACATCCAGGGAGGGGAGAGGGGCTGAATGTTGAATTAATCACCAGTGACTAATGGTTTAATCAATTGTGACTAAGAAATGAAGCTTCCATAAAAAAAAACAAAAGGACAGGATTTGGAGAGTTTCTGGGCTGATGACCATGTGGAGAGATTCAGGGAGAATGATGCACATGGGCAAGGACATGGAAGCCCCTCACCCTTTCCCCATATCCTTGTCCTACACATCTCTTCCATCTGGCTATTCCTCCTATAATCAACTGGTGATCTAGTAAAATAGATTTTTTCCTATCATTATATCAAATATTATAGTTTGTTTATAATACAAATAATATTTTTATCTGCTTTTCTATAATATTAGATAATACTGTACTTAGGTTTTATTTTCTTCTGTTAATTTAATTTGAGAAAAATAATATAATTCAGATTTTCATCTATTCTGGACTTTTCATTCTCAATAACATTAAGTCATTTAATATATTTATTGGCTCATTTAAAAATAATATGTAATAACCTGGTGATGGCCAAGAGGGATTAGGGGGTTGGAAGAAAGGGGTGAAGGGTTAAAGAAGTACAAATTAGTGGCTGATAGAGGGTCATGGGGATGGAGAACACAGCATAGGGAATGTAGTTAGTATCAATGTAATGGCTAGATGCAGAGACAGAGGAGAGAAAGGGTTGAAAACTAAAGACAAGGTTTGGTTGAGAATAAATATTTATTTTCGAAGAGTAATCAAGGGGATCATTTTATACCCTATATAAATGTCTAATCAATGTAATGCATACTTGAAACAAACAAATAAATAAATATGTACATTTATTTATATATTTTCAGTATTTCCTCTACCTATTTTCCATTTTAGCCTTTAAATTCCTGGGAACAAAAAATGTTTGTTTTACTTTTGTTATATATTACAATGCTATCTGAAAAGTAATTCATAAATCCTTTGGATATAAGTATTATGAGTAGCCAATAAGTAATATGAGTCACCAATTTATTTCTATAAATTGCAGAAATAAAACTAATAACAAAAATTAAAAATTTATTAGATTGTTGGTATTTTTGGCAAATTTTACATGAAAGAAATAATTAGTGAATTGGAAGAGAAGGCTAAATGATACATGGGGAAACAAAAGAAGGGAAAATGAAGAAGAGGCTGTAATAGAAAACAAAAAAAATGTTTATTTAGAGTTGAAATACAAAGAGCTGTAGAAGGAGGAGAGATATAAAGGAGGAGGAGTAAATAAAAGTAGAAAATATGCAATATTTGAAGATATAATGATAGAACTTTTCCAAAACTGGAAAAAAAAAAAAAAAAACTATCATGGCACAACCTAAAGAAGCAGTATATAAACCTATTAGAATAATACACAGAGAAGTACACCTACGTACAACATAGTAAAATTGCTGAAAACTAAAGACAAGGTTTGGTTGAGAACAAACATTTACTATATTCAAAGAAGCAATATTTAGATGGATAATATTTATGTTTCTGAATTCTACACAGAAATAATGAAGCCAAAATATAATTAAATAATATTTTAAAAGTACTAAACAAAATAGAATTTTAACTCAAAAATATGTTTAAATATTTGAGTTACACACAAAAAGAACAAAGAGTATTCACCACCAGCACATTCACTCTAAAAGCGATACTAAAGGGTACACTTCAGACAGAAGGTAAATGATTATAGATAGCATCTTGAATGTAGAAAAAAGGCAATGAAATCATAAATGTATTAATTGAAAAAACTATATGACTATTGACCACTTGTAGAAAACAATAATAATGTCTTTGATTTTAAGGTATTAATAAATCGAAATACATAAAAATAATGGCAGAAAATTAGGAAAAGGGTAAATGAAATTTAAATGTTCTAGCATTATTGCATTATCCGAGAACAAGGAAAAAATATCAATTGATACTTAAATTTGATAAATCAAAGATGTAACCACTAAGTATCCAATAAAATAAAAATAAAAGAGTATAATTCCAAGCTAATAAAAAACTGATAATTTTTAAAATCCTAAAAATACTCAACTCATAAAGGCAAGAAAAGATAAGAAAGAAAATGTGAGCAGGCAGGATGAAATAGCAAACACTTAGAAAGTAGCCAATTTAAACTCAATTACAACAGTAAAATTATTAAATATAAATTTACTAAATAGCTCTAATTATAAGATAAAGATTCTAAAAGTGAATTTAAAAAGACAAGAAATTATTTAAACAGAAACAACAAAAGCATTAGGATGTAAAAAGCCTGCAAGTAAAACGATAAAAAACTGATATGTAAAAAAACTACTAAAATAAAGAAAGCTTATATGGTTTCATTAATATCAGAATGTATACATGCACATATACATATACAATCTAAAGCAAAAAGAAAAAGAAAAAAGCAAACACTAAAAACAAAGATACCTAAAAACTTACTTTGTCAGAAAGTTAAAATAATTATAATACAGTCAAAAAATAAATAAAGCAAAAACTGGTCTAACCACTAGAAACATTATAATCTAAATAGAAGATTTAAAATTATATTTCTTAGTAATAAAGAAAACAAATGTTTTTAAAATTAGATTAGAGAGCATAATTGGAAAGTAAAAAGCATTTAAAATGGATCATTTAAAACATAAAACTTGTTGAGTGAACTATAGGAAAATAAACACAAAAAACAGATAATTAAAATGTTTTAACCACACTAAGTTGGAGATATCTCAAGTCCCATATACATAGAAACTAGAGATATAATGAGATTGAAAAAAAAGATGGAAGAAATTTAGAAATGGATTTTGGTAATGGTAATAGCATGAGTTCACTATAATTGAGTAAAGCAATTTTGACAGCAGAATTCCAAAGATAGTACCCCGAGTCCCATCCCCTGGTTATCCAATCAACTAATCTAGCTACTACTATGAAGAGATTTTTGTACATGGAATTGAAATCCCAGTCAATTGGTCTTAAAAAATGGAGATTGCCTGAATAAACATGACCCAACCAGGTGAATCCTTCAGAGGTAGAGAGTTTTCTCTGGCTAACGACAGATGAAGAAGTCAGAGATTTAAAATATGAGAGGATTTTGATGTGCCTTTGCTAGCTTGAGAATGGAGGAAGCTAAGCCTTGTGTCAAGTAATACACCCAGCCCTTTGAGCTGAGTGGCCAACCAGCTGACAGACACCAAGGAAATAGAAACCTCAATCCTAAAATGATAAAGAATTTAATTCAGCCAACAACCTCAATGAATTTGAAAACAGATTTTTCCCTAGAATCTCCAGATAAGAGGTTAGCCTGAACTTACCTCTAAGCATACAACCTCACAGAGCTGCCCAGATTTCTGAACTGTGACCTAATAAATGCATGTTGGTTTAAGCCACTGAGTTTGTGGCAATTTGTTATACATGAATAAAAAACAAATACACTAGTAATGTGTAATGTTATGATGTTCAGACCCACAAGATGTCATGAACGATAATATATCTTAAAAAGACTGTAAGTATAGCATAAAGACCAAACAAAACTTACTTTTCAAAACTGAAAAACAAGAACACATGAATTAAAGATTCAGGTCTTAGTTTGTGAATTAACCAAAGATGCTTTTGTTGCTGTCCAGATATAAAGACTGCACTGGTCACATCAACCACATGATATCACTTATAAACCTAAAAGCAACAAATAAACAGGACAAACAGAGACTCATGGACATGAACAATAGACGAGTGGTCACCAGAAGGTAATGGGGAGGAGGTAGGGGAGAGGTAGATGGGGTAGAAGGGGTCAAATGTGTGGTGACAAAAAGAAATCTAACTATGAGAGGTGAACACACAGTGTAAATACATATATGCCTTACTGTTAAATTATACACCTGAAACTTACTGGATTTCATTAACCAGTGTCACCACAAAAGAATTACACACACACACACACACACACACACACACACACCTTTATATTTTATAATATTTATATTTTAATAATATTTATATTTTAACACATTTATATTTTAATAACTATGTGTGGTGCCAGGTGGGGACTAGTCTAATCAGGGAGATCACTTTGTAAATTAACTAAATGTCTAATTGCTATGCTGTACACCTGAAACAAATATAAAATAATACTGTATGCCAATTGTAATTGAAAAATAAATGTTTTTTTTTTAAAAAGGATCAGATCAATGTTCATATTAAAGGAATAGAAAGGAAAAAAAGTATCCGAATATGCACATATACACTCATCTGATATTTCCTAAGTTCTCCCATGCGCCAAACTCTAGGATACAATGGTGAACAGACATAATCCAAAGGCCTCTTTTTATTTTATACATTATGTTTATCTCTCTTAATTCAAGCTGATACAATTATTTTTAAAACTGTGTGGCTTTTTTGTTTTATCGATTTGTAATTCATTCCATTATATAATGTCACAACTATAAAATATTTGAGATAAGCTTTCCTCTATATATTCTCTCTAAACATATAAATATAAAATGTATGCACTTTCAATTATTCTTTACATGTCATCTCCCATCTCGATAAATAAAGACCATTTTCTGCCTTAAAGTTACCAGTCTACTTCAGAATTTGATTCTATAATCCTTTACATTCTAAAATATTGTGCATCAGTTCTTTCCTCCCCACCTTACATATATACTCTCCTTTTCAAATGAAGCTTTTCTCGTAGTCTTCAAAGATTCTTTAGTTTTCAAAAAGTGAGTAACTCAGAAAACTAGTAATCTGTAGACTATTAGGATAATTTTACCTATAATATATGCTTATTAATAAATATAATCATTCTCAAGTTATGTATAAATGAGAAATTACCTTAAATATATAGAGTAACCAAAGAAACAAGAAAAAACTTGAGATAGAAAAATAAGTTACCTAATCTTCAATAATAACATTTCCATTATTTTTAATGAAAAAATAGAATCAATAAATACTCAAAATTGATTTGACAGCTTTTGCCTATACTCAGAATTATCTTGCATTTTAATAACCTAGAAGCATTTCTGGAAGTTACAGAAAAACAAACAAAAAAAATTACATATTTATTGCAGTAGGTTGACAGTACTCAACAAGAGGGATGAACTGCATTCCGATAAACTCTATAGTGCTGCTGAAGCTATAATATTACAAGCCACTGAGAAAATAGAATAAATAATTAGTTTTCACACTACACTGATTTTTATATCAAAGGTATTGCTTATGTTTATTGAAAAAGTGAACAAAAGTACCTTCATGAGATATGTTTAATTAACTTCTAAGATAAATTATATTTGTTTCCTGAAATAATTTCCTGTGGGAATGTGATGCAGAAATCACAATGTTATTTTTATGAGAAGTGATCTACACTTTCTACATGAAGTCTCAGTACCTGTTATGTTCAGCCTTCAAGTGTTGTCTTATATGCTATGCATTGGTGAGTGTATCACTCATTTACATATTTGATATTAATAAAAATTATGCTTTAAACTTCAATTGTTCTTCTTCACCTAAAAATCTTAAAATTTTTACTATAAAGCAACATATGTTCGTATAGAAAACATAATTAAAAATTGAAAAACAGAAAACAAAACCTTTAACAAGCGTAAAGTTGTTAAATATTCTCAAGGGAGGCCTTTTCCAATAACATTTTGTGAAACTGGCTCACTACCCACTCTAAACTTACAATTCTCTTTTTCTCTCTTAATTTTCTCCATAGCATTTATAACTACTTGGTATTCTTTCTTCCCTCCTTCCCTTCATTCTTTCTTTCCTTCTCTCCTTCCTTGCCCTCTCTCTCCTGCCCTCTCTCTCCCTCTCCCTCCCTCCCTTTCTCCCTTCCTTTTCTTTCATCTACTGATCTATATCTTCATTCATTTATTAATGTCTCTTACACCTGAAATTAAGCTCTATGAAACAATTGTTTATATTTTGTTCACTGTTGTTTCACAAGTCCTTGGAACAGTGCTTAATACATAAGAGCCTCTCAATGCACATGCGTTAAATGATTGATCAAATGAATCCTATCTTGTTTCCAGTTTTAAAAAATATATGCCATTTTTAAATATTTCATAGTACTCTATTCATTCGATGTATCAGATTAACTAAATCTCATTTTTCTTCCTTTAGGACATTTTACACTTTTCATTATTAGTGTTCTTTGATGAATATCCTTGATGCTTAAATTTTGGGCATATCATTAATTATTTTCTTAGGGTAATCCCAGAAGTAGAATTTTGCAGTTAAATGCATGTATATTTGAAAAATTCTTCTAGCCTGCCCTTGAGAATTGCTGATGTCAATTTTTACTTCCACCATGATATATTAAAGTCTCCAATTTTCATCACTCTCAATATTTTCATTCATTTTTTTTAAGTTTGCTGAGTATTTTCTTCCTCTAAATGTCCAAAAATAGGTCAATACAAGAGATAAAGTAATGTTTAAGTCTTTTTATACTTAACAATTTTACTTTACCTGATCTGGATCCATCACAAAACCATTTATGTATCCATGAGTTAAAATTTGGTGCAATGAGAGTAGATTGCTTTATAATGTGATATACCTCATTTAATAATATCTTCATTAAATGATTCTAATGTGTTTTTGTTCGTTACACAATATTTAAAATTTATATTATACTGATTGCAAATATACCATTTCCATCTTTAATTTAAACTAATGAAAATGAGTTTTATCCTCGTTAAATATATGCAAAGAAAAGACTTTATGAATAACACAAAACAATTTCCATATTGTAAATAACAGTTCTAAAGCAATTTGAAATAAATATAAGGCTATAAAATGTTGAGTGATTGAATGCATGTCTCATAAATTTGTAAGTCTTGTGAGAATATTATTCACATATCAACCAAATTCATAACTCATAATTTATCAACCTCAGTTCTTAACACTTTTACCTACAAATGTAAGATATCCAGTAATCAGTTTTACTTTGCCAATTCTATTTATAGGTAGAAAGATAACAATATACATGTTCTTAAAGTTCTATAAAGCAAATCACTCAATTCTTCTTAGTAATGTCATATCTCAAGTAACAAATATGCATATCATGTTCTATAAAATGATTCAAATAATCTTATAGCTTTATGTGTATATGTATATACACACATAATAACAAAAAATAATTTTATCTGACTCATAAAGACACATAACCCAAGAAGTTCCTTCCCACTGGTATTAAAGTAAAACAAAATTACCAATGTTTAAATGACAAAATAATAATGTTAATAAACACACTTTTTTATTTTATTTCTAAGAAAATATGATATGAAGATATGACACAAAGCATATAACTAACACAACTACTACCATTGTATCTTTTGATTCTATAACAGATGATTTAAAAAAAAAAAAGACAACATATTAGTTGTCACCAGCAAAAGTTAGATTGTATTAACAATTATGAAGAGAAATGGACTACTCTTATTTTAAAGCAGAATACCATATTAGTATGTATATATTTAAAAGAATCAAAAATTCTTTGTGATATTGATCAATTAAAAAAAAACCTAAGTAAAAATCAATAAAAAAATAATAATCTATTTAGAGAGTTGATAACATCTCACCTAGATATCTTTTCCTTGATTGGATTAATGTGACAAAAGACAAATGGAAGTTAATCATCAATTACCAAAATGAAGCATAGATATTTATTGAATAAACCCTGATCACCTACTAATCTATGTTAGACACATAGTTCGGACTGCATACTTTAAGATAGCAGATTAAATTTAAAAGAATGAACAGTTCTCTAATTACTACAATATATGCACATGTCAGAGGAAATCAAACTTCATACATCATGGCATCATATAGGAGCTTCAGAAATTCATAGTTTTTCTAATTCACTGATTACAGAGACATGTAGGATTTCTGTTATCATTTCTTTGAAGTATATGCTACTTTAAGATGCAGGATGACAAATGATGGATTACTGGTTTAACCAATAAAATAAATTCTTTTCATTTAGCAAGCTGACTACTTTATAGTAGAAGAGCAACTTTGACAGTTACTATGTCTTTGACTTTCAAATAATAACTGTCATCATAATGAAGATATCCCCTTCCCCAAAATTCTTTTAGGAACTAGTGTTGGCTTGACATTAAGAAATATGTTTCATATTATAAGATTTTATACTTACAAGCAGCTTCAGAGACTCTGAAAATTACTTTAAAATATTGTCTTATTAATCTTTAGTATTCACATGAGAGCCAAGTAGGTGGCAAATATTATCTTAATTTTATAAAATAGAAACTGATGAAGCAATTAGTGAATTTATTTGCCCTCAGCTAAATACTGAAGCAATGAAAAGTCGTAGTGCCAATCTAGGTACTTAAACTCTTATTAAGCATTCCATCCACAATCACTTTTATCAAGAGGTGAGTAAAGGCAGAGAGAAAAAAATCCTTCAAAAAATATGAAGTTCAACTTAATCTACTTCAAGGAACTCTGAAATGGATATTTTTTGTTATTTGATTAATCATGCTTGGCAATGGTGACAGTGATAGTACCAAAACTTAAAAGAACTAATTTCCCTGTACTAATTCTCCTGGGTGACCACATATTGAGTGTGGTCAGGGACACACTTAAGTTGTTTAAACTCTACATCATAACAAAGCTAAGACCCGACAAAATCAACAATGGTATAATAACTCAAAAGAAGAGAAGAAAAGTTAAATTTTGACTTAAAATGAACCTTTAAGTTGGCAATATACTTGATTCTTGAAAGACAATAAAAAAATAAAATGAGCCTTTATAGACCTCAGGCTCCCCAAGTATTATTATTTGCTTGACAGGGTATATTTCTCTGCTCTGGTTTTTCATTAAAAACTCTTGAAAGAGTTTCTCCATTCTGTTTCATTTTTTTACTTCAAATTCTCACATAGATTCATTAGAACAATTTGGTTTTTAATGGCAATACATTTGTAAATTAATGTTGAAGACTGGCCTGATGTGTATCTTGTACATGACTGATGTTCCAAAGCATTGTAAAGTAACACTCTCCTCTAACAGCTCTAGCATATTAAGAATTTGGGAGTTTTCCCTAATAGAAGAGGAATATTAGCTTAAGAAAATTGGTAAAATTGTCTTTGGTAAAATAAAGAGACATAAAACTCCAAACAAATCTTACAGTTGAAAGAAAAATCTAAAATCTTTTGCCAAATAAGCAAGGTTTATTTTTTATTTATTTACTTTTTGCACTGCATGGTAAATGTGAGTATATGTTTACAATTGTCTATTTTAATATAGAAATCTTAGTTTTTTCCCCATAACTTTGAAAAGATAGTCTACACTTACCTGGTCCATCTGTCATTTTGTCCAGGCACCGGGGAGTTGTGCTAAGAAAGGAGGTATGTTTTACTTTAGCCACAAAACTACGAGGTGGCATGTATCTATGTTGAACTTGGGACATCTCATATGATTTTTGAACATCATAGCAGCCTGGTGCTGGAATATCCTGAAAAAAATTTCAATAGGTGAGCAGAAACATATAGAAAATATCCAAAAAAATATAGCATGGTTGTTCACACTAAACAATGGTATAAGTAGAGAATTATGAAAATTTTCTTTAATTATTAAAAATAGAAATTTAAAAGAGCATCCCTAATCTATGCCCTCCTAATAAATGTGTAAAGTCACTTGTCAAAATTTAAGGTAAAATAATCAGAATTATGAAATTTAGGTCCATATTCATGACAAAAATGCTTTTATAATATAGATCAAATTCTCATTTTTAAATTTCACAATGAATATCAAAGTTTATACAGAATGAGAGTAATGATTATTACTTTCATAAGTAGCAAAACTATTCCTGCTTACTCTCCTAAATGAGCATACTTTACTTATTTTGTAAATGAGATTGCTTATTTCATTTTTAATAGATTCCAATTAAGTTAAAAGGCTTCCCCTTTCATCATTTATGGCTCTTTATATGCTCTACAGTTATATTAACATTTTTAATCAACATGAACCACATGGATATTAATAATTGCAATAATAATTCTAAACCGAATTAAATATATCATAAATTTGTTGCACAATTAATTTCTGTAAACCATTAGCTAATCATCTCAATGAAAACTTTTAAAACTCATTTCCTCAAATTATTTTAAAATATAACATGTTATATATAATATGTATCTTCATCTGCATTATATTTAAAGATCAAACTTTTAAACTTTTAATTATTTTCTGGTAGGCTAGAGATTATTATGGCTATAGCTGTAGACTCCAGCACTAGATTTCTTGGGTTCCAAATATCTGCACCTTACTTGCATTGGGACCCTAGGTAAGCCACTAACCTCTGTTATCCTCAGTTTCCTATCTGTAAGTGGGGAAAATTATAAGATTTACATAATATATCATAGGATTGTTGCAAAGATTAAATGAGTTAAAACAAGTAAAATATTTAGATTAGTACCTGATTCTATAAAAGTGTTAATCTCATTATTCCACAAAAGATTATTTCAATGCAAAAAAATGAAATTAAACAATCAGGGTTTGTGCTATATAGGGAAGTATTTTATTGTTTCAAAGTGTCAAAAAAATTTAGATACTGAGAAGGGATAGTTTTGAAGTCCATCTAGGAGCCACATTTTATAAAATATACTTCCTCTTGCTTCTTACATCCCAATTATTATTCTGAAGCATATGTCAACAACCTCATCATCCACTCCTAAAAAACTACTAAATATAGTAAGAATACTGATCATGAGTTGGGGAGGAGATTCTTGTAGGAAGCCCCACATTTCTGGTTTAAGTCTTGTGTCAATCACCAAAGGCCACAATCAGTAAATCAACTAAGAAATGTGAGCAGCTGTTTTCATCTTGCCGGCATCATGAATACATCTCGTAAGGGTTGGGTAAGGATAAGCAATAGCTGCAGTACCTCAAAAAAATGCCTTGGATCTTTTTGGATTGCTTCTGTGGTATGTGAAAGGAAAATGAAAGAGAGTACAAAAGCACAAAGAAATCATGAGTACACATTATAAACAGTCTATTTAGGAAAGATTTGCAAAGATCTTGATTGTCTCTCCTATACATTTTAATTCCCTATCAAAAGCTATTATTGTTCCTGCTTCCCTTAACAGCCTGTTGCCACCATCTATTCCTTCTTCCAGTGAATAGTCTACATGATAGATGGGTTTGGCTCATGGCACACGGAAACCACTTTAAAAAAAAAAAAAGCTTTGAAGCAAAGGTAAGAAACTGCATCAGTGATCAGTTTTCTTCAACAACAGTGTGTTCGCACTTAGGAAAGTTCATCAAACTAATTACCCTAAATTTCAAAAGATTCAGTAGATCCTCTATCACTTGAAAATATACGCTCTTATTCAGGACAACCTCTTCTTATAGCATATTTATGCTTCTCTGAAAACTTATTTCCTGCTTGTGTCCTTTACTGATGTTTTTGGACTCTTCTTACTCATTTTCAATTTTCATTTTATTTGACCAAGAGATTAGTATTTTAAGTAAATTTTTTCTACGATAATGATTGATTAGACAAATCTGAAACCCTGTCTAGCAACAATCCTTAAACAATACCTATATATAGACACTTAACAACATTTCAGAGAAAACTAGTATGTATAGATAAGATTATCAGATCTCTGTGGTGATCCTTTATATAATCACAGAAAATAGGGAAGAATATGATGTGTGAATATAATAGACATTTCTCATGCCTTTTTGTTTTAAACCTAGTATTTGAATACATTCCTGTATTTGGGAAATTCCACATGCTTTGCAGCAGAATTTAAACCCCAGAACAAAAGCTAAAAATGCCTGATTCTCATTTTCCTGGCTTAATTTTTTAGTTAGGACATGAATCTAGGTCATAGGTTTATATGCCAGCCTTTGAACCATCAGCCAGTTATTTAAAGAAACATAGAGCATTAAAACTTCCATTTAGTGAGGAACTGGCAGTGCCTAGTAGCTATGTCCATTTCCCAGAGGAAACAGTGAGAGAAAAAAATGAAGAGGCAATTAGGAAAGATATCATAAAATATCTGTAAAAATAAAATGCCTCCATGCAAATCAAAAGTAAGTCTAAGGTGTCCTGGCTTCCTGAATTCTTCATCTGTTAAACCAGGGCCTTACCCGAAAATGACATACATAATCATAGAATTACAATAATTGACATATGTAAAATTCTTAGAATTATGGTATCTGAAACATAACAAGCACTAGTGTTTACTTTCATTAATTTCATTGTCACTAGCATTATTATTTCTATTAGGTGTGGGACTACATATAACCCTCAATGATATTTCCCTTGTCTGAAGAGAAATGCCAACAGGATATTTAAAAGTAAAGTTCTTAGTATTTTAAGTTGTTTAAAATCACAAGAAGACATGTCTCAGGCAATTTTAAAAAAATTGCTGGTTTCAACCAACTTCAAAAAGGTCACCTTGTATGTATTTGGGGAAAACCATTTCATATGCTTTGTGATTGTATTCAATAATGTCAAGTGAAAGTCCCTGCAAAATTTCCCGTGCTCAGAACTCCTGTATTAACCACTGAAAAAGCAAGCTTAGCTGACCTATAGTCCAGAGACCAGATTCTGAATTCATCTAAATTCAGAATATCCCATCTGTGTTCCCTGACACTTTGACATGTGAAATTTCATATCACCATCTGACCTCAGACATATTAAACTGCGAGTATGCTCTGATATTCCAAAACTCTGATTATCAGACATCCACAATTAAGCCCATCAGCCCCAGCAAGGAAAGAAGCATTTGATCCCTGCATAATCTCCTAAACTGTAGCACACTGTAAATAAAAGTTAAACTGAGTTTCAGTCTCAGAATAAATTTTTCTTTTACCATGCTATGGTAAAAGATTTGGAGATGTCTTTATATGGTAATTGTTTTTTAATGATACTTTCACTGGATATAGAATTCTTAGTTGAAGAAATGAAAAAAAATTCCTTTTACAATTGCAACAAAAAGAATAAAATATCTAGGAATAAACCTAAAAAGCATGTAAAGAACCTATATATCACAAACTATAAAACATTATTAAAAGAAATTGAAGACACAAAGAAATGAAAAGATATTCCATGTTCATGGATTGTAAGCATCGACATAGTTAAAATGACCGTATTACCCCAAGCAATATACAGATTTAGTGCAATGACTATCAAAATCCCAATGGTACTTTTTAAAGAAGTAGAACAAAAAATCATCAGAATTGTATGGAAGCACAAAACACCACAAATAGCCAAAGGCATCCCGAGATAAAAGAACAAGCCTGGAGGTATCTTTCTACCTGACTTCAAATTATACTACAAAGTGACAATAATCAAAACAACATGGTATTGGCAGAAAAACAGACACACAGACCAATGAAATAGGATTGAGAGTCCAGAAATAAACCCCCATATATATGGGCAAATAGTTTTTGGCAGAGGAGCCAAAAACATACAATGGAGAAAGGAAATTCCTTCAATAAATGGTGCTGGGAAAATTAGAAAGCCACATGCAAAAGAGTGAAATGAGATTTTTATCTGTCACCATACACCAAAATGAACTCAAAATGGATCAAAGACCTGAACATAAGGCATAAAACAATAAATTACATTGAAGAAAATACAGATACTAAACTCATGAACCTTGGATTTAGAGAGGATTTTATGAATTTGACCTCAAAGGCAAGGGAAGTAAAAGCAAAAATAAATGAATGGGACTATTTCAAACTAAAAAGTTTCTGCACAGCAAAAGAAACCATCAACAAGACAAAGAGACAACCATCTGAATAGGAGAAGATATTTCCAAACAACACCATAATATTTTGGATATTATAAGGGCCTAATATCCAAAATATATGAAGAACTCATACAACTCAACAAAAAATTCAATTAAAAAATGAGCAGAGAACCCAAACAGCCACTTCTCCCAAGAAGACATACAAATGGCTAACAGATATACAAAAAGATGCTCAATTTTACTGTTATTAGAGAAATGCAAATCAAACCCACAACAAGATACCTCCTCATACCTGTTAGAATGGCCATCATGAACAAGACAAGTGATAACAAGTGTTGGTGAGGTTGTAGGGGAAAAGGCATGAGGTACATTGGTACAGCCACTATGAAAAACAGTATGGAGGTTCCTCAAAAAAACTAAGAATAGAATTACCATATGACCCAGCAATCCCTCTTCTGGGTATTTACCCAAAAATTCTGAAAACATTTATCTGTAAAGATATATGCATTCTGATGTTCATAGCAGTTTTATTCATGGTGGCCAAGAAATGGAAATAACTCAAGTGTCCTTCAATAGATAATTGGATAAAGAAGATGCAGTACATATATACAATGGAATATTACTCTGCCATAAAAAAAAAAGATGAAATACTGCCATTTGAGACAACATGGATGGATCTTGAGAATATCATGCTATGTGAAATAAGTCAGACAGAAAAAGTTGAGAACCATATGATTTCATGCATATGTGGAATACAAAACTGAAAGCAACAAACAAATATGACAAACAAACAGAGACTTATAAACATGGACAGTAAGTTAGTAGTTACCAGAGGGAACGGAGGGAGTAGAGGGAGAAGGACAGGTAGATAGGGGTAATGGGGGTCAAATATTCAGTGACAGAGAAATTTAACTTCGAATGATAAACATACGATGCCATATACATGTGACATATTATTGAATCGTACACTTGAAAACTATTTGATCTTATTAAACAATGTTACCCCAATAATTTTAATAAAAAAAGAAAAAGAAAATTAATTTCGAAACATTCTTAGTTGACATTTTTTTCCTTCAGCATTTTGAACATGTCATTTTACTGATTCCTGGCCTCCATTGTTCCTGATGAGAAATTCACAATCAATCATGTCACTTTCATTGTATGTAATAAAATACTTTTTGTTTTCAAGATGTTCTCTTTGTTTCTGGCTTACAGGATTTTAACTATGATGTATCCAAGTGTGTTCTCTTTATATTTATTCCACTTGCAGTTCATTGAGCCACCTGGATTTGTATATCCATATTTTTGGAAAGTATTTCATTATTATTAAAAATATATTTTTTTTCTCCTTTCTTACCTCTTCTTCTGGGAATCCGATTACATATATGCTAGAATATGTGATACTGACCAATAGGTCTCTGAAACTGCTCATTTTGTTCAATCTTTTTCTGTCTGTTTTTCAGATTTAATTATTTCTATTGAGCTATATTTTAGTTCACTGATTCTGTCTTCTGTCATCTTAAATCTGCCGTTGAGATCACTTGGTTATTTTCATTTCATTATTGTAAATTTTTCATTTGCATTGTTGTACTTCTTAACTCATTTAAATTATTTTACTTTATAACCCATTTATATTGTACTTTCTTTGCATATCTAATAAGTTTTGTTCAAAAAGTGAATAGATAATATAGCAACTATAGATTATTTTTCTCTTCAGTAAGGGTTATTTTCCATTTCACCTGTTTTCAAATTTATTAAGAAAATGAATAATTGTCTATCTATTGCTTCAAGAACCTATAGAGCTATTCTTTACATTTTTGATATTTATTATTAATGCCATTTATTTTTTTCTTGTCAGCAACATCACAGGGTGGTCAACTCTATTCTGTATTTTAAAGATAGATCTAGCTAGATGGATAAAATAAAATAGGTTTATCTTTTGAATTTGTTTCTTCTTGTAGTTATGTCAATATTTGCTCTATTCATATGTCGAGCTATAAAAATTTAAATTACTATATTATTGTAAATTAAACCTTTTTAAAATGTTGAGTGACAGTAACCATGTTTCTAAATTGCTCTTTAATATATTTTATTTAATTAAATTTGATTTAATATAAATAAACAGTACTCCAGGACTTTTGCCAATGAGTAGGTTTTGGGAAATTACTTTTATCTTTTAAAAATGGCAAAATGTTAAACTTATAGTTTTAATGATATTTGACATCTATAGAAGCAAAGAGAACTTTATGTACTAAATTCAAAAAGGAAGAGTCCTCCCTATATAAGCTGACATTATAAGCTACTTTCTTACATATGGGCATTTACCAAGTCAGGACAAGAGCTAAAGACCAAGTATGCCATAGGCAGAAAAGTTATTCCAAGGGAAAGAGGAACTAATGGAGCTTTTAAAGGTCACATAGTCTAGTATGAGGAACTGAAGAGTAGGGGAGCCCAGTCTCATCACTGATTTTTCACAATTATAAATGTGCTTGAAAAGACATATGCAACCCTATGTTCTCTGCAGCACTATATACAATAGCCAAGATATGGAAGCAACCCAAGTGCTCATCAATAGACAATTGGATAAAGAAGTTGTGGTTCATATATACAATGGAATATTACTCAGCCATAAAAAATGAAACCTTACCATTTGCACAACATGGATGCACCTAGAGGGTTATGCTAAGTGAAATAAGTCAGACAGAGAAAGACAAATACCATATGCTTTTAATTATATGTGGAATCTAAGGAACAAAATAAATGAACAAATAAAACAAAAACACTCATAGATACAAAGAACAATGTGGTGACTGCCAGATGGGAGGAGGGTTTGGGGGGTGGGGAAAAATGGTGATTAAGAAGTACAAATTGGTAATTAGGAAATAGTCACATAAATGTGAAGTACAGCATAGGGAATATAGTCAATAATATGGTAATGGCTATATATAGTGTCAGGTGGTACTACTTATCGGGGGGATCATTTTGTAAATTATATAAATGTCTAATCACTATGCAGTACACTTGAAATGAATATAAAATAATATTTAATGTCAACAAATTAAAAATAAAAATTTTTAAATCTAATAAAAAATAAAATTAAAAATAAGTTGCTAAGTGATAGCGTAGGCAAGAGCTAGAGGTCTGGGCTGGAGAGATAAAGTAAAACCTGTAGTCTAGTGATGCTTAAGAACCAAAGCTACACGAAAGCAAGGATTAGCAACAAGTACAAGTCTCTTCCTTAAGATATTTGCCCAAGTTTAAAGCTGAAGGGAGTATGAAGCTACAAAGGAAAGCTAAAAACTAGTAAAGGGTAGAATTTGCAGGGAAGAAGAAAAGGAGATCCTCGGACTCTCAACCACAACTCAGAAGGGCAACGTGAAAGAGGGTGCAGAGGCACAAGGGAAGACTAGAATTTCAGTGTTGCAGTGTTTAGGAGACAAATTCTCACTAGTAGGACAAGCTCACAGCAATATACAACAGGTAAATTAGGATAGCTATATGACAGAAATTCATATATTACACTAGAGTTAAAATTCTAGGCAGTTAAACCAGAACTTCTTTCAAGTTATGAAATATTCTTCTATTTCTGTTTCTCGTGATATATATATATATTTTACATAGATATAGATATGTAGATATCTATATATATGTAGATATAGTTATATAGATATAGATATAGATAGATAGATGATATATAGATAGATGATATATAGATAGATGATATAGATATAGATGATGATATAGATATAGATATAGATAGATTGATAGATAGATATAGATAGATATATAATATTAGGTAGCACAATATAGTAAGAATCACTTACTATGATTTGGGCTAAAATAAACTATAATTATATTTTAGGTGTACTTGTTCCAGCCATTATTTCATAGGTAAATATAAAATTTTATTTTAAAGTCCCAAATATATAATTAGTAAAAAGCCACTTAGAACTTCTTTTATAATGAAGCTTGTTCTATCAGTGAATTACATAAGACTTCAATGAAACCTTCAATCAAAACTTTGAATCAAAGTCTTTAATCAAATATATGTAGTAAAAAAATATATATAGACCATAATTGTAGGGAAATATGCCTGAATGTGCAAAAAATTTTGATTAAAGTAATTCATCAATATGCATATCCAGGTTGCTTAATTGAGGCTGTATACAGAGGAAAGGCATTTCAGGTGATAATCAAATTATCTTTGTTTTGCATACTGCAAATTATAATAAAAAACATGTTACCCTTGTCATTTTTCAGCATTAATATTCATCATTCTAAATACATGACTCTTTAAATCTATAATTTAGAAAAAATAAGGGTTATTTTAGAAAGAAAAATATTTTAATATAGATATGACATAATGTAAATTTTAAGTGATAGGCAAAAATAGGAAATATTGGTTTTATTTTCGATATTCTCTTGGCACAGTGAAAAAAATCCTTTATCCTAATGCTGCTTTATGAAAGGAACTAGACTTGTCATTGATACCATAATACCTCAAGGCTCAGTAAATAATAACAAAAAGAGCTGATGGATAAAATCATGTAGGCAATAAAACCATTAATTCCAACTAGTTTCTCCAACACTATACAATTCACATTTTAGTCACAAATTTCTAGTTCTTCGATGAACACTTCCACCTCATTATCCTCAGATAATGAAATAAAATAAAACTCATTATCTTCCCTTCCCCAATTACCCAAACATTTATCTATTCTTTCTCACCTGCCTATAATAATTCCTTATTTAGCCAGGCCTGCAAATAGAAAGCTGGCTTTCACTTTACCTTTCTCCTCTGTAACTAAAAATCATCAGTTATCTATTGTATCTTCTCTCACCTTACCCTTTCTTCACCACCAAAACAAGCCTAGCATGGGCTCTAAAAAACTATTTGACAACCATACTAACTAACTCTTTAAATTTTAGATCGTCCAGTCTGAAACAATGGGCATCTCAATAGCAAACAAGTTATTGTACTAAAACATTACAAAAATCTGCTGGACATTTTCACTGGCTCTTACATGCCTATGGGAAAAAAATTCAGAAAATTCTTCTTGAATGCAAAGCCTTTTTAAATTTGAAGGTAAACATAAAATTTTAAAGCCCAGTTCAAGTAGAATCTCTTCTGTGAAGCATTCTTGATCACCTAGATAAACGTGATATTCTTCATTTTGTAATTCTTTGCTTACTGTTTACATAAACACAGAAACAAATATACCACATTTATTTGAACATTTATTTCTTTGTCAATCAATATCAAAGTAGAAAGAGGATAAAGCCAATCTGATGAGAAGGCAGGCAAGGTTTCCTACAATAAGGTTCTATTGACGCTACATATTTGTGGATTAATTTTTTTTATTCTCTCAAATTAAAGAAAACTGATGGTGCAAATCCAGGAGTCCTAAGGGCTCCACAATAACAGTGGGCGCCTAAGCCCTTTCACGCTTTCTGTTCCACACTTAGATGATGACCCTTATGTTTCCAAGATATGGACCACAGCTCCTGCCATGACATTCTCATTTCAGAAATGAAGGGAAAGGTCAAAAGGTAAAAACTGTGGTTAACAGATAAAACAGCCTTTTCTGAGGAACTTTCTTAGAAGCCCAAACCAAAATGTTTGCTTTCTTTGCATTAGTAAAGATTGTGTTAAATAACCACTTTATAACTATAACAGAACCTGGAAAAAAGTAGTTGTTTAACCTGGACATGTTTTCTAAATAAAATTGGGCTCCATTGTCAAGGAAGAAAAAGAATAAACATGGGGTAGGCAACTAGTAATCTCTGTTATAATAGCTCTCTGCCTTTGAGGGCACTAAACTATAAAAAAGCAAACTTACCTCCAGAATACCTAACCCAGTATATTAGACTATCTCAATCAAAAGTTATTTTAACCTATGGCTTATTGGCTTTGTTACCTAATTCTTGCTTTGGGTCTCCAATCTTCCCTGAATCCATTAGTTCTGTCAGGTCTCCTGTGGTAAATTGGCAGAACACACAGCTCTTAACTTTGCAGCAGTTGTGACACTTGCAATTAGACAAGTCTTAAAGTATTTGTTTAATATCATTCACACCCATAGGAATGTAAACGTCTTGAGGGTTCAGAAAGCATCTATTTTATTATTGTATCCTCAGTAAAGGCAAGTGAGTTGCACACAGTAAGTGATCAATGAATATTTTTTAATTACTGAGTGGACATATGAGCTAATGAATGAGTGAATGAACCTATCAGTATCTGTCTACCTTGAAGCTTTTCTGGTCATCATGTTTGGCCTTATCACTAAGTTCCCCCATAACGTTAAGGTGAACACTATGCCTTAGAAGTGTTTTCAACTTCTAGTTTTTAAATTTGTCTCATATATAAGCAGTTGTATATAAAATGTATATTGTGTAAAGACTACTTAAGTATTGCTTCCCTTAAAGATCTTCCTGTTTCTAATAAAGATAGATGTAATTTGTAATCTCAGCAATGATACAGAAGTATGAATACATCCATAAAAACTGATCAAGGACTAACCTTCACAAAATCATTACAGTGTGTCTCCAGGTAGTTAAATTTGGTTAATATTTTATGTGTGATGCATTTCTTTCTCATTGCTATCAGAAACATTGACTTTTACTTTTGATTTTTAGTTTTTCATGACCCCTTTGACATTGGTTTAATAGAAAAAAATGTATATCTCAGCAGATTAAAGTAAAACATGTGAACAGAAACGGCCTGCATAACCTTTCTCTTCCTGTAAATGCTAATGCTACTAAAGCAGAAAAAAAAAAAGCATTGATTATTGCCAGGTATAATAGCTCTGACATAATATCATTTCTTCAGTTTTATTAATTCAATGCAAATCCAAAAGTTAATTCTTCTGTAAGATGAATGTGAAAAGGAAGAAAGTTAATGTAAGTGATTCTTTAAATAATATATAATTGCTCCCAGACAGAGCCAGTTGGAAAGATTTAAATAAAACACTAAAATCATCTTGATAAACTTAGAAAACTTAGAAGAGGTAAATTTTGAATGTGATTTGTAAGAGCTATGTGAATTTGAATAGTAGAGTTGTGAAAATTATTGATTAACCCTAGAAAATGTCTATGAGTCAAATCAATTTTCTATGTTCAAATTTTTTTAAATCAAATGACTCCCATTGTCATCTACTTATATTCAATATGGCAGGAATCATCCCTTTTCTATAAAGAGGAATTATTTCAAAATAATGGTAATACTGAAATACCATAGAACCAGAAGTCAGAGTTACTGGATTATATTCACAGCCTTATTATTAGCCTCAAGAAGGCCCTCAAGGTTCTCAGCCACTCATCCACCCCCTTTTACCATGATGTATGCTGAAGGTCATGTTCAGAAATATTTAGTGGGTCACTGTGCAGGAGATGTGTCTTTCTCTTGTTTTTTTTTTTTCCCCCTATGAGATAGGCAATGAGATGAGTCATAGAACTATTCATATGTGGAAGTAGCCTCTACCATAGTGAGCAAAAGGTGGACATAATGACTCAGCCTTGCTTTCTGTGAGCTATAAATATCTTAGCACCCCATTACTCCAAAAATTTATGGTTATATCTAGACAGAGAAGAGAAAAAGTGATGACAAAGAGGGATAAACTATGAAAAAGATATAAAAAAAATAAGAGAGAAAGCAAGGTGATTAAGGCAAAGAAGGTATGGAACAAGAAGAAATGAACTCTGTCTAGACAGGGAGTGACAGGAGACTCTGGTAATGTTAACCACACACAAAAATAACTGTTTTCCATAGATTATAGATCACAATAGCAAAAGGCAAATCATACATTTGAAATGTAGGAAACTTAATTATTCTCCCCTAATGTTCCTATAAATATATTTTCTCATGAATAAAATATATCTTAAATATCTTCTCTTCTTCCAGATTTATAATGGTTATGTGACGCTAAAGAATTGTTCAACTTAGCTTATATTTAGTGTCAAGTTTCAGAGCACATTTTTTAGTGATACTAAATGTTTGTTGATTGAGTAAGTAAAAAAAAAAATAAGCAGAATAAACCATTAGATAAAAGGGCTTCAAAGGCTACCATTTTCCAGAGCCATACATATAAAGGTTATAGCTATCTAAAAACATCCAAAATATTTTAACTTCATGAGGAATAAAGATAATGGTCATTTAAAATAAAAATGTTACAATCCTTAACTCTTCTGTTCCCTTCTTTTGAAGAATTACTACACTGTTTTCCCCAGAACTATAAACAAAATGCTACTTAAATGATATTAAGTGTTACAGTATTTTAGTAACAGTAAAATAACAGTAAAAATTTACTGAGGCTTTACTAAGCACTGGTATTAGTGTCCACCAGTAGTAAGGATTCTGAAGTTGTGTAGCCTGGGTTCAAATCCTGACATGGCATTTTGGCTATGATCGTAAGTATATTTTATGTCTCAATATCCTCAGTGGTAAAATAAATCTAATAACAATAGTTCCCACTTCCTAGGGTTGTTGTAAGGGTAAAATGAGTTAATATATAGGCAATACATAGTGCCAGGCACATGGGTGAGCATTATATAAATGTTGGTTATTATCATACCTCATTATAAATATTAAATTCCTAATAGCTCAGATATTTGAGTGATACTTGATTTTTTTCCCAAAAAACTGCTACAAAGTACTATTTGAAAGTAATATATTCTTTAATGTCAGAAATAATTTAATTTTAGAAAAAGCAGTTTTAAAAAAAAATCAGTATATCTGTTTCGAATAACAAAATGCACAAAGACTGACATGGAATTATAACTTAATTATGGGCCAAATATAGTTTAACAAATATCTTTATTAGATATAAAAAAATAAAACAGCATAAAGGCCTCTATCATTTATTAACATTATTAAAGAAATGTCATGCTAAAAAAAACTTATTTTAACCATTTCCAATTCATTTCAAGAGAATAAATAAATTCCTTTTAAAAAGCATTATTGATTGAACAATTTTAAGTGCCTTTATTATAGTTATTGGGAATCTAATATGTTAAAACAAATACATTAAGGAAAAGGTCATTTTTTCTAGTCTTAAATTCCGGTTTGTAAAACACACTTTCAATACCTTAAAGATACAACTACCTGGAAGAAAACCAAATTTCTAATTTATCAAGTCCAAAGTCCATATTAATGCCTGTACAATAAAAAGGAAAGTTAACGAAGCATGCACAAAAGCATGTGTAAAAGAAAACAAGTGTAAAAGAAAAAAAAAAAGCTCATGCTTTCATATTAGAAAAGCATCTAATTCACACTTCTCATGAAGCTACTCCAAATTAGATAGGTTACTTTTGGCAAGTAGAGAAAAGAAATATACATAAAATAAAAGCAAAATAAAATGAACAAAAAAAACCAACAAACCAAATGTGAAGAGGAATATCTGATAATATAAACCATACAGTCCTGTATGGAAAAAAAATTGATATAAAATGCTTATTTTGTTTACCTGAAATAGAGAGGAGGCACTGCATTCTGCCTCCACTATCTGTTCCTGGCTAAAACATCTAAAATTGATACCATACAGATTACTGGGCCAGTATATATCATCTTTAACGCAATCAGGCATTACTCCAGGTTCCTCTCCCATCACTATACTCTTGCATTTTAAGAAATATTTTCATTGTAAAAATTTCGAATAGAAAATAGAAAATTCTCTCTCCTATGAACCTGTACAGTCTCACTTGATGAAGATAACTCCTATATTATGCTACTCTGTTACTTAAACCAGTATTTATCAATAAACATTTAGCTCATTTTCACTTTCTCATTGTTATAAACAATGACATAATAAATGAAAACATATGTATATTTTATGCACTTATGTGCAAATGCCAATAAGACAAGGGATATGTGCAATTTAACTTTTGGATGAAATGAAGTAGCTTTAGAAAGATTTTATCCCAATAGTGTATCTATTTCCTTTCCCCTTGCTAATACTGAGTATTATCTTTTAAAAATCTCTTAAATGAGAAAACATATTTCCTTTTCTAAAACTTTATATTTCTTTAGTTTCAAGTAAATTTGAGCATCTTTTCACTTATTAGTTATCTATAGCTGTTTCTCATTGAGTTCTTCATCTTTCTTGTTTTATAAATTATTGTTTATGAAGAAAATAGACTTTGTCTTTTATATGTGTTTAAAATATTATTCCTAGTTTATAATTCATCCTTTGTATTTATTTACAGCATTTGTTTTATGGTTTAGAAATTTTCAGAGTTCTGTTGATTTTACAGTATTTTAGAGTAATTTTACTTAGTTTTGCTACAGAAAAGTATTAAACTTTTTGAAGTCATATTTATCTGATGTTTCCCTTATAGATCCTTTGTTTCATGCTTTGCTCAAAAAGTCATTTGAAATAAAAGATCATTTTTTAAACTTACATTTGTCATTTATTGAACATTTAAATCTTTAATCAATTTAATTTGTTCCCCAGGAGAAGTAATCAACTTATATTTCTGTAACTATTGGAAACCTGTCACTCTCAGATTATATTACAGAATGGGAGAACCAGCCACAGAACATGTATTGTAGAAAGACCCATGATAAAAACAAAACATTATAGTCAGAGAAAGAAAATATTCTTATAGTAGTACTTAGCATTGTATTTTTTCATGAACTTCATGGGTTCAAAGTGCTCGAAAAATAGTCTGGGGGTTGGGAGTACAGAGATGAAAAGAATGTAATTGGTTACAGTGGCTCTAGATGAATGCCTACTAGAAAATTAAAATTAATCAAAAATATATACAAATCAACATGAATAGAGCTATAGATTAGATGATCAACTATTACTCAATTCAACATGAGTGGGCTTAAAAGAAAACCACAAAACCTATATGTTGATATATACAAGGTTTAGGTTGTTGTAAGCAAGGAAAGTAGTTGCCAAAGTAACACCCTTGGACATGTTTGTATCTTTCTACAATGCCAGGTTTATCTGAGTGGAACCTTCTCAGATAAACCAATCAGGTATCCACACAAGTTAATACACAATACACAGAGAGGGGAAGTACAGAGTCTTATGTGACAGAGTGAAGGGATAAAGTCCTTAGCTCCATTGACTAGTAGTATGGATAGCTGCCTGTTGGACCCAAGCCAGTAGCTAAGACAAGTCCAAATATCAGAGGTTTCTCTGACCTTCTCTTAGCACACCCATCCATGATACTCTTCAGGACAGACTTGAGCATCATCTGTGTTCACCTTATATGGACCTTACAAGGTAGAGTCCTTATGCTTTTTGGCTTCTGTAGTCCGGGGCTTATCTAGGACAATTGAAGCTGACATTTCTGTGGTTCTGGGCATTCAGGCCACCCGCTACGGGTGTTACCATCATGTGCAAGTGTGCCGGCTGGAAAATTACTGCTTGGCTATTGCCCATGGGAACATAACACTCTAACAATAAGCTTTCTGCTTCTCTACCCCACATGCACAACTGACCTGTGGGTTGACAGTTAGTAAAAAGAAGAAAAATAGACTTGTGTGTTCAAACAGGATGAAGAATGGGAGTTTAGGGCTTAAAAACCCTGTACCTCTACATTTCAGGGCTGCTTGATTTGGGATCTGCGTACCCCTGGCAGACCCAGCTGGCTGAATAAAGAGTGTATTTCCTATAACTCACTGATTTCTGGTGGTCCATGTGTCTATTGGGGGTTGGCAGCTACCACACAAGTTGACATTTCTGTTATGTCTTCCATGGAATCCATTTTGTAAATATTCTGTTTGAGGATATTTAAAATGTATAGCAACGTGTGCACTTGATAGAGCAGAATGATGAGTGTGAAAGTCTTTGTTGTTATTCTCTGTCCTTTCCCATATGTTTGAAATATCTCCTAAACCAAAAATTTTAAATGGCATGTGTAAAAAGAACATTAGAACTAATATAAATAATTTTTATCTAGTTTCAAGATAAAAGCCCAATAATCACACAAAAAGACATAGAATAAATGAAAAAAGCAATAAATGTCTAAATAAAAAATTTAAACTTTTATATGAAAAGATTATTCCAAAAAACTTCAAGACAAACAACAAATTCCAATTAGCAATTAATCATTATTAGCAGTAGTATAGTTGTTTTTAATGGATTCTTCTCCGTAGGACGTGAATATCTCTAAGAAAGCAATAAGAAAAATTTTAATTCTACAATAGAAAGCGAAAGAAACATGCTTGGCCGATTTTTAAACAAATTAACCAATGAACATAAAGCAATGATTAATTAATAACCAAATAATGAAAATTAAATATTTACTGTGTATCAACCAAATGGTGACATGGGAGGCTCCTGAGCTCCCATCATCCCACAAACACAGCAAACATACAGCTAAACCAGATCCAGAAACTAGCTGAAAAACTACATATCAGATGAATGGGAAAGTATACAAATCAAAATAGTTAGGCAAGGCTGGGACACACTATCACCACAAACCCCACTCCTGGCACAGTGCCAAATAATTGGGAAGGACCGCCCAACCCCTAGCTTCTCCTTGAGCAGTGAAGAGTTTGGACTCTACATCTAGTGTCCCAAATTTTAAGGCTCCCACTGGAGAGAAGGGCTCCTAAAACACCTATTTCTGAAAGCCAACAGTCTTGTATCCACAAGACTCACAAGATTATAGAAAACAAAGAAGCAATTCATAAGGGATACAGAACTCATCAGGGCTATTCCCCGAGGGTTCTGTGCAGAAAGGGCAGGCAAAATCAATCATCTCCTAGTCTTTCCATGATAGAGGTTAATTTGCATACTCTAAAATCTGCTGCCTGAGGGCCAGGTTTCTAATTTAGCAGGCACTTAGGACTGGCTGTGATTTTCCCTAGAAACCAGAAAAGTCAGTGGACAGCACTTCTGCCTTCTCCCTCTAATCTACTCTTAATCACCAGTATAAATATATTCCCATGGATGTAAGGGTGCAAAGCATTATTTGCATTCTTTATTTCATTATATAAAACCAAAAATGGAGGTAAATTCCTTTTTAAAATTGTTAGTATCACTTCAAAATACAAATTATATATTCTGAAACTCTTAGTCATTATCAGATTTCATTGTTAAAAATAAAATATGAATTATAAAAATCTTTGAATATAACTTTGATTCCAACCAGTGTTTGATTTAAACTAATATATTTATAAACAATACACTGGATTTGGAGATGAGGTTTCTAAAACATTTCTAAAGCCTTCATTTTGGCAAACCAATCTTTTTTGTTTTTCAAAATGAAAGATGCTCAATTTTGAAGTCTTTGTATCCACATTATTCTTTTATTCCTTCCCTCCATCCTTCCAAACATTGGTAAAAAACACTGCTTGTGCCTTTCCATTTTTCTAAGGAAAATATCTAACATAATATTACAAAACACATTGTACTCTGAAAGGCTTTTAGGCCAAATGATATAATATTATCTAAGATCTATGGAAATTTGATTTTTGGAAGACAAATTAAATAATGTTTTCATACTAATCATTTTTAATGTATGCCATTAAAACCTAGACAATACAAATTAAAGTTGATGTACGGTGCCACCTGAAAATGCAGGAAAGCTCTAATCAGACAATATCACAATGTGATATTCTTAAATATTACCTGCAATGTTGCTGAAAAATCTAATAATTAATACACTATATTTCCTACTCTTGACTTTATGCATGTGCTTTATTATCTCTTTAAAGGATGAAAAAGTCATCCCTGCTTTGATTTTTTTAATCAATAAAGTTAACAAAGACATTTACTTCTCAGTACTGTATATGCATTTCATTATCATTTCTGCATTTTCAGCACTCATCTAGTTCAAATGGTGGTATCATATTAATTAGTGATTACATCATTATTTAATGATGTTCCTAAGTATCAAAAATACTTATAATGTTATTATACAGTATTTTTTAATATGTGAAATAAAGAATATAATAAAATTACATTTTAGTTAAACAAGGAAGTATAAATATGAGTTGGAATCAAAATACATGCTCCTATTCTCTGTTAAATTTAAAACATTTATTAATTTGAACAGATGAAGTCAAATTATTTCTTAGGGGCATTAAACAAATTTAGTATGAAAAATAAGGATATTATTTTGTGGACTAATATATTAGTTTTCTAATGCTGTGTAACAGATTGCCACCAACTTAGTGGCTTAAAATAATGCCCATTTTTTAGATCACAGTTCTGTAGGTTAGTTTTCTGGGGTGGGCACGGCTGGGTTCTATTCTCAGGGTATCACAAGTCCAAAATCTAGGTGTCAGCCATGTTGGGCTCTTAAGCTCAGGGGAAGAATCAAGCTAATTCAGGTTGTTGGTAAAATCCAGTTCCTTGCAGCTTTATGTCCAAAGCCCTTATTTCCATGTTATTAACTGAGGGCCTCCCTCTGCATAAAGAGTCTCTATATTCCTTTTCATGTGGCTGTCTCCATTCAAAGCAGCAATGACCTATTCAGTCCTTCTCAGAATTCTCATTTCTCTGGCTTCTCCTTCTGCCCCCAGTTGGAGAAAGTTCTCTACTCATAAGGGTTCACCATTGGTCCCACCTAGATGATCCAGAATCATCTCCCTATTTTAAGGTTAACCATGGTATACCATTTAAGGTATACCATAATTTAATTATGGGAGTGATAACATCATATTCACAAATTCCAGGGACACAATATCTTTGGAAGACATTTTAAAACTTCTGCCTACTGCAACTAACAAATCAAATTTCATTAGGCAATGAATGAAGAATTATTTTAAAGATGAGTATGACCATTGTCTATTAATAGTATACCTAGACGGACTAAAATTCAATAACTGAATCAAAAAAATCTTTATAATCTGCTACATAATAATGAGTTTATATGCATTAATTTAATACCCTGATAGCATTTAATTTTATATTTCAAGTAGTTGACTACATTATTCATTGAAACTCTTTTATAAAGTTATGCTGTCACCATTCTTATAGACAAGAAGATATTTGAAAATATAAAATATTATTGTCCATTAATGATTAGGAACAACTGTAGAGCACCTAGAATCCTGCTTTCCATTTTGTCCTGAACATAAATGGAATAATGATAGATACAGGTGTTTCATGGCTCTGGGGGAATGCAATTTAAAAAATCAACAAAATTACTATTATATTAAAATCAGAAGAGGACCACATCTATGCTATTCTTTGATTCTGGCACTATTTCCTTAAAGTAGTAGGTGGAATATATATCTTTTATTTCTTTGACATAAATTTTTATTACTTTCTGTTAATATTTTATTATAATAAGAGTAATATATTCTTATTAAAGAAAATCATTTATCCTTGCATGTTTCTCCATCTCTCTAGGTTTAATGTTCTTCTTAATGAAGTACATTGTTTAATAGTTCCTTGAGAAAGGGTCTGTTAGGTAAATTCTTTTGTTTTTGAAAAATGTATTTGTCTTCTCAGTACTCTGAGGATATTATCCACTGTCTTCTGGCTTATTTTTGGTCCTGAAAATTATGCTGTCTTGCTAATCATCCTTCTTTGGTGTGTGTCATGACTATAGATTGACTCATTAACATTTTTTTCAACTTTCTTCTGCTACGCCTTCCTGTATTTTGGAGACTACAAAACTGAAAATTGTATTTTCTGGAAACTTTCACTAGTAATCCAAATATGATTTTTTTCCATTAGAATGTATTTGTGTAAGCTTGAATTTAGAATCAAGTTATGTAAAATGAGAGACAGTGCATGAGGAATTTTTTGGAGAGAATATATTAGAGGCAGTGTGGCTTAAACTGACAGTTGCAGCAAGGCAAAATAGCTTAAGCATGTGGTTTCCTCATCAAGATTCTGAGGCCATCAGCTAGGGTGGCAACCTCTCACTGAGGCAGGTGAATTCCTAATTGTGCAGGAGCAACAGTTTACATGGTAACCCAGTGCTGAGGTATAATTTGGGATTCGGTCCTGCAAGTGCAGCCTAGAATCTGTTTATCAATCCACTTGACATTGATATAAGCCACTAATATGTTATGACAAAACTGTTCTTTTTAAATTAACTAGAGACTACCATTTTTCTACAACTGCACGTAATCTTTAATCCTCTGCTTTTTTAAAAAAATAAGCTTTCCTTGGTATTCTGCTGTTTTATTATGATACATGTAGGAGTATGTGTATTTCTTACTTATCCTTATGGGAACTTGATTCAGCTCCCTGAATCTGAGAATTCCCATTTATATTGGAAAAATGTCAGCCATAATTAACTCTTTGTGGAATTCCTATTAAGTGCATTCTGGGAATTCTCATTCATTTCTCCTAATCTCTCTTTTACATCTTCCAATTAATTATCTCTTTAGTATTTTGGGTGATTTCTTCAGCGCTATCTTCCAGTACACTAATTTTCTCCTTAGTTATTTATCAATTTTAGCTATTGTTCTGCTACATGTAATAGAAGCCTTATTACAGTGCTGACAAAATAGGAATTTATTTTTATCAAAAAACATGATATTTGAAAGTTGGCAGCTGAAAGCTGATGCAGCAGCTTTATATTAACATCAATGTCCAAGTTCTTCCTATTCTCTACTCTGCCAACCTTAATATGTGTTTAATTCTCATGACTGCAATTGATAGTAAAATGGATGCTTCAATGCATTCCTCTTGTTTGCTTTTCAGTCAATAAAAAGAAGAAAATAACAAAGAAGAAGGAATTCTCAATAGCTTTTTTGGCCAAAATGATATCAGGTGGTTTATCTATAGTTGTAAGAATGCTAAGAAAAGTAGTTTTTTTTTAATGGTCATATTGCCAACCCAAACAAAATCAGGTGCTCTGTTAAAAAGGGAGAAAAGGAGAACAGATATTAGGAAAGCAATTTAAAGTGTTTGCCATGCACATATACAGAACTCTTTAAAAATTATTAATGTCCATATATTTTTATTCTTAAATTCTACTTGATTTCAATCTGCTGTTCTTTTTGTTATAGTCTTCTCTTATATTTTAGTTCCTTTATTTATAACTTTAATCATTTAAAATTCATTTTTATAGCTTTCATATAATGCCTTTATTATTGAAGTTCACAGGTGCCTTTCCCTGCTATTTGTTGTGCCACTTGAATCATATATATGGTGGATAATTCCCTCATTGATACTGTGATTGTGAACTGTGAGTTCATCTTTGACAAAGGTTTATCTATCAAAGTTAACTACAAGAAAAAATAGTAAAAGCTCATTGAGTGCTATTTGGGTTGTAGATGATAATTAAAGAATACTGTTAAAAACTGACAAACCAGATAGAAAAAAGTAAGAAAATGAGACTAAGGAAGTTTTCAAAAAGTTAAAGTACAAAAGTATCAACTTCAACAAAAATACAAATATTCTGAAATAAATAAATTGACATGATGAAAGACCAAAGGAAAAAAAAACAGTGTTGAGAAAGAAATACAGTAAATATAACATAATATATAGTAACTATAACAAAATATTATGATAGAATAGAGACTACATATATTACTTAGTGAAAATGTGAATGAACTTAATTTACTTATTAAAATAAAATGATTTTCAAATTGGGTAACAAAACAACATTCAACAAACAAGTGTTTGTTCTCTGCAAGAAACGAATGTAAAACAAATGCACTAATAATGGTCAGTTCAAGACAGTCAAACGTGTTCACTAATGGATTCTTGTTTTATTCTATGGGCTACAATTTATTACTGTCATTTATTTTGATGCTCAAATTATCCCAGATTTAGCCAGTGGGAATTTCTTCAAACTAGCTCTTCTATCCTTTGACATGTTCCAATTATTTTTTTAGCATGCACTAATTTTTAATACAGAAATATATTCCTGTCTCTGCTCTGGAATCAGTCATTTCTCTAAGGATCTCTGGAATCTTTAAGTAAGGAATGGTTTTTAGAAACCAAGATCTGAGAACTAAGTGTGCTTATTGCTGCTAGGGTCCTCTCAGCAGACAGAGCTTAAAATAAAAATGCACACATACACATACAAATACTTCTATGTTTATAGCTATAGACATCTACCTCTACGTATACAAAAATGATGGGTTTACAATAATACCTCCAATTCCAATTTAATTCTATAGTGTACATTCTGGTCTTTCTCCTTTCCATATTTATAACTCCCTTCTCCAACAATGAGACACACAGTTCTCATTATTCTCAATATATTTACTTATTCATTTACTCCTAGATTACACAGAAAATAGTTTTAAAATTGCTAACCTACACAACATGAAAAACAGACCAACTAAATACAATTCGGCATTTGTTTATCATTCTTTTTGCCTTTAGTCTGAAAGTATTATACTCAAAATTTATTTGAATTACTAATATTTTTTTTAATTGCAGGAAACTTACAACAATGAAAAGCACTATTGAACATGTAAAATTTCTCTCATATGTGTCTTCTCTTTTTAAGGAACAATGTTTTACAATATTACAAAAATATCATACCATATAGAAAGAATATTATGTAAAGTTATGCTTATCCTTTTATTTCTAACTGCTCTAAAATATCCTAATACCGAGATTCTTATATCTTTATATACAATTCATTTTGCCAGGGACAAAAAGAGATATAAAATCATTCCACTTTAGCACCCTTACATGTTCAAATTAGAGATATTTTCATCTCTTCAAAAATTACAGTTCTAGTTTGTAACAACATTAATTCTATTACATACATTGAACCTCTGAATTTAGAAATAGCCTTGAGCTCTACTAAGTTCACAGTTCTTTGAAGGTTTTTATTACTGGAGCATGCCAAGAAAATTGTTAAAAATAAAAAAATCAAAGTATTTTTCCTAAATTATTTTTCTCTAATTATATAATTAAAACAAAGCAATTAATAATTAGGCATATAGATAATAAAAGAGAAGCTTAAACATTTGGAGTGAAAAATTTTACATTAGAAAACAAAATAAAAGCAGATATCGAAAGTACACTCTATTCACTAATTAATCAAAATAAACAGGATCATTTTAAAACTTTGAACATGTGAAATAAAAATTTAGTTTTAACACTTCATTAGAAATTCTTTATGAACTCATTATTCTTTGAGCTTACCAGTTCATGCAATGATCATCTTAATGACTTTTGTTTGTCACTAATGTGTTTTTCTCTGTATTTTTATAACACATATCCATTTGCCTTATCTAAGTAATTTTTTGAAATTTAATGTATACTTGACATACAGTAAACTTCATATAGTTAAGTGTACAATTTGATAAGTTTTGGCATGCCACATGCATGAAACAATCACAATAATCAAGATAATAAACATTTTTTCACCCCAAATATTTCCTTTTGTTCCTTTGAAGCCATCTCACCTTCTACCCATTTCCACATGTAAACAGTGATTTGCTTTCTGTCACTATACATTAGCTTCTATTTTATAGAGTTTTATATAGATGGAATCATATATTATATAATATTTGGTTCTAGGTTCCTTCACTAAGCATAATGATTTTGAGAGTCACTATGTTCTTGTGTATATCCATATTTCATTCACTTTAGTTTCATGGTATTCCATTGTATGGATATATTAGTCTGTTGATTATTTACTAGTTCATGAATATTTAGGTTATTTCCAGGTTTTCGTTAATAATAGGGTTTTGGTTAATAACATTGCCATAAACACTGACATATACACCTCTCATTTCTCTTTAATATAGTAGAATGTCTGGATCAATGGTAAGAGTGAATTTTAAATTCTTTGTATTTTTGAAGAAACTGCCAAACTGTCTCCCCAAAGTGGTTGTACATGATTTTCTCTTTACATCATTATTTATATTGCAATTACATCAATCTGCTTATATGTTTTTCTCCAAAGGCCAAAAACCTCTGAAATACTGGGCTAAGAAAAAAGATTAGAGCCTAATGACTTTAAAGAAAAAAGATATCGAAAAAAATTAGGATTCCATTATAACATTAAATTACAGATAGAATGTACATATAGATGGAAAAAAGAATCGTTCTAGACAATATTAAAAAAAACTAATAATGTTCCTAGATTTTTTTAAAGACATTAATTCTAGTTTTGAATAAAGCTCTTCCACAGAAAAGGTCATAGTTTTCTTTGTACCCAAATGCTATCGCAGTGATTGGAATATAGCAAGGTCATAATAGTGTTTTATTAGAGCCAGAATCATGAACTTAGATGAGGCAATATCGGACAGAAATAGACAGAAAATATAATAATACATAAAATATTAAGAACTTATAAGGTAAAATATTTTGTGCCACAACTGGGCTTTAATATATATTTTTTCTTGTTGCTATTTCCCAGCATTGTGTTCAGATCAACATTGCTTTGTCTTTCATTTACAGTTTTTTAAATATATAACAAAATGCTGTTAAAACATTTGTGATGCGTGATATTAGAAAGACAGTGACAACTGAAAAAAATAAAACAGTGGACACTTTGAGAAACAATCGTTTATACAAAATAAAGAGAGAAATTACAGCAGGAATGAAAGTAAAAAGTTAACTACATTAGCTGGTACACAGTTCATCTATTTCACTGTGGCAAGCCATCAAAATAATTATGATTCCATGAATGCAATCTAATCTCCAGCGAATGCTAAAAAGTCTGTCTTCCAATTAGCACATTAGTGGGACTTGCCTAATTAAATCAATTGAACACCAGTAGAAGAAAACCCCGCTAAGTGTGCACTATGAGACTCATATGAAGAAACAGATGTAATCATGTATTTACAATGCACATTAGGTAATTGTTCACAAATGTTTGATATGTGATTTTTTTTCTTTGTATACAACAAATCAAAGGTCTAGAAAAGGTCTTAAGCCCCAGTGAAATGCTCAAATGTGCAAATTCAGGTTTTAAAAATCTACTCTGTTAATGCTTCTGTTATAATTAAGCAATGATGTCTTAAAAGCATATTTCTAAAATTGGATGTGGGACTATAAAAATTGGTAAATTAATTTTCTAAATATAAACGCCATATCAGGAGGTAATTAGAAAGTCCTCAGAGATATTTATCATTAAATTACATGCTGCCTCCTTTGTTCTCTACTGTTTAGAGAAGTGCTTTACTTTCTTGGAACATCTTTCCCATACTAATCATTACATAAATTTAGAAATTAAGGATATTTTACTATATATAAATTTTAAAATATTTTTTTTAAAGTTTTTAAATTTTTAAGGGAAGATAAAACAATAGAATGCATGAAATCTCATTTTACCTTTTAATTATTACTATTTAAATATTTCAAAAGTTTGCATTTTATATAGATGAGAATTATGAATGTACTTATTTTCTGCAAAAAGACTCCTATGTTCTCTTAGTTTGCTAATAAGCAAGAGAAATCAGAAAAATTATGGACTAGGACACAGCAGCATTTAAATAAAATGCCTTCATAAAAGATCTTTTGCATTTTCATAGCTTTAGATTCATTGAGAGTCTCATCTATAGGTATAGTTAAAAAGAGGGAGAAAAATAGATATAGTAAAAAAGCAACTGGTAAAGACAGAGAAAGTATGATCAAACACATAGGAAATAACATAGATGAAAGAAGACTGTCTTCATACATCATCAAAAATGGCAATATATATTTTATTTGAAAGCAGTATAGTACTAAAAATAAAGCCCTTGAGTAAGAGAATCAATATTCCTTATTTCTAGCTCAGGGTATATTTCTACAACAAAAATGATCTTGGTAGTTAAAAAGTTATGTCCTTTAAGAATTGATCATATAAGAGGTAAATAAGGAGTTGGCATCATTAGATATAGAGTTATTTTTTTAAAAAGGCAAATTATTCACTTAAACTAAAGTGCAATATTGCTCTTATCTGAATGTTTTGGCCTTTTTTGTATGCTAGGAAGTAAAGCCTTAAGGGAAAAAGGAAATATGGTCAAGTTGAGGAGCAAGGATGAATCTATAACACACTTAAATAAATGTGGAATAAACCACCAAGACTTCCATTTCCAGTTAAGAAGAACACCAGCCATTTTTGTTAATATAATTTTAATATCTGACAGTTTAAAATGTCCTTATTGCTGCTACCTTTGTTCTGTTTTCCTACATGGATTATCCTTTAATAATAATAATAATAATAATAATAATAGTAATAATAATAATAATAAAGGTCCATTCACCAATTCTGAAGGGAAAAAGAACAAAAATTAAAAGAGTACAGCTAGAGTCAAGCATAAAGAAGGCCCAGGAAATAAGGGAAGGCTGTAAATAAGTAAAGAAAAAAAAATCTGAGGTCCAGTGCCCTGGATCTGCCAAAAACCAGAAAGAAGGGCAAATAGGTTGGATCAAGTCTGAGAAGAAGCCCTTCAGTTTTCTAAATTAAAAGACAAAACATAAAACCTTTCCTTAGACAGAGGGCATCTAAGTCAACCCTCTCCTTTTTGCAAGAAATATCTTTGCAAAATTTTCTGTAAATCACTTAACCTTTGCTCCTTAATTTTCTCATTTATTAAAAGTAAAAATATAACTTTAAAAGTTTCCTAAATTCTCTACCAACTCTAAAATGCTGTTATTTTAATTAGTTTTTCTTCTCTCAAATCTTCTTTAATTGGCCTTTGTGAAAACATTTTCTATACTTTCAGATAATAGTCTCAAAATAAGTAATCAAACTCATAAATAGAGAAGCAAGAAAATACCCCAGAGCTTAAAACATTACTATAGGCATAAATAAAATGATTTAAAAGACTCTAAAAGATAAAATAAGGAAAATAATATTCTAGCTTATTTTGCATGAGAAAATGATAGGAATAAATTTATGGTGTAAAATAGTAGCTTTATCAGAGAAGAGTCAGATTAAAATATTTTCTCCTTAAGTGCACCTTACAATTCTACACCCTGAAAACTTATCAAGCTTTTGTACTTTTCCCATTACTCTGGTTTCAGCCATCACTATCTAACACAAAGATTATTGAAATAGTATCCCACTATTACTCCATTATAATCCCAAAATCTATTCTCTCATCGTCAAATTTAATGTTTTTAATGTCAAAACTGACTTTCAGCATCTACTTCAGAAATCTGAAATGAGTGTCATTCCCACCTTACCACAAGAAAAAGGCAATATATATGACAACTTTCCCTAATTCCATCAGATAACTGAAGTCAGAAATCAAAAAAATTACCCTAAAATTTAAAGAAAGACAGGTGTGCCCAAGAAAAGACATGTCACAAGTACTGATTTATCTGGGGTGGAACATGGGAAGAAGAGGGGAAACACCATACAAGCTGGTATAAAGAAGTTTTAATAAATTGCTTAATGCTAAGTGTGGGCTAGTATGAGAATACAGAATAACAGGGACCCATACACACAAAGGTAGTTGGTACCTACTTGCAGCTTCTACTGTATGAACCATGTCCTCACATGGGGGCAGGAAGGTAAACTACAGAAAGTGTCTCTCATAGTGCAAACCTGGGGGGTAAAAGTAGCTATACACTGTGGAACAGATAAAAGCTCTACTCACATCATGTTCCTATGTGGAACAAAAGCCTTAAGCTTCAGGAAGAAAAGCAGTAAACTTCTAGGGCACAGTGAAGAACTATTACTGAGGGAAAGAAACATCCAGATACCTAGGTATATAGGTCTGCCTAAAACTGACACTGAGCTAGGACAATGTAGAACATCTATCTCATGCCCCCACAACCTCAGCAAGAACTCAGAACAAGAAACACGAAGCATAGCCTAAAGTCGAGGGAATAAAAATATTGAGGAAAAATCCTCTGGCAAGCAACATTCACTCTAAACATCAGGTAATGGTGGAACAACATGAGACTATCAATGCATTGAGGTAAATCTTGCAACACAAAACCCCAAAGCAACTCAATTCCTGACATGACTAGCACAACACTCCACACTAAGACCTATCAAAAGAAAAGGTATGCATGTCTAGGCATAAATATTATTTACTTTATTCTCTACTCTCCTACACATCATGTCCAGCTTTCAACTAAAATTTATATGACACAAATGAAAAAAAAAACCCTATTAAAACAAACACATAACACACACACACACACACACATACACACCAAAAAAGAAAAGAAAAAAACTGTCAAGAGAGAAAACAGGCAACAGAACCAGACACAGATGTGACTCAGATGTTGAAATTTTCACAGAAGGGATTTAAAATAACTATAACGATAAAGGCTTTAGTGGAAAAGATGAATAACAGAGTAATATGCATAGACTAAAGGGAATTTTAGCAGAGAGATGAAAATTATAAGAAAGACTAAAACAAAAGTCTTAGAAATGAAAAATACAGAGAAATGAAGAATGCTTCCTAGTAATTCACCAATAAATTTGACACAGCCAAGAAATCAATGCATTAAAAACAGGCCAAAAGAAATTATTCCCAATAATTATAAGAAAGAGAAAAAAGGATAAATAACAAGAAGAATCTATACAACAATATCAAATAGTCTAATATATATTTAATTGAAATCTTAGGAGACAGGAGCAGAATCAATATTGAAGAGATATTGAGCAAGAAATATTTCAAAAGATAATGATCAAAGAAACAAAGAACACCAGGCAAGATAAAGGTAAATAAGGAGAGAGAGGGGAAGGAGAGGGGGAAAGGAGGGGGAGGGAGGAGGAGGGAGGGAGGAAGGGAGAAAAGGATATTGAAGAGGGGATGGGGAGAGAAAGGGAGGAAGAAGGTTCTTTACTCACTCATGGCTATTATAATGAGTCTCCAAGAAGGTCTAAAGAGATTGAATCAGTTTGGGTCCCATAAAGTCTTTCAAAACTAACCAGCCTATTATGGGCAGAATTGTGTTCCCCCAAAAATCATATATTGAAGCTCTAATCCTAGTATCTCAAATGTGGCTCTATTTAGAGATTGGGCTTTTAAAGAGGTAATTAAGTTAAAATGAAGTCATTAGAATAGTTCCTAATTAACTATGACTTGTGTCCTCATTAAAAGATATTAGGACACAGACAATAACATAAGAGGCATCATGTGAAGACACTGGAAAATGATGATCATCTGCAAGTCAAAGAGAAAGGTCACAGAAAAAAAACAACCATGCCAACTCCTTGATCTCAGACCTCTAGCCTCCAAAATCATGAGGAAATAAATTTCTGTTGTTTAAGCCACCCAATTTGTGGTATTTGTTACAGCATGCCTAGCAAACTAATACATAGCCAAAGCTTCCTTTTAGGGAACAGCTCTATACTGATTGGAGAAAGAACAATAGGAGCAAAAGAAAAAAGTCCAAAATTAGGAGGGGTTGAGAAAAAAGGAGAGTTATAGAGTCAAGGCTATCTAAGTTATAGAGAAGACAAAGCTTTAGTATTGAACACATCACAAAAACAATTAAAGAGGGAGGTTTAGAGTTATAAATTAGAAAAGCTCTCCTGATCCACTTCTCACTTTTAAAAGTTCAAGAAAATAATTTGCTATAATAATGATCAATAGAAAAAAATTGTGATAGAAACCTACACAAAGATATTATAAAAGAAAACAAGATGCAAAAATCCATCCCTACAGACAAAAACAGAACTCTACGAAAGACATGCATACAAAATAATTAAAAATTGCAACCTACTATATCTCTCTGGATTTGGTCAAGAAAATGAAGCTAAAAGTATTAAAGAAATGCAAATTTCAATAGAAAAATTAGGGCTTACATCACTGTGAGAGAAGTGAACATTTGGAAGGTTCGTGTCAGAGAACTGAAAAAGTAGTCACTAAATTATTTTAGCTTAAAATATTAGAGTTGATGAAGAAGCCAGAACTCACAGAAAAGTCTGAAGAACTTCTGGGTCCAGTTACCTTAACTATAAAATAAGAATTTGTGAAAATATACCTAAAGCCATGACAGCTGGGCATTATGACATCCCCAAAACAATGACTTCTCTTTTATTTCCACATTCCAAAGTTTATGTGAGATTCTCTCACTGTCAAACTCTAATCTAGAACCATATAGGAAATGGGGTTCTGGAAAATATATTTTCCAGCTTTAGTAAAAAGTATTGGTTATACTCAGTTGACCACATAAAATCCAAAACACCTTGTATTTCAAAACAAACTAAATTTTTTAAATGGTATAAGATATTAAATAATAATGTAAGAAAAACTCAAATAAAATAACATAACTCAAGAGAGCACAGAAATAAATCAGAAACCATTTCATAAGAAAGAATAAACTTAGGAAACAAGAATAAACAAACACCACATATAATGTCCTAAGATGAAAATAAGGTTGATTTTTTTTAGATTTCTTAAATTAAGAAAGAAAACTATTCAAGGCAAAATGACGAAAATATAGAATACTCAAAGATGAATGTGCATATATTAAGAAAACAATCAAAGCACTGAAACAGATACATACTAATACCTATAATTCAAAAACAACTTTCTTAGGAAAAAAAAGATTTTAACTATATATAGAGAAGATACAAAACTTACCTGGGAAAATCTTCCCAGAGTGACCAAAATCAAAATGTAGTCTCGTAAAATTACTGCACTTTATAGAAAAAGAAAAAAATCTTAGGCATCTAGGCTAAAAGACCAAATTACTTAAAAAAGAATGAAAATAAGACTTTTATCAGATTTTTCAACAGTGACGCTTTATACCAGTAGAAAACAGAGTAGCATATTTAAGATATTCAAGGAAAGAACCTGTGACCCTAAGATTTTAATGCAGCCAAAGTAATTTTCAAGTATAGAAGTAACAGAAAATTTGTTAGCAACATGCAAAAACTCAGAGCATAATGTTCCCTTGAGCACCTCCTGATGAATCTACTAAAAAATAACCTTCAAAAAAACAAAATGAATAGACATTGACCTATGGACAGATCGTGACTTCTATACATGTATTGATTCCTGGAAAAATAATACTAAAGGATAATTTTAGAGGAAAGACTATACCTTCTTTTTTCTGCACATACAATTTATCAACAAATTTATTGAGCTGATCCTTGGATCTAATTACTTTTCTCTTCTTCCAATAGTACTAATTTGGTTTAGGTCATAATAATCTTTTTCTTGGATTACAGCAGTGATCGCCCATGATAGCCAGAATGGTCCCCCAAAGATATCCATGCTCTAATCCCTGAAATTTATAAATATGTGACATTACATAGTAAAATAGATTTTGCAGATTTAATTAAGGTTATGGACCTTAAAATAGGGAGATAATCCTGAATTACTGGGTGAGCAAAACTAATCACATGAACTGTTTAAAGCAGAGAACGTTCTCAGGCTGATTTTAGAAGTCAAAGAGATTTGAAAGTTGACTTGGCACTGCTGATTTAAAGATAGAGTAGGTCACATGAGAAGCAGTGCTTCTGATTTTAGAGTCTCTTTTGGCTAACAGGTAGCAAGAAAATGGGGACTTCACCCTATACCTGCAAGGAACTAAATTCTGTCAACAACCTGAATAAGTTTGGAAATAGATTCTTCTCAAGAACCTCTGAAAGGAACATGGCTCTGAGAATAGCTTGATTTTGGCTCTGAGATCCTTAGCAAAGAACCAGCTGAGCTATGCTGCACCTGAACTTCTGACTATAAGAAACTGTGAGATAATAAACAGGTATTATTTTAAGCTTCTTAATGTGTGGTAATTTGTTATAGTAGTTGTGGGAATCTAATACATCTCCTTACTGGTCTTGTTGGTTCCTGTGTATCTCACTCCAACTCATTCTCCACTTGACTGCAGAGTAATCTTTCTAGAATTTGATCCTATTTGTCATTCTTCTGCTAAAACCACCAGTAAGACTTCATTGCCTTCTAAGTAAAGTTCTAATTCCTGTGCATGGCTATATAAGAACCTTGTTTGATATAGTATATGTTTACTCTTCCAGCCAGTTCATTCACCATAATATCCTCACACTCTGCTCTAAATATTATGAATTATTTTTGTCTCACACAAAAAAAATTACAAAGCAATGGAGTCTTTGTACATGCTGAACACTTCATGAAATACCCTCCTTTTGATTCAGTTCAATCAGACATCAGGACTCAGATCAAATATTACTGAACCCCTTCAGTAATATTTGACTCTTCAGGCTGGGGTAGGTAGTCTGCCAATGTTTACTCTTATCAGAGTACCTGCCATTATTTATTGCAAAATTGTCTTTATTTTTCAGTTTTCCCTATTAACTGCAAGTTATAGAATATTTGATGTTTTATTATTCAAAGTAATTCAAATAATGCCTTATACACACACACAAATCAGAAGGTAGAATTTTAAAGAATCTATTGATTTGAAATACAGTAGAAGATAAAAGTTAAAGTAATAAGCAACTATTAAAAGCTATCTTAATTTTTCTAGATTGGCGGTATAATTTTTTCTGCTTTCATATTTAATGCTATATCTTCAGTAATTTGAAATTACCTTGATTTACTTTAAATTTGAATTTACTCCAAAACATTTACCCCTAAGAATATCTCTGAGAAACTATTTATTTTTTTTGGTTAGGCATTCTTTCCTAAGAACAAAACACCAAATTCATGTTCTTATTTCAGTTTTCTCAAAAGAGTCATCTCTTACTAGTTAACTTTTTTCTAAAGGCTCTCAACCCAAGAACTTATCATAGTGCTCCCAGTGAGTTACCATAGTAACTCTAAATGTTTCCCACCAAATGTTGAAATGTAGCATAGACCAGAACTGTCATGATTGCAATGTTAGGACCACTGAGAGGGTGATTAATGGGTGAAGGCATCACAAAACAGTCTGTAAAATACTGTCATATCTGAAACTAGAAGACAATATAGAGTGTTAACAATCACAAGGTTTGCCAACACTGAATTTTTTAAATATATTAATTATACTTTAAGAGTAAAAAGCATATTAGCCAAAGATCAAATCCTTATGATTGTCATGGAGGCCAAGACTTGACAAATATTGTGCTAATAAAAAATTTGACCTTAAATATTATTAAGAAATCCAAAATGAGAATGATGCAATTCACTTAAAAGGCAAATAATATTTTGCATAAAGATAAGAAAACTTTAATATTACTCTGTCTTCATTGAAATTCATGGAGATCAATGAAGAAAAACATTGACAAAAGCATATTATTCACGGACTCATCACAGAAGGCTACAAGTCAGATCATTGAGTTCTGCCTTGAATCTCTCAGAACTATACAAATATTCATTGAATATTCACTTAATTGGAAATAAGGCTATTAAACACTTAGTAATTCTGATAGAATGCAATCTCCCAGAAAATGAAGAAAACGATGGTACCTTCAAAGGAGAGAACTTTTACTCAAGGTCCATGCCAGTTTCTGGATTGTGATATAGATAATACTAGCAGTTGCTATTTGAATCTCTCTCATTTCAGTACTTGTGAAGATAGAGCAGAATTCAAATGCTAACTGCTATAACATCATGTTGATTTTCATTAAACTTAGCAAAAGGGTGCCCAGCATGAAAATAGCAAATGACTTTCAAACCATGTAACTAAAAATGGTCCTTTATTTATAGCTATTATGTTTGATTTTAATTTTTTAATACTGACACTAAAGTCTAGATAATAAAGTCAGCCAATGATTCTGCTACAAATATTTCTTTTCAAATGTTTATGCCTGAATGGAAAAAAAAAGGCTTTAATAAAAATACTTGAACTTTAGATTAATGTATCACATAAAATAAACTAAAATGTAGTTTCACAATTAAATTTATATTTTAGATTAAATTTCACAAATATTACAAATAAACTATTTTAAAGTATATTAACCACATAAACAAAAGAGTATAACATTTGATAATTCAAATGTAGTAAGTCTATAAAATTAAATTTCTTTATTTGTATTATACAATGAATCCCAAAATCTTCCCAAACTCCCATCATTTTCTTATTTATACAGAACATTGTTTTGCCTTACTAAGTTTATAGATGTTGAATTGGTTGAGAGGACTCAGGCGACTAAAATAAGCCAGCGAAACTTAAAAACTACTTGGGAAAAGTCTTTATTAATGCTGCTAAACAATTCAGATACAAGATGACATCTGTTAAAACTGTTATCTACCTTTCAAATTATCAAACACTTCAATTTGTTATGGATAGTCTTTATAAGTTTCTAATACAATGTGGAGATTTTTACTTGATACACTGGGTCTGATAAAAGAAAAAACTGACATATAATATAAACAACACAAGCTCAAAAGGAGAAAACCATATTTTATAATCTAAATTATTTAGTTGACACTACACAATTACACCTGTAGTACTTGCAATCTTAGCCTCTACCAAGAAGGTAATTCATAGAAGACAATCATCTAAATAAAGCCTTGGCTAGTTTAAGTACATGATGATGCCATTTGACCTGCTAAAGCATTTTAACTCACATCCAGTGCACATAACAGCAATTTTCCTGACCTTCTGGCCTAAGAGGTTATGGTTTCATGAGTAAATTTATAATATACTGCCCCACTCTGACTTTACACAATCCCCGATTCAAATACGTCCCCAATCTTCAGTTGCAGCTTTGGATCGAAGTCCAAGCCAATGATGGTAAACGTATTTTCAGATTCTGTCGAAAATTTTTGGGCTGTATTTTCACTGAACAAGAGTTCCTAGATTCTAGACAAGATGTTTATAGTTTGTGTGAGGTCTCCCAGGTTAATCAATGACTTTCAAAGTTATCTCAATTGGTTTTGGCTGATTGTTGCCTACTCCAACATAGTTGGCCCTGTATTGTCATGTACTGCAAATATCCTACTTCTCTAACTACAGCCCAGAGGAAGTCAAATGTTCCTCTTGTGAATCAGAATTATATGACACTGAGGATTCTTTGCAACCTTTGTGGCACTGAGAGAGGCTGGCATCTACTCAGAACCCTGTGGTACATGAAACAGACTCAGAAGCTTAGGTTTAAACAAAGGCAAAACAGGCTACAATGCCAAGTGATGGTAATGGTGGTTACTTTAAGAAAATATTTAGAACTGAGAGTTTTTCACCTATTTAATACTGCATAAATATAACTGATATAATCAACAAGACTTCAAAAAACCTAAGGCCACCTGGAGGCAGCCAATGAAAGAGTGGCAGCAACTGTGACCATGTGCTAGTGAAAACAATACATTAACTGAAGAAGATTCTCCACAAGTTGCTGCAAATAATAGCAATAATAACAACAGTAACAACACAATTCCTTTTTTGAATACTACATCACTTTTCATATATTATCGTATCAATCTTCTGGATTTCACAATATTTATTATTATTACTACTACTACTACTATTATCGGTATGGTGTCCTATTTAAATAACATAGTAGAATAGCATATATATATAAAAAATCCAGTTTCCAAAGTGGATTAAAGACTAAATGTAAGACCAACGCCATAAAACTCCTAGAAGAAAACACAGGCTGTAAACTTTCTGACATTACTCTTAGTAATATTTTTTTTCTTGTATATCTCCTCAGGCAAGGCAAATAAAAGGAAAAATAAACAAATGAGACTACATCAAACTAAAAAGGTTTTGCATAGCAAAGAAACATCAACATAACAAATGACAACTTACAGAATGGGAGAAGATATTTGCCAATGATATCCAATAATGGGTTAATATCCAAAATTTATAAAGAACTCATACAACTTACCACCCAAAAAACCAAAAGTCCAACAAAAAAACAGGCAGAAGACCTGGCATTTCTCCAAAGAGGACATACAGATGGCCAATAGACATATGAAAATGTGCTCAACATCACTAAACATCAGAAAAATGCAAATTAAAACCACAATGAGATTAACACCTCATATCTGTCAGAATGGCTATTATCAATAAGTCAACAAACAATAAGTATTGACAAGGATGTGGAGAAAAGGGAACCCTGTGCACTGCTGGTGGGAGTGTGAATTGGTGCAGCCACTATGGAAAACAGTATGGAGGTTCCTGACTACCTTATGACCCAGCAATTTCACTTCTGGGTATTTATTCAAAGAAATTAGAAACACTAATTCAAAAAATATATATGCACCTCTACATTCATTGCAGAGTTATTTGCAATAGTCACAATATGGAAGCAACCTAAGTGCCCATCGATAGACAATTGGATAAAGATGTGGTATATATATATGCACAATGGAATATTAGCCACAAAAAGAATGAAATCTTACCATTTAACCTACCTCAGACTTCCAAGTATCTCAAAAGGTATGGAAACTCAGAAAAAAAAAAAAAAGACAACTTTTCAAAGCTATATCAGAGTTTCTTCATTCAACCTAATTTCTAAGTCTACTCAACCTATAATAAATTGGTGCTGGTTATAAAATTTTTAAGTAAATGAGATTAGAAATCATCTTATAGACTTCCAATCAAGTATGTCCTTTCCATCTGTGATCTATTTGTAATAATGTGCTAATTTTACAAATTACATAACAAGCAACTTTAAAACTTATTTAGGATTCCCAGTGTTCTAAAAGGAATAGATTAAATTGTCACATCTTTAAAATAATTTGCCCAGATAAATCATTATTAATTCTCTCTGTCAAAGTAATTAGTAAAACAATTGTGATTACAACAATTTACAATAACTAGCATTTTTACTTTCATTACTTTCTTCTAAGCATGTATATACATGTGACCTGCTCCATCCTCAGGAGCTTATATTCTAAAAGAGCCACTGTCAGATTGGATATTGGATATGTCATTACACCACAATGTATTTGCACACAGGAAATCCACAAGAAATGTACAACTAACAGTAAACTAAGACTTAGAGAATTTTCTTTTTGGGTTACTTTAGGTTATATGTGTCTGAATTTCTAAAACTCCTATTTCTTTTAAAATAATGATTTAAAAAATTATAAATCCATAGTTTCTTTAACATATGATTAACTTATATAATGTCTTTTATGAGGCAACAAGAAAAACATGTAACAATGAAGGGTTAATAAAAAAGGTATATAAATTCATTTAAAGTCAAACACTTAACCATTGTTCTGTGGTGTGGTGGCCAGTGAAGAGAGGTTTTGCAAAGATTTAGGTTCTAACAAAAAATATAAAGAGATAAAAGTCTCCAGAGAATTCTAACTACAAAACTTTTAAAGTACCTTTAAAACAACTTGAAAGACTGTTAAACTAACCATTCTCCTCTAGGGATATATATATGCCACCTAAGAGAAGGAAGAACACAAAGCAGTTTTTAGTCCGTAAAAATCAAGTGTCACAGGGACATTCTTACAGAAAATGTTCTTTAAAATGACTATTAACTCTGCTTTATATTATATATTTGAAATAATGTAACTTTTTCTTCATTTGAGGTTATGTTTTCTAGGCATCAAATAAGTATAAAAAATAAGGTCACTTTAGTAAATTAATGAAATCTCTACTTTGAAAAGGATATTCTTATTTTTCTAAAAAGAGGCTAAGCAACATGAATTAAAATTATATTACAATGATGTTTTAAAATTATATTAGTATAGAAGTAGGTTTAGGAAAGAAAGAATCGTTGGTTCTCAAGCCTCCGTATCACATTAGTGCCTTTTAAAAAATAGCTAATATTTCAATCATTTGTTTCTGAGTACTGTTCTTTTTATAGTAAAGTAAAACAATTTCCTTAGGGGGAAAAAAGATGATGGTTAACATTTTGTGAATCTGAAATGCCATAAGTTAGTTATATGTGATATAATTAATTGTGGCCCACTGTTTAAATTGATTACTTAATCTCATTTTGGATCATAACTAGTTTATTTGTAAAAGAACATCATTCCATTAAATAAACAGACTTTTCTTAAAAAAATATTTGAGAAACTCAAGTGACTAGAAGCTAGATACACATGCCAAATTCTCATTGCTTTAAATATTATGGGAAAGGTTTGCATAAAAATTGGCAGTTTAAGAACAGTCATAGCTTTTTCAATTTGTGTTAACATATTTCATTTAAGATCAAAGGTGTACTCTGAAGAAATAAAGTTGTACTTATCAAAGCAGGCCACTGAAGAAATGAGATACCCAAATATCAAGAGCAATTGATAACTGAATAATGAACAACATATTGTTAATTTGTGGAAATTATTAAATTATTGCTTTGCAAGTGAATTTACTTTGGTATTACTTTCAGTCCTATCTGAAAACCAGAACTATATCTTACTCTTATTTTCTTACTAGAAAGAGAAAAGTATCTTGGGGGATAGAAAATAAAAAAGATTCATATACACTCCGTTATTCAGCCTTGTTTTTTTGTTGTAGAGGTTTTACTGTCTGGCTTGAAATTACTTAAACCTCTGAAGGAAAAATAAACTTAATGATAATAGAACAATATTTCATTTCAACAGAAAGAACAACAAACTTATCTACAAAGCCAGAGAAACACTTGAGCTCCATGAGACCAGAAACCATAACCATCTGTCTTTTTCACTAATTCAACCACTTCCCCAATACCAACTACCTTCCCAATCCCATTGTACCTCACCCCACTGCTTCTCCCTGCCAGAAGTCATCTAGATAACTCTCACTCAGGTTTCAACATTTCTGTAAATTCTCTCTACCAATGCACTTACCACATTCTATCAAAATTTTTGTGCAATAAAATGTAGAGGTATAATCATGAGTTTTGGAATCAGATAGATATGAGTTCCAGTACCAGCTCAGTTTTACTAACTATACAAATGTAAGTTACTCAAGAAAATTGAGCTCTATTTTTCTTCTTTAAAAAAATGAAGAACTTCCAAAAGAGTGTGATTAGGAAGATTAAATAATACCACTGGTGGCAAGATAACATTTTTCATTTAGGGAAATTTACAGCTTCACCCTTCTCCTTGACCATAACATTCAGATACTACCTGCATAACTTCTACCAGTCAGAGAGAAAAATCAACTACATTCTCCAGTGACTGCATGTGGCAGGAATACTACATGACCACAAGCACAACCTATAAAGAGGGTGTTGGTAAAAGAGAGAATTCTTCTGGGAGTAGGATGATTGAGATTATATAAAGAATTATAATGGACTACTTACGTGAAGCCACAAGAATAGAGTCACTAAAAAGAATCAAAATGTACTTTTGGAATGAATTACTATGACTAAAATACAACTCATATTGAACCCCTTGAAAATCAAAATTTAGGTTGCATATAACACAAATATGAAATACAGTATCTTAAATAAGACAGAAGTTTATTTCTCCGTCATTTAAAATAATTCTAAGGGTAGGCAATCCAAGGCTGACTGGCACTCCTCAAAGCTGTCAGGGATCTAAATTCTTCCAATTCACTGCTCATAGGTAAGGCCCATGTACTCATCCAAGAAATGAAAAAGAAAGGTCACTGCCTCTCTTTTAAACAGATTTCTCAAAGTGAAGGAGCTTGGTGCTGTCAGTAAAACATAAGGAAGGAACCTATTTTACAAAGGAGGAAGCTGGGCTTTGAGTTACTAAGTAAATTAAATTTACCTTTCATTGGTCAGACCATAGTCCTATTCTACATCTAGCTAAAAATGGTGCCATTTATTAGATGCTTCAAAAGAGTCAGTGTTCTCCTAACAAGGGGTGGGGGAGAACAAATGTTGAGGGAGGCAGATGGCAGTCTCTGTCACACATGTGTTACATTTTTCTGAGCCTCCTAAAATATATCACTTATAAATATGAAAACCCAAGATGATGGGTCATGGTATCAGTAACAGAAAGGGTAAAAGTAAATGGAGTACAAAACAGAAAATGCTAGAGGAAAAAATAGAATAACATTTACTTTCTAAAATAATCTACTTTCTAAGATATGAATTTCCTCCTGTCTATTTTGGCTGTAACTTTGCCTCCCAGCTCTTTTCTTATGATCATCTTTAAGGGGTTCAGTGTTTCACAATCTTGGTTCATTTATCTCAGGATTCCCAGTTAACTACTCTACTCAAAATCTTAACCAGAGTCTTCAGCTGCCAGCTAATATTAAGTCAGGTTCAGTGTGATATTCAGTGATCTCTATGCCTACATAGTTTACATTACTGAACTTAAGCCTTCCTAGATCTAAATTTATGCCAGTCTAAGAAATCTGCACAGATTTTCTAACACTGATATCCCTGTTCAGAGGCCTAGGTCTCAACAAAAATAATCAGCCTGAGCTAGCAAACAATAGCATCTCAGAGAAAGAATAAGTGGGTCTCTAAAATTGGTATTACAAAAAGAATGAAAAAAAAAAAAATACTGGAGTTTGGGGGCCAAGAAAAAATTCCAAAAAGTAGCAAGAATATTTGATGTCATTTGCACTCTCAATTTTGTTTCTCAATTTTATGTTTCAGCCACCCTGTGAATTTTTTCAATAAATGTGACCATATGCTAAATAAGGAAATCACACAACTCAAAGAGAAAATAAGAATGTGGTATATATTCAAAAATCAGATAGATGATGGGTTCAAAGTGTAACCCCCAAAGAAAAATGCAGGTCTGATATATAGTGAAGCAACTGAAACCATGTCTGATGATGATGACTCAACAGTAAATAAGAAATGCTGTACCATTCTGCCAGTAAAATGTAAAAACAAAAGGATTTGTTACTGAAATATTACCTTTAAAGTGCCTAATCTATAGTTAAAATACTCTAAAGGAAATAAAAAGGTAATCTTTATCTGTAACATAAAAAAATTTATAAATCAAGCCTAAGATTACATAATCTTTCAAGAGATATAGTCAACATTATGACAAACCTTTTCTTATTCAAGTGAAAATATCTTGGCACATGTATACTTAGTTCTATATATATTTCATCAACTATCTAATATGAAATAGGAATATTTTTATAAAGCCATAATTATATCTTCTTAATGTGGCTTAACATATTCTTATCTCATTGCAATGGTAGTTTGCACCATTCCTTTTTTCCAATTTTTCGAACAAATTGCATTTACTAGTTGTTAGATTTTTTTTTTTTAATAAGTCTTAGGCCTAGATTCTAGGATGTTGGTATAGGAGTTCTGTACCGATGTTTTTCATGATAACTTTCCTTCCTAAGTTTTTCTAATGAAATCTCATTTCCTTACGTATCAGTGAGGTTGATTTTAGTTACATATAACAAAAAAAAAGAAACACCAATAGACTTAAATAATAAAGAAAAGTATGGCCTCATCTTACCGAAAAATCAAGAGTAATGGTTCTTAACCCTGTTGCCCATTAAAATCATCTGGGGAGGTTTTTAAAAGATGTTCTCCCAGTAACAAAACAAAGGTATTCATTCTCACCAGTTTTAGTCAACATGTTAATGGTGCTAGTTGCCAGTACATGATAATCAGCAGCAGCAGCAGCAGCAGCAGCATCAAATGCATAGGGACTACAAAGTCATTTTCCATAGATTACATAATTTTGTATGCAAATAGCCTGAAGTAAACTATATATAAACTGTTAGAATGAATAAGTGAATTTGGCAAGATCACTGGACATAAGGTCAGTATACATAATGCTCTTCTAAACAGAACAAACAGATGGAAAACAAATTTTTTAAAAAAAGATATTTGTACCTTAGCATTAAAAAAAAATTAAATACATGAGTTTTAGCTCTGGTTAAGATGGAATAAACATAATCCACCTTGCCTGTCTCACTGAATTCACCTAAAAACCTTAGAAAAAACCTTAGAGCAGCTATGTAAAAACTGAAAAATAAACAGGGGGCTTTCAGTTCCAGACCAAATGGAATAAGCACATTTCAGTTAGACTTATGTCTGAGGTCAAGGGAGAGAATGAGCTGTAGACATAAATGACATACTGTGTCCTTAAATTATACAACTTCTATTCTTTGATGGTGTAATGATGGAAGTATAGTTTTAAACTCTCAGTTAAGATTACAGTGTATTATAATAAGTAATTCTAATTGTTTAATATACCAAGGGTTATTAATATAGGACCACAAACTTACACATGATGGAATAAATATTAAAAATCCTCATTCAATATAAGAGCATCATTGCGTGTTTAAATGTAACAAATAGAATCAGTGGGTTACAAATTTTAAAACTAGTGCATACATAAAATATAAATTTTTCTATACAATCTTATGCTAAATTTGAAATTTAAGTGTGAATATTTTAAATTTAATTAGCAAATTTAAATGAGCAAGTTGAAGACAAATTTTAACGTTTACAGTAATATAATTTTTAGGTTGCTTCCTGATTTTGAATATTTATTTTAATCAAAATTTTCAAGCTTAAATCAAAACTATATTTTTAGAACAGGAACTAAAAATAAAATCTCCAAAATTTATAACAGTTATGAGATCTAGACCTATACATACAAGATAATCAATTCTTTGAAATGATTCATCTGAACTGGACATACACAATACTTGATACTAACAAGCAAAAAAACCTCCTCTAGAGTTGTTTTCAGAGTAATCTTTATCTAAGAGCAAATTCTTATCTCAAGTTAAATTGATACCATATAGTCCTAGAAATTACTTTTAAGGCAAACACAACTAATCTTAGGAGTCTCTGAAGCTTAATGAAAATCACTGTAATCACTATAAAAAAGAATTAGCACAATGGACTAACCTAAAGAAACTACTGATAGGATAGATCAACAGGAAAATAAAGTGCGAGGTGAGGATAGGATCTTGGAAAACAGAATAAATTGAAATATAAACACAAGTTCAACACTGGCAAATAATTAATAACTTTCGTATTTTTTCCATGTTTACATAAGAGTATGACATCTCACTTGGCTAAGAAAAATTTAAAACATAATGAAAAAATTAAATTAATATACGTTTTAAATAAATACAATAAATTCGAGATTTAAAAGTGTATCCATATTCATGTAAAAATATATCTAACAAGCTGTATTGATACAGAGGATAGAAATAATCTCAAATAGCTTTGGATTTCAGAAACCTTAAGCACAAAAACACCACAACTAGACAAGGTGCAAAGTACAACCCAGCATAATACCAAACCATAAAGGGAAACAATGAAGACAGAATCTTTGCCTTTCATAAATAAAAAATATGTGTACATATAAAGAAAGTAAAAACCAACCTCACAGCAATGGTCTTAAATAAATGTGTGACAGAGTGGTCCAAAGTGAAATTAAGATTTTAAAAAGGCATTCTTGAGTAATGATATTCATGAAAGGTTTTTTAGAAGATTGAGAAAGAAAACTTACTAAATTCCTGTTTTATACTCGTCTTTATGTCAAAAAGTAACTTTCCCATTCAAAATAAAAATTTGAGATATGGGTTCATAAAAATATTTTTAAGACACACACACACACAAAACTGACCACATGCTGATCCATAAAAATGTTTACATTTCAATAGAATCAAATAATTGACTATATTCTATTTTTATAATAAAGTAAGCTTGAAATCAATAACATAATTAGAAAAAAGCCAACTTCAGAAAAATCAAACAGTACTCTTCTAAGAAAAACTGTGAATTAAAGAATATTTTAAATGAGTGAAAATTCAAATGTGTGGAATAAAACCGAAACAGTATATGGAGGAATTCATTGCCCCTTAAAGTACATATAATTAAAAAGAAGAGAAGATGAAAATTATTGATTTAGAATGCAAGAAATAAAATCTGCGACTGGGGGTGGGAAAAACACTGATTTAGCTCCCATTTCAAAACTAGAAAAAGAAAAACAAAGGACACTTAAGAAAAGCACAAAGGAAGATATAAAGATAATCAATGAAATAGAAAATAAATGTAAAATAGAGAAAATCAACAGTCAAAAGGTTTTCTTTAAAAATATTATAAATCTTAATAAACCCTGAGTAAGATGATTACAGAAAAAAAGTAAGGAAAGAAGGAAGAGAGAGATGGGTGCACAGACCCCCCCCCCAAAAAAAAGGAATATTATGATTAACTTTAAGAAAATATGTATGACAATTTGAAAAAATTGAATGTACATGTCTAAAAGCTGAATTTATAAAAGGAGAAAAAAAGAGGAAATATAAAATATAAATAGTTTAGCATCTATTAAGGTGTTTAAAAGTAGGTTTTACTATTATTTAGATATGTTGAAGCCAACAGATTAGGAGATGATTGCCATTGAAAGGAGAGCTCATTATACTTACAGATCCCAAGAGAAGGAAGCATGTCATGCCATAGTGGGACACACAGAAAAGCACCAGGGTTGATCAGGAGGCAGAAGAAGTGAGGGGAAAATATAGGTGAGTGTCTTTACTGTACTTTCCACAGGAAGGAGCAGGTGAAGCAGAGTACACAGGATTAGGATTGTCTAGTTCGAATAATTTCAGCAGGCTCTGGGTCATAAGGGGCTGTTCCTTCTTGGCTGGTATCTGGCTCTGGGGTGATTAGAACAGGTGAATAATGGCCCTGAGTGTGAGAACCATAGAAAGAAGGTTGTTGATGGTCTGAGCTCTGGATTGGGTGGTTTGCACAGAAAAGACACATTTGCAGGAGAGTCATTTGCAATCTCTAATAACTAGATAACCCTGGTAGGGACAGTCTCTCCAGGGTCAACAAGATACCAGATGCCAAAGCATCAGAAACATATGGTTAATACATAAAGAATTGAATCCTTTCTTTAACACCTTCCCAGAAATAAAATTTCAGGTCCAGAAGGCTTTAATAGTGAATTCTTATTAACATTTAAGAAAGAATAACTTAATCTTGCAAAAATAAGTAAACTTTGTAAGAATAAGAGGGAAAAGAACACTTACTCTAAGAATCTAACATAATCTCAACTCTAAAACCTAAAAAAGAGGTCATTACAAATAAAGGTTTAATTTGTCTTCCCTGTAAATAATTCTTTTGCCAATACTGCTCTTCTTTGACTTAAAGAATGACTTATTTAGTGTTATGGTATTCTAGATAACATTATTTCTGATCAAGGAACTCATTTCACAGCAAAAGAAATGTAGCAATGGGCTTGTGCTCACAGAATTCACTAGGTCTAACCGTCATTACTTAAAAGTAGCTGACCTAAAAGAACAACAGAAGGGCTTGCGGAAAACGCAATCATGGTGCCAGTTGAGAGATAAGAACTTGTGAGGACAGGGTTTAAACATTTTTGATGCACTACATGCAATATATATCAAGTACCTTTCTCATTATTTCACCTAATAACATACTTGAAAAATGTTTTTCTCTTGTCTCCATAACCTTGAGCTCTAGTTGTTTATAAGTCTTAATTCCCAAGACAGAAATGCTTCCACTTAGAACGCAACTCTGATTCTACAAAACTGAAAGTTAGGATTGTCAACTAGAATTTGGGACTACTCATACCACTGAAACAAAATAGAGGCTATTCTATGAACTGGGGTGATTTGTCAAAATTAACAGGTGGAATCTGAATTGCAGTGAGAATAGGAAGAACTTTGTCAGGGCATTTTCTAAGATTCTTCTCAATATTTCTGTCTCCAATATTAGGAATTGTTGAAAAATTAACTCAACATTAAAAAGGAAGGATAACTAAGGATTCATATCCTTCGAAAATGAAGTTTTGTTCTTTCATCAGATAAAGAACCCTGAACAGCTGTCATCCTAATTGAGGGCAAAGGAAACATGAAGAGGGTGACAGAAGAAGGAAGTCAGAAATATCATCTACAGCCTTAGACAAGTTAAGAAATAAGGACTGTGGAAGTTGTTCAGATAAATTTCCAAATTTCCATGAGAGAGAGGGAGAGAGAGAGAGAGAGAGAGAGAGAGAGAGAGAGAGAGTGTGTGTGTGTGTGTGTGTGTGTGTGTGTGTGTGTGTGTGTTTGTGGAATGTATGTGTGAACTATTTCATCTTCCCTCTTCCCCTCCTCCTCTTTATTTTTTAAAAGTTTTATAAGAAGAAATTAACACCAAATGATTTAGTATTTAGGTAACAATTAAAAACTGCAAATCAATAATTTATAACAATATTTCTGTAATAAAATATTTAAATGAACTATGGCTAAATTTGCCCAGAAAAGAGGACAATCACTGTTGGAAACTTGTATTTCCTTATTTTGGAGAGTGAGAAAACTGTTATACAAAGGATAGTTGTATTGTATGAGGCAGAATACAGTTGTTTGGAAAATTATGTGAAAATTTGAATATAAGTAGAAAGATTCATATGGATGCTAAGTAGTCAAAGGGGTGAAATGTACCAGATTTTAAACTATTGTCTCAGCTCCAAACCTGGGAATCTGCAAACCATATTTGTGCTTTGTCAGATGGCTCTTTGTTGGGCTCAGCCAACAGAAGGTGCTATAGGGCATATGAAGGGCTGGTGGATGAAGAGATTTCTTGCTATGGATCTGCTTCTTCATTGGAGAAGCAGCAGCAACTTCCCACAGTCACAATGGAAAATAGTTTCAGTTTTTCCAACATCATTCTGCTTTAGTTTTTTATGTCACTCTGTACCCTCTCAAACCTTACAGCATGAGTACCTCTTTCTATTACCTCATTTCTTTATACTCCTTTCATCTTTGGCCTTTTCCCCTTTGCTTCTTCTCTATTTTTCTACTAGTGCCATTTTAACTTATATAAACCTGTTAGGGTTTTCTATATTTCTTACCTGCGTACTTGCGATTATGCTACTAATATAAATGTTACTTAGTAACTACATTTTTAAGTTATATGATGGAAAAATGCCTTTTCCCCTATATATTTGTAATAGCACAATGGAACTATTGTTTGTCCCTGAAAATGCCTACAGAAGAACCATTAGTACATACTTTTGAGTAATAATGACCAGATACTCAAAAGTTTAATATTCTGAATTGCTCAAAATATGTCTGTATTAATCATGTCAGTGAGATCAGATTTCTATAAATGATCCAGTATTGCAGCCTTTATCATGGAGATAAATTTTAAAAAGAGATATGAATTCCTAAACATTTAAATATACTGAAACGAAGTTTACTCCTTATGAATATGTGCATCTAAGTAAGATAATTAGACATTTGAAGTCAATTTCTAAATGCCGTGTTTCATTAGTCACAAGTTTATTATAAGGAGGTTTTAACAGTCTTTGTGCCATCACTATACCACAAATAGGGTGCATATGTGCTCATGGTGGCATCAAGGACTTAAATGACGGAGTCAATCATCTCCACGTCACTTTTAACATTTTCTCTTTTAATCCCAATATGACTTACAAAACAATGACTGGTTGACATAGAATATAGTAATCAGATTAGGATGTATGCCACAAATGTAGCATACTTTAATTCTCAGAGATTAGGTAAATTTTGAGTCATTTTGCTGTTGTTCATTTTAAATGAACTTGGCACCTTCAAAGTTAAGATAGGAACAGACTTCATTCTCAAAACACATGAAAGTATAAAATTTTTTTATAAACCAAGTAAAGAAAAAATCATTTCTTTGTGAACTTATTATTTACTTCCGAGATTTATGTAGGGCAATCAAAAATAACTAATCTAAAACTGCAAAACTGCATTCTTCTCACAATCTGTCTAAGTACTGACAGGCAATCACACCCACTCAGAAAACAGGCTACTAGAATCTGGCTTATCACAGTGTTTCTTGCTCAGCAGTTGCCTTCACCATTCTTTCTCTGCTTTGATGAAGATGGATTCCAGTAGCACTTGTTCTTGCTGTTGGCATATCAAATCCATTTTCTGAACTAATCAAGTTATACAATTAAATGGAAAATTTAAAGAGACTTTAAAAGGTAATGGAAGTACAGGAAGTATGTAAGTACTATAACCAATTCACTCTTCAATGTGTCAGAAATCATTTGCCTAAAACCCTTTACTTGCAGTGATTGTCCTGTAGTAACCAAATTTATTTTAATGTCTCTTCTCCACAAATGGTTAGGTGAGTGATAAGACACCAACAAGCAAGCTAGACAACCAACAAGATAAACTCAAAAACTGCAAAAATGTAACAACTTTCTACAAATATTCTGTGAGAAATTATAAGAAAAGAAAGATCGAGAATGACAGAACACAGTTTTTAGTCAGAATAACTTTGATTCTTATGGAATAGTTCAGCTGAAATCCATTTCTAATATAGTTTTACTGTTTTCAGGTACTCAACGGTCTGTGTCCCAGGCCCACAGGATCATTTTTGAGCTCTTGACACTAGCACCAGCTGAGCTGTGCTCCCTCATCAGAGGTCTGAATCCCAGCAACAGAAGGTCTCTCGCAGCTTTCAAGTTTTAATAATTCCAATCTATTCCCTTTGTTCTCCAAGGTTTAAGTATGGTGGCATTGCCTGGGTTACTACTTCCATATTTTAGTGTTCTCTCTTTGCCTTTTCAGTTCTCCAATATCAACAATTCTTTGTTATTTATTTTAAAATAACTAGTGTGACTCTGCCTCCTGATTAGACAATGACTGATATAGGCCCTCTCTGCCTATATAACTTTGTATCTGCAACAGCCGCCCAGTATGGTAGAAGGAGGGTGTTACTCTAGCACCCTCCCAGGTTCTCAGGTATGAAGGAGAATTCATATTTCATCATCTCTAGGATTTCTTAATCTGAGTCTCCACTTATCCACCAGTACTACCCAAACTTCAGTCTTACCAGAGTTCACCCATAATGTGGGAGAGCATGAAATAGGCCTCATATACTCAAATATCAATTCCTTTGTTTTGCTACTTTTCTCTATCCTTCCAATTCAGGAAGGCCTTTCTCATTCATTGTAGCAGGAAACTTCCTTTATCCTGAAAAGAAAAAAGCTGGCTTGACATTTATTCTTTCTGTCTCTTTGTATTCCTGACATAGTAATACCACGCAAGACAGAGGTGCCTCTGGTTGAAGAAGGTGAATTTCACTTACAAGGAAGTATTAAAATGAAAAAAGATATTACTATAGCTCAATATTTATTCTTCATTAATGTATGGAATGATGAAAAAAAGAGCATAGGCTTTGGAATGAGATGAATATAGCTTTAGTCATAACCCTGCCATTTATAAATTTTATAGTTAACTTATAACAATGAAATAAGTCTTATAAGCAATAATACCCTTATTTCTTACTATGACCCTATCAGGTTATCAGTATTTAATTTATTATCCTAATAAATATTTGAAGAAACTGAGATTTAGGGAAGTTGTCCATGTTCATGCATCTATAAGATAGAGCAGAGATTAGAAAAGCTTTTGCTCTTAAACGTTAACCCTATTCAGGGATGAGATTAGAGTACAGCAAAGGGAATATAGTCAATAGCACTGTAAAGGTTACATGTAGAGCCAGATGGGTGCTAGAGCAATCAGGGGGATCACTTCATAAACTATATAAATGTCTAACCATTGTACTGTATACCTGAAATTAATATAAAATAAAAACAAAGAAAAATATTTTAACAACTCAAATGAATGTAAATTAAAATATAAATCAAAATTTATTTTTAAATCCCCTTCATTCTCAACTCTACGTATTGTAAAACTGTTTATCAAATAATAAAAGTAGTAGTTCAAACTGCCAAATAATTCTAATTTCTAAAAATTTGTTAATTTTTAGATAAAACGTTTTGTGATATTTTTGATACCAGTTCATGCCCTTTTCCGAGCCATGAAGTGACCCAAGAAAGTATATCAAATTCTTTCAGAGACTTTCTCACTAAGTTAATAATCATTAGTGAATTTTTAGTCTCTCAATAACTAGAGGAATGTTAACTTCAATGTTGTTCTTGATGCTGAATCCTCTATAAGTTGCTACAAAACAGAAGTTGCATTATTTAAATAAATATATATTTACATATATATACATATATATGTGTGTGTGTGTGTACACACACATACATATACATATATGTGTGTGTGTGTGTGTGTATACACACATACACATACATATAAGAATACATGGTTCTATCCCTCATGATAATGTCTGAGATCTTTAGTGTCATATCTCTTTTGTTTTAAATCACAGAAATCATTTATTATATTGTTATATTTATTTTAGTGAAGCCTAATTATTCAAGCCAGAGGAGAGTTGCACAAAAAGACCCTGAAGAGAGTGAACTCTATTGCTGAACTGCCTCGGTTTGAATTTTGACTCTTCCATTTAAACTTTAAACTCTGTGTCTCAGTTGCCTCATTTTTAAAGATAACCATAATTATAGTACTCAAATAAGTTAATATACAGTTAGAATGGTCCCCAGCATAGAACAAGCACTATGTAAGCATTAGCTCTTATTTTTATTAGTAAAATTAATTCAAGTACTATCTATGACAGACAGGTGTTTTGTGTGTGTGTGTGTGTGTGTGTGTGTGTGTGTGTGTGTTAACAATTCACCTCATTAAAGGACAGTAAAATATAACAGATTCTCAGGGGTGCTTCCCCCAGTGCACATTCAGAACTAAAAAGTTCAACACCAACAGTCTTCCTTTAAGTCCTCTGGTGAGTGGGAAGGGTAGATTTATTTGCATTTCACTTTTAACCTGCATATGTTGCCCTTTGGAGTTTTAACTTGTATTAATGAATTTACTTTGAGAGTATCCATTATGAGAGAGTCTTAGGCTTTGTTTCATTCACTGGAGGCCTCTGAGGCTATAAAGAAAACTCTAAGTCATCTGGTTTGCCAAATATCCTCAAGGTAAAAGTTAGCTTCAGTGTTCTATCTGCCACTCTGGGTTCTTCTTTAATTTAGCCTTTAGCCTGTGTACTCCTTATTTCTTTCTAATTCTTAAAAGAATCCATGAATATGCTTTGTTTTCTTTTATTTAGAATTTTGGCTGTTGGCAGAGAATGGGTCGGTCCAGGTACCAGTACATCATAATGACATTCCAAAAGCATACTCATCATTAACTCATGAGTACTATTTTTATTTTAAAATAATATCTTCACAGCATAAATAATAAAATCATATTCAAGTGTAAAATAAACAGTAAAATTATCTTCCTTGACCTCTCCCTCGTTCTATTCCCAGAAATATAGTTGACCCTCGAACAACATGCGGGTTAGAGGTGCTGACCTCTCCTTGCAATAGAAAATTCACATATTAGTTTGACTCCCCAAAAACTTAGTTGTCCAGGGGAGGGAGATCAGGGCGCTATTGGTTCCAAATTTGTCAATGCTCAAGTCTTCTATAAAAAATGGCATAAATCAATGCATACAGTAGACTTCTGTATCCATGAACCCCAAACGAGGAATTGAAAACGGTACATGTATTCATTGAAAAAAATTGGGGTACGAGTAGGCCCCTGCAGTTCAAACCATTGTTGGTCAAGAGTCAATTGTAATTCCTTTTCATGGTAATTGTGGGGAATTTTAGGGTTGCTTTGTTTTTGGATTTACTATTACAAATTTAATATAACGTCTTAATCTAATTTCTCAATTTTTGGAAAACATCTGTTCACTCTGCACTATGAAATAAACAATTGGCACATGTGAATGCCTCATGACCTTTCACCTCTTGGTTTTATTATTTTATTATTGATATTAAAGTTTCTAATATTTATATTTTATATTATAATTAAGTCCTCTGAAATTTGTATAGATGGATTTAAAATTGATCAATAATATTAAACAGTACTAGAATATTATAATTATTGAACCAACTAGTGTGGCCAAATGCATAGAGAAATGAAATTCTGTCGCCAAACCCCTGACTCTTGAAGAATGTCCCAAGCATGAGCTAAAAATGCCTTCTTTATTAATTTGTTTCCACTCTTCCTTACTTCACCCAGGAAACAATCAATTTCTATTCTTCTCTAGGTTTATATCACCTTTCTCTTATCTCCCTTTTTTCATTTTGCTGGAACATCTTCACATATGTGGGATGTAAAGGTATTAAACTTTCTAAGCTCTTCCATGTCAGAAAATTATTTTCTTGATTCATTTAATTGAAATTTTGGGTAGAGGCAGAATTCTATGTCCAAAATTATTTTCTCTCAGAAATTTGAGAAAATATTATTCCATCATCTCTTAGCTGTTGCCAGTGCTGCTGACAAGTGTTGATATCAGTATGTTTCTCATCCCTTTGTAGGTGACCTAGTTACTTTCCTCTCTGGAACTTTCCAGGCTATTTTCTTTATTTCTAGTCTTCTGCAAATGCAAAAGAATGTGAATTATATATATATATAATGCTTTAAAATTCATCTTCCTTGGTATTTTGTTGAGCTCTTTTAATTGAAAATGTATGTCTTTATTTAGCTCAGGATAACTTACTGCTTTTTACATCAAATACTCCCAACTACTATCTCAGCATTCTGCTTCTGGAATGCCTAATAAGCAGATGTTTTCCTTGTGTTTTCAATCTCTTTATCTTTTTATATTCAATTAATGCTTATGTTGTACCTTTTTAAAATTATTTCACTGAGAACTTGTAAAAAGAAGGGAGCTATATAAGTGCACTTTGTATTTCATCAGAAAAAAGTAGTCTGGGTTTTTTAATATTTTTATGTGAAACTTTTATGTAAAATATTGAAAATTAAGCTATATTTATTCCTTCAAGATTGCAGCATACACAAATTTTAAATATGAGGTAAATTTTCTAATATTTTTATTTGAAGTGAAAATTATAAAATAAATCCTATTTTATAAGATTGACATCAATTTTTAATTTGAGATAATTAGGATTTTTCATTAGATACATATTACACGCCCACATATTTGAAGAGTATTCTCATTTGCAGAAGGGATTTGAAAACCTAAGTATTCTCTGTGACTAACCTATTTTGCTTCATGGGTAAACAGAGTCCCACCCAATACTTTGAATTGCAAGTGTTTCATGACCAAAAAATACCCAAAACCAAAGAGTTTCCTGATCCAGTTAGAGACAGAGTAAATGTAAACGAGGTAAGAGCAGTTGGTAGAGCAATTCATCTTCCTTTAAAGCAGATCCCCACCACTCTTTTTCACTACAAGCATAAAGTATAACATATACATATGCATTCCTATGGGCACTCACAGAGATTCACTTTGTTTTCTCCTAGCAGTTATAATATTATGATAGAAATAACTATGAATCTATTCTAAATATTCCTAAGTTTACAAGCTTTATATTGACAATAAATTACTGATGGTATACTTCCCAGTGGATCTTAAGGTGTGTATGACCAAGATGTACTTCAGAAACACAACGCAACCTAGAAATTCCTCAAAATGAAGAAATGATCTATTAAAGCAACACATTTATTTAACACTTATGAGAATGTCTTACCTATCAAGAACACTGCCAGATCATTTTAAAATGCCTTTTAAACTTATAGCTACAAAAAAACCTGATGCCAATTTGACCCCCTCTCTTAGATTCAGCCAACTGATGGATCCAAAAAAAACAAACCCAGTCTTGAAAGGCTCTAGCCAAATTAATCTAATTCACAGCTATATTAATTTCACTAGCATTGCATTTGTACTTTAAATTAGTTCATCCTAATCTTGTACCAGTTACTTGATCATTAAAAACATTATAAATTAACTCTTGGCATTGTGCACCTAGTAGAATTATTTCAGCAAGCAAAGCTACTTCTCTGGTTGACTGGCTACATTTTAAAACCTAGTTGATGATCCTGTTTTGGCAATTTGTTATTAATAATATCTTACAATGATAGTCTAATTTCTATAAAAATTTATTTTAACAATACCTGTACACAGAAGACTAAATTTTTAACTGTATATTTCACTTTGCTCTTTTAGTAAAATTAATCTGAATGAAATAGTCAAGTATTCATTTTTAAATTTTATCTGCTTTACTTATTTCACTTATTCAGTATTACCTACAAAAATGAATAGTCAGTTAGAAAAATTCATATCAACATAGTTTAAAATGCAGATTAATGGCGATAAAAAAAATCATTGAAGGATCTACAGTTTCAAGACAAATTCATATTGAAAAGAGAAAAAAATTGCACTTATGAGTGAACTGAGTTGAACTTAATGTAAATATTCCACTTCATATAAGATACAAGTTCAGCTTTCCTATACGTCCTAAGAATGAATGCTCTCTAACCCTGCAGGTGATGTTCCATGCATGGAATATTCTCTCACAGAACAATGTTGGACTTCTGCTTAGCTTCAAGAATTATGGTGAACTTTGAAAATATGGAAGTATCATACTAGACAAAGATGTTACAGCAGGATCCCAGGTACCTCTTAATATACTGTTCTTCTCCATGACTCCTAGGTTACAAATAAGTTTAGTTATAGATGAGTCTTCTTACCATATTGGACAATTTAGAAGTTCTTTTTGTTCTTGACAAGAAAGCAGCATATCGGTTATTCAAGTTAGGTAGTTCATCAGAAATCCTGTGGACCTGTGAATTCCCAAAGGCATGTTGAAAGAAGGGTTGAGAGTAGTATATCATTTATATTTATCAATACAACTGGCACTATAAGTAATAAGTTTGCAATGAAGATCATCAATATTGTTCTGTCATTAAATATAGACATTCATAAATAAAGGAAAAAATTAAATGAGATATAGAAGTAAAAGACTAAGTTAATTAGATATTAAAATTGAAAAAGATTTGATTATATGAAGCTCTAAGAAAATAAGATGGATTTACATACATTATTTAAACATATTAGGGTTGAGTTATTAGCTGTACTCCAATGTCAAATGCAGACATCAATTACTGTTCTCTTTCATAACCAGCAGGTTGTAATCTCTATACGATATGAGTATAAGATATTTGGCCAATTATATAGTATGATTTGTTAATATTTAATTATTAATACATGAAATACAAATATAATAACAATAACTTTAAACTGATTAGGTGACAACCTGGATTAATAAATTTTCTAAGCAAAGTAATATACATTCTCATAAATATCATAATTCTTTATATGCATTGAAATGGAAATTAATCATCTAGAGGAAGCTGGTAATCAAAAATTTAATTAGCCATTATATAATCCTTGTAATACGATCATCTTTCCAATTTACCGTGCCATTAAATCATCTGTCTTTATTTATTAATTTAAAAAGAACAGTCTATTTTTTAAATACAAAAGGGATGAGAATTTATTTTCCTATTTTTACATACTTCATTGTTTTTATTTCAAAATCAGATATTCATATTTAATACTTCAGAATTTGATATCTAGAGAAGACATTTTTTCTTGTTCATTTTTTGAGAAACATTAATCTACTAAAATATACATCCTTCACATACTGTATCTTTGAAACTATGTGCCTTTCTACCCTAAATGCTGAAATTGGTACTTCTCTTTTCCTCGTAATATCATTATTCCTACCTAGTCACTCAAAAGAAAATAGGTTCTATCACTTTCAAAAACAGAAAAATAGCAGCCACATCTTAGAAATCTGAAAGCCTTCAAATATAGAACATCTAAGCCACCATTATTATTTTGCATGGTTTTATATTTATGGAAACCAAAAAATAATTTACTTTTATAATAACTTTATTATTATAATATACATGGTACTAGAAATTATGACAAAGAAGTTCAAAAGCATTTTGCAATTTTTGCTGTTTAAGGGTAAACATTAACAAATACAGATAATTAATTACAAATTGGATGACTTTGGCTTTAGAGGAAGTGAGTAACGTGAAGATAAGCACATTTTACCAAAATAATTAAAAATAATAAAATCCAAATAAAATATAACAAAATCCTTTCTTTAAAGGCCTTGTGGAGATGTGTATGCTTCCAACTCTATAAGTTGTCACCACAGAAAAGGGAGTCTAAGATTGTGAAAAGCGTAGAACTTCTGAAAGGTGAGCTATCAATCTGAAGGTGGTTTATCCCTGGGGGCATTCGCTGATAATAGGCGAGAGAGAAAGAATTTTGATTTAGACATGACAGAGAGCTATTGTTAAGAAACTGTGAAACAAGCTTGTCGTGGTCTTGTTGAGCCAGAATAACAAAACTGCAGATTTGAGGAGCCAAAAAACACATGGTCTGTTTCCCTATCAAGATGTCTGCAAGAGGATGGGGGGCAAGATGATGCTAAAAATCTAGGTTAAAGCTCTAAAACACAGAGATATTAAAGATTAGAGTTCAGAATCTGACAGAGAAAGGGGTCTTGAACACACCGGGCCCACAGTTGAAATCTCCATAATACCACACTTTAAAAAACTGACCAAACCAGAGCTAAACTAAGCCCTAGAAAAACTGTAATCACCCCAATTCATGATTGGATTAAGGTGATCTCATCTAACCTCTTGCAGATAGAAATATATAACTTCATTTAGATCCTCTTTGGAAGACTATAACACCATTTAGAGCCTCTATATTATAAACAATATTTGGCATTCTATTAAAAACTTTGGGGGCATGCCAAAAGACAGAAGTGCATAATAAAAAGTCAAGAGAAAAAAACAACAACAACAACAAATAATTTATAGACTGATTGGTAGTCCAGATACTGGAGTTAGCAGACAGGATTTTAAAATAACTGTGAATAATGTGTTAAAGAAAATAGAGGAAAAAATAATAAAAAATAATTGAAAACATAAAGAATTACTCCAGAATTCTAAATTTGGCCTGCAACTGAACCACTCTCAGGACTGTGCCACTGGACACCTAATTCTCAAAGCTGCACTAATAAGACTAGGAGATTTAAGAGCTTTGCTTAGTACACAGAAACAGACATGGAAAGGCAGCCAAAACGGGAAGAAAAAGAAGCAGAAACCCCATGAGAGAACAGAACAGAGATCCAGAAATAATGGAGTCAAGTAATCTAACAGATGCTGAGTTCAAAACACTGGTTATACGGAGGGAAAAAAAAATGGCGTAGATGATAGAAGCTCTGTTCATCCCTCTAGTGACCAAATCAAAGTTGTGATGGAAACAAGGAGCAAACAGCAAGGAAAAATCACCTGGAATCTAGATGAGCAAGCCATACAACTAGGGAGAAATCTAAGAAATCACTCTGCAACAACAGAAGGTAGGATGGGGCGAGGACGTGAGGTTGCCCTCTCCGGAGTGGCTGAGGGAGACAGAGATGGAGAAGGAGGCTGCGGCAAAGCAGCAGCAGATGCCTCTTAGAGAGGCCGAGACCACTAGCGGACTTTCTCAGTGATGAACTTACTTGCTCTGAGCACCAGTACTGATTCGGCCACATGCAGGGGGCACCAGGGACTTACAGGGAGACATTGTCAGAGTGAGGGCTGAGGCAAGGCTTGCTCTGTACAGAAGTGCCAGTGATATCCATTGTTCCTCTGTTGAGCCCTCCCCACTCCCAGAGCACGGACACAGTGCAGCCATAGCTGTGACCTCGCCAAACTGGATAGAGAGGTCGCTCTGCCCAGAGGATTCTCTGAAACCCCACCTCCCCCAACCCAGGCCCACCCAAGCAACATCCAGGTATAGCCTCATTAAGTCAGGTGCTCCTTGCTGAGCAGCACCTAGACTTGCACTGGAGCCAGGTGGCCTCGGTATCTGGTGTGGCCTTTTGAGGTAACTAACTATAAGCACAGCATCTGTGGATTGCTTGCTGAATCTTAAGAGGTGGCCCCAGAGAGATAGAGACTGGGGCTAAGTTTGGCCTTCAGCTGAACCCCTCTCAGGACTATGCCACTGGACACCTACTTCACAAATCCACACTAATAAGACTTGGAGACTTAGGAGCTTTGCTTAGTACAAACAGACACGGAAAGGCAGCCAAAACGGGAAGACAAAGAAACAGAAATGATATGACAGAAGAGAACAGAGCTATAGAAATAATGGAGTCAAGAAATCTAACAGATGCAGAGTTCAAAACACTGGTTATAAAGATGCTCAATGAACTTTTGGAAAGTGTAGATAAATTCAGTGAGAACTTCAACAAAGAGATAAAAAAACATAAAAATGGAAATGGAAATTATAAAAGGGAACCAGTCTGAAATGAAGAACACATTATCTGAGATGAGAAGTATATTAAATGGAATAAACAAAGGAATAAACAAAGTGAATAAAGAGAAGGATCAAATGACCTATATAGAGGACAGGAAAGCCAATCAGGACACTCAAACAGAATTGCAAGAAAAAAGAAGCCAAGAATATAAAAATAATTTAAGAAGTTTATGGGACACTATTTAAGGTCAAAATAAATGTCTCATCAGCATACCAGAAGGAAAACAAGAAGTTAAACAGCTATTTAAAGAAACAGTGATGGAAAAATTCCCTAACCTGGTGAAGGAAATAGACATACAACCCCAGAAAGCTCAGAAAATCCCAAAAACCAAGAACTCAAAGAGGCATATACCAAGACACATCATAATTAAAATGCCAAAGTTTAAATACAAAGAGAGAATCTTAAAAGCAACAAGAGGAAAGCAGTTAGTTACCTACAAGGGAGCACCCATAAGCCTGGCAGCTGATTTCTCAAAAGAAACTATGCAGAACAGAAGGGCTTGGTACAAAATGTTTGATGTGATGAAGACCCAAGATCTACAACCAAGAATATTTTATCCAGCAAAGCTATCATTTAGAGTTGAAGGACAAATAAAGAGCTTCCCAAACAAAAATAAGCTAAAGGAATTCATCAACACCACACCAATATTACAGGAAATGTTAGAGGAGCTTTTTTAAAAAGAAAAAACATGTATCAAAACAGGAATAAGGAATGGTAATAACTACATTCCTATCAACAAGTACCTCAAATGGGAAAGAATTAAGTGCTCCAAACAAAAGAAAGAGTGGCTGAATGGATAAGAAAACAAGATCCCTATATATGCTGCCTATAAGAGACTCACTTCAGATTAAAAGACACACACTGATTAAAAAGTAAGGGGATGGAAAAAGATGTTGTCTTGATGGACCTAGACGCTATTGCACTGAATGAAATAAATCAGATAGAGGAAGACAAATATCACAGATTTCATGTGCATGTGGAATCTAAAGAACAAAATCAACAACAAAAACAACAACAACAAAAAACGGAAGTAAACATAAATACAGAGAATATTTTGAGGGCTACTGGAAGGAAAGGGGGTTGGGGCAACAGTGAAAAAGGGCAAAGGGATTAAGATGTACAAATGGATAGTTCAAAATAGACATGGAGATATAAAGTGTAGCATAAGGAAAATAGTTAACAATGTTGTAATAAATATGTAAGGGGGAATAGGGGTACTAGATTTAGTGGGTTAATCACTTTTTGAGTTATGTAGATTTCTAATCACTATGCTATACAATTGAAACTAATATATTATTGTATGCCAACTATAATTGAAAAAAACTCATTAAATTGTACAATGTAAATACAAGCAACTAATTGTCTATTATATTTCAATAAAGCAGGGGAAAAATCAAAAGAAAAAATAAATACAATTGAATGAAAGATTAGTGATCTGTAAAAAAACCTCTGTAGAAAATACCTAAACTGAAGCACAAAGATAGAAAAATGAGGCATAATACAGAAGAGTTATAAAAGATGTTTGAAGCATAGCAAATGGGTAAAACACATATATTTATTAGAAATACAGGCATAAAAGAATGTGACAGAAGAAATATTTGAAGATATACTAATTGAGACTTATTTAAAACTGATGAAAGACTTCCACCCAGAGAGCCAGAGGTTCTGCAAACCTCAGGCACAAAAATATAAAGAAAAAACACACTTCTGACACATCAAAGATAGAGACAAAAAAGAAAGGACAATCGCTTTCAAAGGAGAAACAATAGATTGTTAAACTACTCCATAGAAATTACAGAAGGCCTAAAACAATGGAATAACATCTTTAAAGTGCTGAAAGAATATTACTACCAACCTAAAAAAATGTGCTACCAACCTAAAAATCTAAGCAAAAAAATAAAATATGACAAAATAAAGACAATTTTAGGCAAAAACTACAATAATTCAACATCAACAGACCTTGACCAGAAGGTGAACTAAAGGGTGCTTTTTCAGGCAGAAGACAAATGATTCAAGACGGAAACATGAAAATGCAGAAAGAAAAGAAGCACAACAGAAATGTTAATGTGTGGGTAAATATGAATAAATATTGACTTAAAAAAAAATATTTAAAGAATTTAAAATATATATAAACTTAAAATATATGACAATAAAACAAAAAGGTAGCAAAATGAAGGTGAAATGTTCTATCTAGGTCAGCATTATTGGGAAAGTGGTAAAAGTAATCCTTTTTATTAAACTTCGAAAAGTAAAGGATGTATATTATACTTTTGGTGGCAACCATTAAAAGAATAGAAAACACTGAATAACTTAAATGGTAATGAAGATGAAATAAAATAACATGAAATTTCATAAATTCAAAAAAGGTAAAGAAAAAATGTTAAAACAAGTGGGTGAATAGAAAATATAAAATATAATGGTTTATATATACACAAATATATTAGTAATCACATTACATATAAATGGATTAATGCTGTAGTTAAACGCAAAATTTGTCAGACAGGATTTTTAAAACTCACACTTGTTTAGGATGCATTTTTCATCCTTGATTATAGCTTGTCAAATTTTATGTAAACTACCAGAGTTTGAGATATACCTATAGGTAGATTTTAATTGACAATAACAACAACTTATGTGCCAGAAGCTATTTAAAATATTTAAAATATTTTACATAAATTGATTCATTTAATATTCACAATAATACTTTGAGGTATATTCTATTATGATCTCCATTTCACTATAAAGAGTTCAAATAACTTATACAAGGTCAGTGGCAGAGCAAAAGAATATACTCAAGCACTCTGATACCGGAGATCATGCTTATAATCACTGTGCTATACCATCTCAATATCTGCAGTGGAGAATGAAGAGTATTTACATTGAGAGCTTTAAAAAAAATTCTTACAACTTATAATTTTAATAATTCTTTTTACTCTAAATGTCAAGTTACTCAGACTAATTAACTTCTATATTCTAAACAAAATACAACAGGAATGTTCTAAAACCTACTAACATTCATGATAAATTTAAAATATACTTAAAACATGGTTAAGATGGTAATTTTAGTGTTATATGTTTTTTACTACATTAAAATTTTTAAACTTGATTTTAAAAATACTTATATCAGACTGACTGAACTATAAAAGTTAAAGAAAAGACACGTCAAAGGTTAATGACAGAAAAAAATTCAAAAGTCTAGAAATCTAGAAAATCTAGCAATCTAGAAAAATGAAGATGTTTTAGAGTGTGTATAGGCATGTTAAACTTGTTCTTATTTTAGCACTTCAATAATAATCTGGCTAATTTAACAGAAAATAAATTAAATTGACAGAAAACAGCTGTTTTGAGGAGGCTATTGAATGTACTACTGGGGACTTTGTGAGCAAAAAATAATAAAAGGAAAATGTCTATAAGTTAAAGATATATAGATGTAAGAGCAATGATGGGTCTGAGATTATCACCTACTTCAAGCTAAGAAGTTAACCTGCCACAGTGTACTGATGCTGGCAAAAGACATGAAACTCCTGAGTCAGAGAAAAAGGACCTTACTACCCATGGCATAAGAAATAGCACGAGCATCAGCATGCTTGCATCAGTCCTCTGCGCCCTCAAGTCCTAATGAGGGCAAGGCAGATAGAGCAAAATGGAGACCTATCTATATATATAATGTGCTTTGTTTCAAGATAAAAACTATGAGTTTAAGGAACTCAATTTTTTTATAATGATCAGTAAGCATTCCTGCCCTCTGCTTGAGGGGAAGATACTATCTCCATCTTCCAAAGTTATCTGCTATACAATCATTCTTCAAAAGATAGCCCTAAGCAAAGATGTATGAAAATACAAAGTACCTACAATGAACTGTCTCAACAACGAAAAAAAACAAAAGTAAGTTTTTACATAGAAAACAAAGTCCTTTATGAATTTTACATACAAAGCAAATCTCTAAAAAACAAATTCAATAAAAATTGTAAAACTGAAAAATAATGTATAAAAATATAAAATATAATTCGGGACATCAAATTTCAAAGTGGTTACATGACAACTCCTACCTTTAAATTGTTAAGCATACTTTTTCCTAGTTTGTTTTATTTTCATTTATTTTCATTGTTGTTGCCATTTGTTTCATCTTAAAATTGTACTATATATCTTAAAACTGCACTAAAACAATATCTGGTAATTAATTCCACTGAACTGAAATTTGAAACTACAGTTTTCAGTTATTGGTCCCCACCAAATGCATTATGCCACACAAAACTCTTTTCCATATTTGAAAACTTTCCATTTTAAAACCAGCTGTCTGGTTTTTTCTTCCTAAGTCTCCAATTCTTTATATAAAACATCTTTATTTCTTTTGAATGTTCTTTATGTGACATAGTTTTAATTTGTGTGCTTTCATCATTCTGATAACCCTCTTCCTGAACACATTTCAATTTGTCTAAATTCCTTTTAAACTGGGGTACCTAAATGCAAAAAGAAAACAAAACAAGATTCTCCAAGTAGGTATGGCTAACAAGTTCTCTCATTATAGCTACACAATTCTATAGTCCACTCAAAATATATCTGGAGTATTCCAGATACTGGAACTACCAAAATGAAAGTATTTTCTTGCATCCTGGGGCTAACAATCTAGGAGAGGACAGAGACATGTAATCAAATACAGTGTGAAACACACTATTACTTAAAATAAACAAAATACGTGATAGCAAAAAGGGGGAATAGTAGTGTGGGATCAGGGAGAAAATGTGATCAATAACAGATTTCCAAGCAGGGCAACATATGAACAATGTTTTGAAGAACGAACAGGAACTTTCCAAAAGTATTGGACATATACTCTGCCCCATATCATGAGAAAGATTTTAACAAATGATTGAGCAATGATAATGAGTTAATGGAGGGTGAAAAGGCAGCTAGAAAATTATTAAAGACTGAAAAGGGGGATTTCCTGTTAACTAGTAATGGAATGATTATCAAAAACATCACGTGCAGATACCAGAGTATGAAAAGAGCATTGTCTTTAGATTTAAATTTATTCCTATACTTGATAGAAGGCACAGAATTTTAGGTAAATGGGGTTTATTAAAAGGCAGTGCCATAATATGACATGCGTTTTAGCGAGATACAACTTCTAATCATAAAGCCAAATTTGCATCATTTTTTTCTCAGCTTTACTATATTGTTAACTCACTCCTTAAGATTTACTGATATGTGGCTGTAAACTATTTCTCCCTCAGACTCTTCTGTGGTTGTTTACATGTACTAGGATGTACTCAACGAAATCTGGGAACTTCTAGGTTTCTTATATACATCATTTCTTCTTCCAGATTAAATAATGTGCAGCTTTCTAGGCTGATAGCTTTATCTAGTGAACAAAGCCCACCAGGGAATAACTCCAGCATTTCAACTTTCTCTATTAGGTGACACGTAGAATTTATCTATTCTTATGTTCAAACTGTTTAGAAACATTAATAATGCTGGACATGGGCATAAACCCATGATTCTTCACTATGCATTAGTTAATGCTAAAGACCATGAAATACACAGAGAAAGGACAAATCACAAGACAAAGAAAAAATCTGGAGCAATGACAAGCAAGCTAATTTAAGTTATAACTTCTGACATTATTGCTATCTTTATGGCATCCTTTATATAATACTGTGTTGAGGAGGACTAGAAACAGGATGAATCTGTGTAACTATTACTTAGAAAATCTTTGACAAACCCTTTTCTCTGAGTCAGTCTTGAGTACTGTCTTTTCTGATACCCACTGCTTATCAACTATCATGTATCGATAAAATCCCTCAGGAATCTAGCAGCTTAATTGAGGTTGGCCTTCTAGAGAATTAAGTTATATCAGAAATCAAAATGGCTATTATTACAACAAAGTGGATATAAGATAAAGAACTTTGCTTTTAACCTTACTGATTTTCTCTTGTTAGTTTTAAATATCAGATATTCTCTCAATTATTATATCATTTGAAAATTTGGTAAATAAATTCTTTATTTCTTCCAAGTAAATGGTAGAAATGTTGAATAAAACAGAGGTAAAGACCAAAGTTACATAATATTGCCATAGTCTTCTATTTAGGATGAAAATAGTACTGTTATAGTCACTCAGTCGACCAGTTATAAATCAAACTAACCAAATTATAATCCAATACACATTTCTACTTGTCCTTATAAATACGGCCACCTGTTAAAGACTATACTGAAATCCACATGAACAACATTTCCATAAATTTCATATTGGTAAGGGAAATTGCATGCTTTAGAATTAGACATCATGTAATATCAAAATCTCAAAATGCCTTTAAAAGATAACACAAAATTAATGAACGCATGCTGACCATTATTTTGACTAACCACTACTTTTACTAACCATTATCATACTTTAAATGTAACTATGACATTCTTTTACTTTTCCATCTTTATTGAGGTATAATTAAAAAATAAAAATTGTATATAATTATGGTATGCAGTGTATGATTTGATATATGTATACATTGTGAAATGATTACCAAAATCAAGCTAATTAGTATATTCATCATCTTACATAGTTCTCAATTTTTTGTGTGTGGTGAGAACATTTAAAATGTGCTCTTTTAGCAAATTTCAAGTACAGAGTATTATTAACTATAGTTACCATGCTATACATAAATCTTCAGAACTTATTTATCCTGCATAGTTGAAACTTTGTACCCTTGACCAATATCTCCCCATTTCCTTCAAACCCCAGCCCCTGGAAACCACAATTCTAATCTCTGCTTCTATGAGCTTGACTTTTTTATATTCCACATGTAAGGTAGATCATGCAGTATTTGTCATTTTGTGTCTGGCTTATTTGACTTAATATAATGTTCTTCAGGTTCACTCTGTTATAATAAATGGCAGGATTTCCTTCTTTTTTAAGGCTGAATAGTATTCCTCTGTGTGTGTGTGTGTGTGTGTGTGTGTGTGTGTGTGTGTGTGTGACATCTTCTTTATACATTTATTTGTTGATGGATACATAGGTTGATTCCATATCTCAACTATTGTGAATAATGCTGCAATGAGCATGGCCCTGCAGGTATCTCTTCGAGATATTGACTTAATTTCCTATGGATATACAATCAGAAGTCAGATTGCTGGATTACTTAATAGTTCTATTTTTTTTTTTTTTTTTTTTTTTTTGCAGAATCTCCATACTGTTTTCCACAGTGGCTGTACCAATTTACATTCTCACCAACGGTGTACAAAGGTTCCCTTTTCTCCACATCCTCACCACACTCTTTTTAAGAATAGCCATTCTAACAAGTATGAAATGATATCTTGTGGTTTGATTTGTATTTTTCCGGTTATTAGTGATGTTGAGCATTTTCTCACATAGCCGTTGGCCATTTGTAATGCCTTATTTTGAGAAATGTGTACTCAGATTCATGCCCATTTTTTAATTGGAATATCTTGCCATTTAGTTTCTTGAAGCGTTTGCGTATTTTGGATTTTAATGCCTTATCAGATACATGATTTGCAAATATTTCCTCCCATTCACTCTGTGAATAGTCTTCTGTACTGTTCAGAAGCTTTTTAGTTTGATGCAATAGAATTTGTCTATTTTTTCTTCTGTTGCCTGTGCTTTTGAAATCACATCCAAAAAAATATTGTCCAGACCAATGCCAAGAAGCTTTTTCCCTATTTTTCCCTTCTAGTAGTTTTAAAGCTTCAGGTCTTACATTTAAGTCTCTAATCCATCATGAGCTGATTTCTTTATTTAGTGTGAGATAAAAGTCCAATTTCATTTTTCTATATGCGAATATCCAGTTTACCCAACACCATTTATCTTTTCTCTATTGTGTGTTCTTGGCAGTAAATGTACAGATTCATTTATGGGGCTCTCTGTTCTCTTCCATTGGTCTATATGTCTGTTTTATGCCAGCACTATGCTGTTTTTATTTCTATAGCTTTATAGTATAGTTTAAAGTAAGGTAGTGCCTTCAGGTATGTTCTTTTTGTTCAAGATTGCTTTGACTGTTTGGGGTCTTTTGTGATTCTCTATGAATTTTGGAATTTTTTTCCTATTTCTGTAAAAAATGTCATCAGAAGTTTGATAAGGATTGCATTGAATCTGTATATCACCCAGGCTAATATAGACATTTTCACAATATTCATTCTTCCAATCCATAAGTAGGGGACTTGTTGTCACTTATTTGTGTCTTCTTCAATCTCTTTTATCAATGTTTTACAGTTTTCAGTGTCAAACCTTTCGACTCCTTGGTTATATATATTCCTAAGTATTTTTATGCTACTGTAAATGAGATTATTTCATTACTTTCTCTGATAGTTTGTCATTACTGTATAAAAACACTACTGATTTTTGAATGTTGATTTTGTATCCTGAAACCTTACTGACTAGCAACAATTCAAAATTTTGTAAGAATTCATGAAAATATCACATTGTAAAATTTTAATAATTATTGTTTTAATAAAATAAACCATTATCACTTCCTTTTTTTGTTATGCCTACAAATCTGCAGCATCTCTCAAAGATTACCAGTAATGATTTTACAGTCCTTTCATGACGATGAGATGAACTTCAGCAACATCTGAAGTTTTTAACTGATTTAAAGTATTAGGGTACTCTCTTTGGTAGCACATATACTAAAAACTGAAACAACACAAAGTTAGCATACTGCACAAGGATGACATGAAAATTTGTAAAGCATTTCATTTTTTTTTATTTCTTTAAAAACACTAGGGTATTCTTACATTACCATCATCAGTACATTAGGATTCTATTTCCTATAAATTATGTGTGTTCTACCCTTTCTGGGTTGAAAATTATTTTCTCTGATAGCAAGGACAAATTCAATTCAGCAATTAAGTGGCTCTACTATCTTTATATCATTTACCCCATTCTTGTGAAGTTCCAATATCTTCTTAGAAATTCTTTTGCCAAATCAAACTTATATGAAGCCATTTTAATATACTTTAGTATTTTTTTTTTACAATAAATTGTTCTCTCTTTAAGTTTCCTGGATCATGGTTTCATACCTCTCTCTTGTATTCATTTATTCAGTTATTATTTCCTGAGTGTCTACTATAGGACAGACATTGTACTTGCAATGTCTTGCATTTTATTTTCATTTTTGAAAGATATTTATATGTTATTATTAACCTTTTATTATTTGACAACTATGTTAATCTTCCCCTGTGTTTGACTTCTATTTATAGTCTAGCTATAGAATATCTATCTAGTCTACCTATATTTCACCCTAATTTTAGCAACTTTTATTTGTCCATATGAACATTCTTTTAAATTTTTTCAAATTCTTTAGGAATAAAAAATAATGAACATTAAATATATAAACACACATTAAAATGTATTTTTAACATCTGAGTTCTAATAAGTTTAATGTGTAGAAAAATTGCAGAGTCAGAATTTTACTCATGAGACTGCCTTCCTGTCAAACCTTTTAGGCTAGTTTTACTCTTAGAATATCTGATCTTAGAAACATTTGTTTTCTGCTGATCATTCTGAAATACGAATTTTTTAAGTTCTTGTATATGTCTAATAAAGCTCAAATTTCTTCTTTGATAATTCTAAACTGTAAAATAACATGATAACTATTTGTGAAATGATTCTTCTCTTCTATTTTATAAATTACTTCTCCTCTACTTAGCCAAAATTAAGTTTGGAATAGGAGTTCCTCTCATAGCTTCCTCTACCTTCTATGAAGGTAAATTATTAGCAATTCAAAAAAATAAGAAGTTCTGTTTTCAGTGAACTGAGAAATCCAACTAAAGTCTTTTATATTTACCTAATAGTTACCATGTTTGATTCGCTGACTTATTTTATATAGACCCAGATTCCATCTGGTAACATTTTCCTCTGCCTAGAGGGCTTCCTTTAATATCTGTTATATTGCAGGTCTTTGGGGAATGACTATTTCAGTTTTTGTGTACATAAAAATGTCTTCATTTTGTTTTCATTTTTGAAAGATATTTTAGCCTGCTATGGAATTGTTGACGATCATATTCTTTCAATACTTTAAAGGTTCACTGATGTCTTCTGACTTGAGTCATTTCCAACAAGAAATATACTGTCATTATTAACTATACTCTTCTCTTAATGTTATGTATCCTTTTTCTCTGGCTGCTTTTAAGACTATTTTTCTTTTTTACTATTTTAGTCGATTTGATTATAATGTATAATGTGCCTTAGCAAAATTTCCTTGATGTCTTTTGTGCCATAAGTTTGTTATGCTTCATGAATATGTAAGTTTTTAGTTCTCACCAAAGTTTGGAAAATTTCAGCCATTATTTCTTAAGATAGTTTTGATGCCCCACACTATTTTCCTTCAGGGACTCCAATTACACAGATATTAAGCCAATTCAAATTATCCGGTGGTTTACTGATACTTTATTCATTTCTTTTTTTTATTTTTTATTGTTTCATTTTAAATAGTTTCTATCACTATCTTCAGGCTCATTAGTCTTTTCTTCTATATTATCTAATCTGATGTAAATCACACACAGTGTACTTTTTTTTCCAAATTTTATATTTTAACTTCAATTCGTGTCTTTTTATTTCCTCTATTTCTCTACTAAATATGCTCAATCTTTCTTCTACTTCTCAAACATATGGAATTTAGTTATAATAACTGTTTAATGCCCTTATCCACTCATTCTATCATCTGTGTAATTTCTGGGTTTCTTTCGATTGATTGTTTTTTTTCCCCCCTCATTCTGAGTTGTATTTCCCTGCTTCTTTGCATACTTAATATTTTTTAATTGGATGCCACACTCTGTGAATTTTACCTTGTTGGGGGCTGGATATTTTTTAATTCCTATGAATATTCTTAAGCTTTGTTCTGGGATGCAAAAATTCCATAATGCAAAATATATATGTAAAAGATAAAATGACTGAAGAAAAAAGAAATTGCCATTTACAGATGGCATAATTGTGTGCTTGAGGGAATTATTTTAAAAACTAATAATAAATTAGTAGAATCAATCATTTAATTTAGCAAGAAGTATGGATAAAGCAAATCTTTAATAAAGATTTGGTAAAGCAAATTCTTAATAAAGATTATTATATTTATTTATACCAATAACAGAAAGCTAAACAATGTAAATATTTGAAAGGTACCATTTACAACAGAATTAAAAACATAAAATAGCAAGGAATAAATCTAATAAAGATGTGTAAGACTTCTACCCAAAAACTATAAGCTGCAAAGCATTTAAAGAAGAACTAATTTAAAGAAGACCTAAATTTACTCTCAGAAAATAGTGGAGCAATCTTAAAAGAAGATAAGTATTTAAAGAAGTACATATGAGATCCTCAAAAAGATAAAGAATAAGATTCCATTTTACAAAACAAAATTGCAAACACAGCTGTGGACTAAAATATTTTTTATTCTTATACTATAATTTACTATATAAATAATTTCAATAAAAATAGTATGGCTTATAATAATGAGACATATATGTCACATGTAATTTTTAAAAACCCATATAAGGAATATTATTTGGTACTCATATATTACCTGATAATCAGCAGGCCCAGGAGTAGTAAAAGTTTCTTTCTGAACTAAGAAGAAAGTCCGAGGAACAGAAGAGCCGAATGCACTTTTCTTTTGTTTCTTCAAGCAGATATTGCTAAAGTTGTCATTTATAATACTGTTTAGGATATTATAAAACCCAGGACCTAAAATTATGAAGAATATCATATGTAAGAATAAACATGGTTTTAAATCTTTTTTAACTGAGTATTTTTTTTTAGAAATAACTCTCATTTATTGCTAGCAAGAATGAAAAATAGTATGGCACTTTGAAAAATAATTTGTCAAATTCTTATAAAGTTAAATATATATTTACTATATGACCCAGAAATTCTACTCCTATTTTCCCAAGAAAAAAAAAACTACCCAAAAGTCAAAACCCTAGTGAATAAACAAAATGTGCCATACCGAAACAATGGAATACTACTCAGCAATAAAAAGGAAAGACAAATGCAACAATATAAATAAACCTCATAAACATCATGCTAAGTGAATGAAGGCAGACATAAAGTCCCAAATAATGTATAATTCCATTTATATGAAATTTCAGAAAATGTAAAATCATAGTGACAAAAACAGTTGCCTGAGACCAGGAATGGGGATGGATATTAACTGCAAAGGGGCAAAAGAGAATTTTTTAAGAATGATGGAAATGTTCCAAAACTTTATTGTAGTGGTAGTTACCAAACTATATACTTTTACCAAAACTCATCAAAATGTACACTTAAAATGAATTATTTTTATTGTGTAAATTATATTTCGATTAAGAAAGAAAGAAAGAGAGAGAGAGAGAGAGATGAAGGGGAGGGAGGGAGGGAGGAAGGAAGGGAAGGAGGGAGGGAGGGAGGGAGAGAGAGAGGGAGAAGGAGGAAGGGAATTCTTGATGCAAAAAAATATTGAAAAGCTGATGTAGCAACATTAAAAATTGATTTGGAAAAAAACAAAATCAACTATCATCCCATCTTCCTATCACAGCAGTTATTTTAATTTTTGCCTTTTACCTCTTAGTGCATATTTATAACCAGGAATATTTCCTACAGTGGCAATCCAAATGAATAATATTCTTTTTTTTCATTCAAAATAAAATAAACAACTTTTTATGCCATTGAAAAAAAGTTTTTATCAATACATTCAAATATTTGAAACAAATACAGTTAACTCTTGAACAATGCAGGGATTAAGGTCATTGACCCTCACACAATTGAAAATCTGTATATAACTTAAGTCAGACTTCCATATACGTGGATTCCCAAACATGGATCAAAAACACATAATTATATATGTTTTATAATTCAGTATTTTTTAACAATCAGTTACAGTGAGCAGCAATATCCATAAAATGCAGTATGATATACTTAAAAAAACAATACTTGACTTGGTTATACTCATGTTATCTGGAATCTACAAAATTAGCTCTGCAGCTAAATAGGTATGAAACATCACTTAAATCTCTTTCATCTTTCTGGGCTTCAAGTTCCTCTTCTGAGGATAATAAGAACTGATCAGATCAGTGCGCTCATAATGTGGTCTGTGGACTGCTGGCTGACCAAGAACAATTTACAAGAAAAGGAGCTTACAACTAAATGTAAATTGCTTATTTTACTTAGCATTTTGTAACTATTCTTTTTTCCTAAAGAAAGATTGTTGATTTACCTTCTAGTGCCATTTCCTTTCTCATTATAGGCAGGAAATAGTTGACAAGTGGGCACTTTGAGTAGCTGAAGGTTAGACGATACTTTAGGTTCCTTCTGGATTAAAAGTGACCAAATCATTCTACATAGTCAAATCCTTTGTACTCCTAGTATATATAAGGTTTTTCTCAAGGAAGCTGCCCATGAACTCTATTTAAATATTTTTAATTATTCCAGTTCTAAATTTTATCCCCCTAAAGTCTCTACCAAAAATTATGTTGTTCTAACTCTCAGAAAATCTAAATCTAATAAGTTTTATTCCTGCCATCTTTCAACATTCCTCCATGGTAATGTTTAGGAAAAAAGTAAATGGAAAGTGTAATGAAAACTATTTTCAATACTAAAGAAATAAATACTTCAGATCTGTCTCTCTTCTGGCATAACAGGATAACATAATACATTACAATTGAGCTTAAGTACTTAAATATATGGCCCTCAAGGCATGTATATCTCGGGTACCATCTTAGTAAGCTTCTGATTTGAAAGCCATTCTAATCATATAATTTACTCACATGAGAGGTATTTCATATTCATTTTCCAGCGATTAAGTGTAGAAATGCCCAGAAACCCCAGAGTTAGACAATTTAGGGGTGCCTTCTATCTTACTCTGATTGATAGGTCCATTATTGCATTCTAATAGCTAATGGGAAATAAAAAACCAGAATTCCATGAAGACCGTTCTCACTAATTCTTAAAATATGTAAGATTCAGAATTAGATATTAGAGGTCATCATAATTTAATTTTATCCTTTACAAATAAACTAACCTTTGGAGAATTTACAATACTTTATTTGTCATACAATGGACCATTAAATTGAAAACTAGACCCAGTCATAAGGCAATTGGGTCACTTGATAAATTCATATTTGGAAATAATTTGGATTTCAGATTCATAAGAAACCCTACTGAGCTACGCTCAGCTAGAATGGTGCCAAGCATTTATTTATACAAGACCTCTCCAGAATGACACTTTTAGAATAGTCAGACTTCTACATAGAGGCGCAGACCTCCAAGACTGAGTATTTCAACAGGTCCAGATTTATGCTGTAAAGCTCATGACCTAAGAAGTGCTAGAATATCACTTTTGCTACATGCTGTTAGTTAAGAAAGCCACCAGGCTAGCCAGGATTGAACAGGTAAAGAATAAGACTCAATCTCTCAATAGCATGAGTAATAAGTAATTTTGTACCAAGAATACAATATTACCATAACAAATTACCATACCAACATTTGTAGAAATGGTTTGGGATCAGACAATGGGTCAGAAGCTAAAACAAGCTCAAGACTTAGAAAAAGAGTCTTGAGGAAACGGTTGGTGGTGGCTTAAGGGACAGTGATAAAAATGACATTGAAGTTCAGAGAAAAGATAATTTGTATTACATAATGGCAGAAATTTAAAAAAAAAACTAATGCTTGGGACAATAAAGAAAATACCTAATACATTAGTGGATTCTAGTTAAGGACATTTCTAGGATGAATATCAAAAGTGCCAACTTGTTGCTTTTAGCTATGTGTGCAAAGGTAAGAATAGAAAGAGATGAACTAAAACTATTGTTTTCTAACAGAACTTATAAAAAATAAAAAGAAATCAAGATTTTTTGGGTTTGAAAGAGAACTGTTTTTCATCCCCAGTCTCTCCATATAGCAAAAAGCTCTCAGAGCAAGAAACACCCTGAGGGTAAGACAAAATCCACAGTTTGGCTTTAAGACTCTTTGCTAAGACCTTAGAAAGATTTAAGATGGTACCTCATAGAATCTCTCAAAGAAAAGAACCACTAAGAATTTTAAAGTCATATGTCAAATACCCTCTTGGCTAAGACAATAGTGCTCCTAAAAATTTAACAGCAGCAACAAAGGTGGCTCAAAGTAGACAAGGGTTTTACTGAAAAGTACATGTAAATGTGGCTTTTTTCCAGTATACTTGATTATAGATTAATATAATAAGAAACCCATGAACTTTTTGTAAGGAATTATACCAAGTTGGAATGAAAAGAACAACAACAGTACAAAATAAAGAGTGGCATATAGACTCCCAATTTTCTATGTGCAGGAAGCAGGCTGGGAAAGCTCCAGCTGTAAATATAGCCTATTTCTTATAAAAAAGAAGGATGATTTGAAGAATGAAACCAAGAGCCCCAAAGATAGAACAAAGGACCACAGAAAATCAGTCCTAGGTAGACCATCAGGGTCTTAATTAAGAAAATGACAACATATGCCTGGTTGGATTTCAGAATTGCTATAGCCCTGTGACTGTTATGGGCCTCCAGTTTTCCCTCTTTTTTGAATAAGAGTGTCTAGTATGATTATCTTATCATTGTCTCACCATTGTGTGTTAGATATGTGGGACAGATAACCTGTATCTTTAGTTCACAGCTCTTCTAATAGAGAGGAGTCATACTCAAGAAGCTAATCTGAAGTACCACATGCCAGAATCCTTCCCTGCACCTATTCCTGACAGATAACAAGAACCTGGACTTCAAGATTATACCATAATTGCATGAGACTTTGGAAGCCTTGAGAAGACATGCAGGAAAAATATAAGTATTTTCTGGCCAGAGGGTAGTCCGCAGTAGATTAAAGATGGCTACAAAATTTTTGCTAACCCTGACACCAAGAGATGAATTTTCATGTCCTTCTGTTCAATATGTGCTGCCCTGGGTGAGCTGCTTGACTAATAAAATGTGGCAGAAGTGATGTCCTGGGATTTCTGAGGATAGGTCATAAAAATCTTTGCAGCATCCTGCCAAGTCTTGTGGTACCCTGAGCTACTATGTTTGAAGACCAACTATCATGGGGCAGCAATGCTGGAGCTATGCCTGCACTCCGAATGACAGTACTATCTGAGCTCTGCCTTCCATCTATTTCATAAAACAATGATATGTAAAAAAATTTGTATTTTTAAAGCCACTTTGTTACGCAGCAACAGATAACCACATGTTCACAATTATATGGTATTTTGGTGCTACATTCTTAGCTCTGTATAATAGAACACCAACTGACAATACTAAAATATGTAATGGGCTTCCCCAAATAAAATTTTAACAAAACTGAGTATCATAAGTTAAATTATCAGCAGTGACCATATAGCTGACATATTATATATGTTTATCTAAGAGAAAATTAGGAAATTCACTGAATAAAGAAAAACAATGGAAAATTATAACTAAGATGTGTGACATATTAAATTGAAATCTTACCAAAATTGTATATTATTTTTATCTATGTTTATCGTATATAGTCAATGCTTTTAAAAACTGTTCACTCAAAATGACAACACCAACCATAGGACAATAACAACAAAAAGACTGTACCTTCTGGTGTATCCATTTTAGGAATACTAAATTACATAAAATAGTAAATTACACAAAGTAGTAATACATGGATTAATTCCTAACCCGGCATTTCCTCTGTCCTGGAGAACTGTGTGAACCTAGCAGCACTTTGACCAAATGGGATACTTTTCACTGTTGGTGTTTTCTTCAAGGACTGGAAAGCAGTTCGAGATTCATTATACGTGCCAGGAGCCGGAGTGTTTGATTTCATAGGTGTAAATCTCTAGTGAAGAATAGAAAAATATGCCAATGAGAAACTATCAGCACATTTTTACATTGCATGAGTTAAAAAATGCCTTCTTAATAATATAACATCTGGAGTTTAATTTATTTCTTAACGAAGTGAAGAAAATGTAGATAAATTAAGATCTTGCACTTACCAAAACATAAAATATATAGCTTTTAGTAAAATAATCTGTATATTAATACAGCAATATATTATTACATACTTTACTAACACAAATAGACTTTGAAAGAAATTATCTCAATATGAGATTCTAGATGATAGTGTATGGCCCAGATTCATCTATTGTTAATATATTATGCCACTTGCTCTATTGGTTTACCCACTCTCTGTTTTGGTCTTTTTCTCTCTGTTTGTATATTTTTCCTCTTTCTGTCTCTGTCTGTATACACACACATTTAAAGGAAAGTTACACATCATGATCCTTTACCCCTAAATACCTAAATATTTTGGTGTGCGTTTACTAAAAATAAGAATATTTTCTACATATCTAAAGTACAGTTATCAACATCAGTAAATGTATCAATATGTTTATCTAACCTATTGTTCATATTCTAAATCTGTCAGTCTAATAATGCCTCTATTGTATTTTTCCCCTCCAGTACCAAATCTAGTCTAAAGGCAGATATTGCTTTTTGTCTCCTTTAATACAGAAACATTTTAACAGACTTCCTTTGTGTTTTGTGACTTTGGTAGAATATAGCAACCTTTTTTTGTATAACAGAATCTTCCTTATTTGGGGTTTCTCTTATGTTACCTTATAATTATATTTGGGTCATTCATTTCCAGACAGAATACTAAATAGATGATGTTGTGCTTTTCTCAGAGTATCGTATTTAGAAACACATAATGTCCTCTGGACCTTAATGATTTTAATTTTGATGAAATCCAACACTCTGTCTACATTTATCAGTACACATTTGGCATTCTGAAAACAAGAGCCCTCCCTTTTCCCCCTATTTATTTATTTATCTGTCCACCTATTTATTACCCGTATGGTCTCATGAATGCCAGTTTTAATTATTTATAATTACTTTTTTTTCCAGTAGGAGGCCCTTCGTGTTGGTTCATATATCCTTATGATATGCCCTCATCTTTTTTTTTTTTGAGACCTTTTAAACTTTCTGACATAACAAGATGTTACAGATTCATCTTCCACCTACTCTGCACAGTCCTTGTTTCTTGGCTCATTTATTAGAGAAAGCTAGAATACGTATCGATATATCTATATCAATATTTGTATGTACACATATACTAGACACATGTACATATATATGTGCATATATATCATATACACACACGTGTGTGTATGTATATATATACATTTTTTTAATCATGAGTTCACAACAAAACCTTCAATTTAAATCTGTTCCATAAAGTTCTTTCTTACCTCTCCTAATCCATATTTGTAACTTTTTACCTCAACCCTATAATACATCTAAAATAGTTTCATGATTGCTTCACCTATACCATTACAATAAACCTACCTACTAAAAAAAAATTCAGAATTTGTTTGCAATTTTTGTACTCATTATACCCCACTCCATCCTAGACTGATAGAGTCAAATATTATGGTTACCTGGATTATTCTTTCTTTCTTTTCCCCTTCAATTTGGTTATGAGTATACATTGAGAATATAGTGGTTCATTTGTTTCCATTTGCTTTGTTTTGTGGTTGTTGTTTTTTTTTAGAAAAAAAAAACTTTCCATTCTTACTGATTTTTATTTTTGAATATGTGGAACACTGACATGCTTCCATAAGACAAATATATATTTTTTTAAAGTATACTCAAAGAAGTGTTGCTCCCTCTCATTTCCCTTCCACCCCCAATGGATGCTGTGCCAATAGGGGGAAAATGTCCAAACTTATAACATTTGCTAACGTTCTTGATATAAATACAGCACCATGGTGGCTAACTTCAAACTACCAACATCAACCAACATGCGAAATGGAAAAATTAACAATGGGCTCCTGCAAGCCAGTAGAAATGAACTGTAGTATACCAGGGTTTCCACTGCATCTCCTCACCATCCCTTATAGGTAACCAACTCCACTGTTTTCTGCTTTATCCTTGATATGTTTATATAAAGATAAGCAATTATGTTTATGTTTCTTATTTTCCTTTTTTTCTTACACAAAACAATATATTATACATGTCCTTTTGTATCTTTCACAGTAGTTAAACCCTAACACTACCAAAAAAACAATTTATTAATGGAACTAGCATGAAGGACTCTCTAAATTTTTCTCCTAAATACTATTTTATTATTTACTTGCTGAGTATATTTTTAAAATTATAATACTAAAACCCTGGCTGCATATGCATACAGAATTACTTAAGTTCAAAAAATGCTGATGCCTGGGCCTTTCTAGGAGGAAGAGAAGTCACCTGAGTATTAGAAGGTATTAAAATTTCCCAGCTGTTTCTAATACATACCAAAAGGAAGAGCATTGTGATAAAGGAAATCTTATGTTTAAAAATTAATAGTTGAAGACATAAGGAAATTTAATGCATTTAAATACTAGACAGCTCCTTAATAACTAAAATAAGTATTCCAGAAACATAATCTTTCTTTATAACTAAAACCAAAAATTGTGTGTTGAGTTTACCTTGTTAATCTCATTATTGCTTTTTTTAATCAGTTATAAGTATCTGTTCATATTCAACTGAACACTAATACTACCCCTAGCAGGCACTCCTGTTGGTTTTAACTCATCCATTTCTTTCATCCCAGAATGATTATTCTTCTCTGTCATCCCCTTAAATCAAATTGATATCATATTCTATTCCATTTCTGCAAATATATTTAAAATATTATAATTGATGCCAAGTGATATTAAATTAGAACTATATATCAAATGAACAGAAATAGCATAAAAACTGGAAGTTTAGCTATAAAATTATATTTTTTAAAAATCAAGGGGATGCACATGCACAACATTCCAGTTCCACACATTCGTTTTGTGTAGTACCTTAAGTATCATCAAGTTGCCCAAGGCAGAAACCTGGTATTCATTCTTGATTCTTCCTAAGTCCTTCACCACAACATCTAACCCATTAAAAAGTCATGTCAATTATATCTCCAAAATATACCAGCAATCTATCTACTTGTCTCCAAGGAGGTGCCTCTTAAGTACAATAAAACCAAAGTAGTCACCTGCAGTCATCTAAAGGTTAATAACCTTTCCAAGTTAAATAACATAACCAGAGCTATACATAGTATAATTGTATAAATATTGCAACTACTTTGATCTGGAGGCTGGCACATTATAAAGGTTTGCTAGTCTAATAATATTCTTGAATTAGAAATATCTTAGAATCCTTCAAATCTCTTTATAGCATATACCTTGAAATGATTACTGTGAAATAGATTCCAGAATTACTAATAAAGCCCCAATGGCAGTTGTAGATATGACCTACAGCCTGGCTCCACAAAGGGCCTTCAGAAACTACTCTGAAAGAAATGCTCATCTTCATAGACTACACGTTAACCTTCTACACATTCATTAGTAAAGTATATTTAAAAATGCAGACTAAAATTTCTTATAAGCTAAACTGAACTTACACATATGCAAATCTGCATAATAGAAAATGTTTAATATTCTGCATAATAAAAAATCTTTTAATTCTAATATTTATTTTTGCATAATAGTGTTAATATTGTAATCTTATCTCATTTCATTTTACCCACATTTTTTGGCAATATAATTTGCCGAGGCCATATCTGTTTCCAATTTGCTTAAGTATCACTTTCCTTTTTATAATCTCCCTGAACATCATTGAATTTGTTGCTGGATTCACATTATACCTATTATACTCTATTTATGAAAATGACTATAGACCATTACCTGGGATTGAGAAAGAAAAGCAGGTGATGCATCATTTACATTTGGTGTCACACTTTCAGTCTTCTGAAATTGACTTTTAATGTCATATTTTCCAGGCCCCGGTATTCCCTAAATCATTACAGAAAGAAAAAAATACATGTTCTCATTAAGAAAGCATTTATAGCACATAAGGGAAAATTGGCTAAATATCTGAACCAAAGCTACAGGGTTTTTAAGTGAATTCCTATGTGATATTACCAAAGCACTTCATTAAAAGGCAAACCAGAGCAAACAACCAAAAAAAAAAGGAAATGTTCCTTATCAGAGCTTTCCCAGGAACCTGAAAACACACTACTTGAAACTTTGCTGCCCTCTACTGACAGAGCTCAGAAAAAAATTATCTGGCTCTTCATGTGATTAAACATTACAGTGAATAAAAGAGGCTCCTATATTTTTTCCATTTAAAATAATATGACCAGCTGTTCTCTAAGAAAAAATTTTACTGTCTTTCAAATCTGCATTAATCAATATACAGCTCTGTTTCCAAAAATAAACTTCAGAATGAAACTAGACTGTTGTTCATCAGCACACACCAAAATTAACTCAAAATGGATTAAGGACCTGAATATAAGACCTGAAACAATAAAATGCATAGAAGAAAACAAAGGAATGAAACTCAGGAACCTTGGACTTAAAGAGGGTTTTATGAATTTGACCTCAAAGGCAAGGGACGTAAAAGCAAAAATAAAAGAATGGGACTACATCAAACCAAAAAGCTTCTGCTCAGCAAAAGAAACCATCAACAAGGTAAAGAGACAACCATCTGAATGTATTTATATCTGCAAGTAATGCCTCTGATAAGGGCCTAATATCCAAAATATACAAAGAACTCATATGACTCAATAACAACAAAAAAACAAACGATCCAATCAAACAATGGGCAGAGGACCTGAACAGACACTTCTCCCTAGAAGACATACAAATATATGAAAATATGTTCAACGTAGCTAGCTATTAGGGAAATGCAAATCAAAACCACAATGAGATACCATCTCACACCTGTCAGAATAGCTATAATCAATAGGACAAGTAATAACAAATGTTGGAGAAGATGCAGAGAAAAAGGAACCCTCATACACTGCTGGTGGGACTGCGAATTGATACAGCCACTATGAAAAAAACTAAGAATTGATCTACCATATGATCCAGCAATCCCTCTACTGGGTATTTACCCTAAAGACTTGAAAACCCATATTTGAAAAGATATTTGCACACCGATGTTTATAGCAGCATTATTCACAGTGGCCAGGACATGGAAGCAACCGAAGTCCTGCAATAGATGACTGGCTAAAGTAGCTATGGTACATATATACAATGAAATATTACTCAGTCATTAGAAAAGATGAAATACGGCCATTTGTGACAACATGGATGGACCTTGAGATAATCATGCTAAGCGAAATAAGCCAGACAGAAAAAGTTGAAAATCACATGATATCACTTATATGTGGGATATAAATCTAAATGCAACAAATGAACAGGACAAACAAACAGAGACTCATGATCATAGACAATAGAACAGTGGTTACTAGATGGGAGCAGGGAGGGAGGAAGGGATAGGTAGACAGTGTAAAAGGGGTCAAATATGTGATGACAGAAAAAAATTTAACTATGGGAGGTGAACACACAATGTAAATATACATATGACTTACTGTTAAAATGCACAGCTGAAACTTATCAGATTCCATTAACCAATATCACCATAAAAATAAATTTTAAAAATAAAATAAAATAAATAAACCAGAATATTTTAACTGCGAACGTTACAAGATGTAAGACATTAAGTTTTAACTAGATATTTTACCGTAGATAAAAATTAATTCAGCAAACACTGGGATTGAGTTTTTATGTTAGTAATACAATTAAAATATGTATCAAGAAGTACTATTTATTCATCACCAAATATTTTAATTACTTTGAAAAATTACTTTTTATAATATAAAAATGTTAGATTTAAATCTTCTGCTTTCTATATTGTACTTTTCTACATTTGAAAGAATTATTCTTTTATTTGTGAATTAAATAGCTTATAACTTGGATGTATAATGAAATTCTATCAGTAAATCCTGTCATCTCTATTACCAAAACATGTCCAAATTCAAACATTTCTTTCCACCTCCAAAAGGCCACTCTGACCCATCTCTTACCTAGATTACTGTGAAGTCTTCCTAACTGCCCCCCTCCCGCTTCCACCCTCGTTCACCTTCAGTCTACTTTCAACACAGCAGCTAGTGATGAATCCAGTTAAAACCCCAAATTAGATTGCACCATTTGCCTTCTCAAACCCATCCAATTGTTTCCAATTTCACATCAAGCAAAATTCAAGGTCCTTAATATGATATGAATTTCACCCCAGACACACTATAATCACTTTAACCTCATCTTCTACTACTCTCCCCATTCCATTTGCTCTGTTCTCAAGAAGATCCATCATGTATCCACCTCAGGATCTTTCCACTTGCCATTTTCTTAGCTTGGAATGTTCTCCTAGATAGCACAAAGGGCTCACTTCTTCATTTCAATCAGATCACTTACTCAGTGTCTCCTCAATGTGTCATTTCCAGTCCATCCAAATCTAAAATTTCATTGCCTCTGCCAAACAACTGTCCGCTTTCCTATCTCTTTTTTAACCTAACCCTTTTTCTACTATCCAAAATATGATTTTCTTTCATGTTGTAAGTTCTAAGGCCATTTGTTTCTATTTTGTTCACTTTCTTTAGGGCATAAAAAAGTACCTGGATCATAGTAAGCACTCAATAAATATTTTCTAGAAGAATTGATGAACAGACAAATGCATGCATTGAATCCTATATTTTCACTGATCATATAATGAATTTGGAGATATGTTCCTCTGGGAAACAATGTAGCTCCAAATATGAGCATTAGCCATTTCTTAAAGCCCACATTTTAAATAATAGTTTTTAAAAAGTTCTTTAGGAGAAAGTCTAATACGGAAGTATCTCTTCTTATAAATATATTAGATTCTAAAAATTGATGCAAAGGACCATGTTATCTAGTTTCAAATGAACAAATCCATGCCATTATTTGATGGCTGATAGAAAAGATGCACTTTGGCTATGGCATGTAAGATTGTTTTCATCTATGAACTCGTAGTAACTTTTGAAGAAAAAGAACTGCATAATTTCATGTTTAAGTAAACCTATGAAATATGTATAAAATACAGAAATATGGAGAACAGAATTTCAAACATACAACATTAATCTGTTTTCTTGAATGTTACAAATATGCTATATCCATCTTCTCTTTATATAGGCAGGCATGGCAAAAAATAATCAGTTACTGGCATCAGTTACTGGGTTTACTTTCCTCCTATTTTCAACAGCTGCATAAGTAGTCATTACTAAGAGATTATAGGAGAAAAATTAAGTGCAAATAGAGATAAATGAATATACCTAGTCTCAAGAAACTTCTTGGCATAAAAACAGAAATATTAACCCTTTTAATGAAAACTTCCTTTTCCTTTTCTATTTTTTCATAAAGTTTCTAATGTTAGTGAACTTTGCTTCACTAAAACAAGATAGAGTGATAAAATTAGGCCCTTGATTCTAAAAATTATGCTTAGGATTTAATAAGCAAATTTAAAATAAGCTCCAAAATAGGATTGAGATATTGACCACTGAAGGACAGGTCTCCATTTACAAGAATATAAGGAAGGCAAAAAAGACTTTAAGACCAAACTCTAGGCACAGGCTGAAAATGTCGTGATGCTTATTCTGCTTTTTCTAATTGTGATCAACAGACCACCTGCATTAATATCGACCTATTAAATACACAGTGTCCCAGTGTCTCATTTGAGATCTAGTGAATCAAATCTTTTTGGGTCCAGGAATCCACATTTTTAAGAAGTCTCACAATAATTCTCATGCACCATGGAGAACTCAGCCTAACGGCGGTCACTACTACAGCTTCTTTGACTAGCCACACCCATCCTAAGCACATCCTAAGGAAGAAGGCCTAGATCTAGAGAGAATTCTGCCTTGGAAACAGGCTAAAGATTATTGGGACAGGTTGTTTACAGCATCTTTTCATGCACAGCCTAATAAAAATGGGCTTCTTTCTTTAAAAACTGGGGCACAATTATAATACCATTTGATTAGATGATATTTAGAGGAAGGAATTTGATCAGCAGAGATTAGGGGGAGTGGAGAAAGTGATACAGTTTCACCATTACTCCTTTAATTTGCAGTCACCATCACTTGCAGTGATGATTATTACTTTCATTAAAAATACTAACAGCTTACTATGTGCAAAGCACTGGTATAAGGTAATCAAAGCATGGGCTCTGCTTTTGAGAAGCTCACACTAGATTAACTGGTTCTCAAATTAAGGTGCACAAGAGAATCATCTGGGGACTCTTTTAAAATAACAGTGCCTAATTCCACCTCATTCAAATTACAGCCTATGGAAATGAGGTTCAGGCATTATCAATGTTTTTTTTAATTTAAAGCTTCCTGGCTGCTTCTAATGTACAATCAGTATTGAGGCCTAAATCACAGTGCTCGGCTTTCAGGTGTGATAACTTTCCATTGTTTCTAAAACTGCCACTGCTGCCTAGAGTTTCAGGTAGGGTGTGACAAAACCTATTGGACTTTTTATGCTGTGATGGAGTCACAACTCAACTTTGTATTAGCAGACCCCCAAATGTTAGTCTTTTCCCAAGTCTAGTTGACAATTTAGGTGAGTGGGAAAGGTGCCTGGAATTCTCTCCTCATTCTGTATATAAACTTTCATTTAAACTCTCCATTTACTTTTAATGAAAAAATTAAACACACACACACACACACACACAAATAGTTTAAGAAATTCACATATATCCATCACCTAGAATTAACAATCCTCAACACATATCCAAATGTGTTTCGTAATTCACCCAATTTTTCCAATTATCACTCCAAAAATGTATGAGGCAAGTCCAAAATCTCATATAATTTCATCAATAAATATGTCAGAATGTACCTGTAAAAAATAAGGAACATACCACAAAACATTTTTCAGTCTTAAAAAAACCAATAATGATTTGATCCCTTAATTAGTTCAGATTTTTATGACTACCTCATAAATTTGTGTATATTGTGATGTGTATAGAAATATGTAATTATATACTTATGTTTTAATCTGAACTCAATTAAATTAAAAGTTCAGACTTATAAATGGTTAATATGTTTTTAAGTCTCTTGTAGCTATAGGTTTCTTCTCCATCACTTTTTTTTTTCCATTCAATTTATCTGATGAAGAACTAAGTTTTTTGTCCAATTTTTTGAGTTTCCCACAGTTTTTCTTTTCTCGATTGAATATCTATGTGTTTCCTGTCCCTCATACTTCCTGTAAACTGACAGTTTACTATAAAGGCTTGATCAGATTCTAATTCAATTTTCTTTTTTTTTGCAAGATTACTTTATGGGCGGTGCTGTGTACCTCTACCAGGAGGGACATATAATAACTGATTCTCTCTCATTCTACAATGTTAGCCACCACGGATGATTACTGACTAGATCTAGTAATTTGTTATGGGTTCCAAAATGATGATATTATAATTCTACAATTCTTTCCCATTTATTGGCTGAAATATTTTTATAAAAAGACATTTCCTTCATTGACTATCTAGTTACTCCACAGTATAGTTATATAGGAAAAGAAAGATAAATGCTTGGTTTTATCCCCCCTCTAATTTACCAGTTTCAAAGTACTAAGTTGGACTTTAGTATCTTACACCACTAACCAATAAGTTTTTTGAATTCTAATTTTAAACTCATGGATTTAAATATATTGGAGTTGTATTGCTCACCGATGTTGAAATTATCCCATCTTTGGTCAGTGAAACCTATTTGCATGACCTTCTGAGTCCTTTAGATATGACTCTAATAGACTTTTATAGCTTCCTTGCTCTCTGGTATGACAAAATGCTTCAAGCTCATCACATACAACTCCTGCTCCAGACCCAGAACCAGCATTTCTCTAAGGAGCTCTGATCCTTTTTAGTGGTAAATGGTAGTTAGAATCCCCAATCTGGTTTCTATAAATATCCTCCATTTTTGTGACATCATTTCACCCCTTTCTTCTATATCAGTGTCCCCAAGTCCCTAAGTAAGATACCAACAGATCTCACATTTTCTTCTAGAGGGGGGATGAGAAAGTTGCCTCACTACAAAAGATTATGCTTCTTATCCAGATCATCACCAATCCTGATGTTATCAGTCCCACCTGCCTCCTTCCAAAGTAACTGATATTTCTGGACTTTTCAAAGGTATTGTAATGTGAACTGGCCTTCTCTTTGGCATCATCCCCTGAACAACTTTATCCATTCTACCATTTAACTTTACCTATCAGCTTTTACATTTACCATTTACCATTTGCCATCAGGTTTCCATCTTTGCAAACTGAAACTCTTTTATCAATTATCATCTCCTCTTCCCCAATCTTTTTATGTTTATTGTATTTTACCTTTTTATTCTTTCACTTATTAATTTAGTGAGGCTTTGGGAGTGTTATGGGCTGAACTGTGTCTCTCCAAAATTCCTATGTTAAAGTCCTAAGCCCCAATACTTCAGAATGTAACTGTACCTGGAGATAAGGTTTTTAAAGAAGTAATTAAGTTAAAATGAGGTCTTTAGGGTAGGCCTTGATCCACTATGACTAGTGTCTTATAAGAAGAGGAAATTTGGTCACAGATATGAGCATGCACAGAGAAAAGACCATGTAAAGATATGGTAATAAGACAGCCATTTACAAGTGAAGGAGAGAGGGCTTAGAAGAAATTACTGCCAACATCTTGATCTCAGACTTCTAACTTCCAGAACCATGAGAAAATAAATTTCTTTTGTTTAAGTCACCCAGCCTATATAGTACTTGGTTATGGCAGCCCTGGGAAATTAACAGAGAGAGGAAGCTAAGATATAAGTATGGTCCAATCCACCTTGTTCAATCAGAAGCCTTTCTGTCTTTTTCTACAAAAACTACAAAATATAAAGAATTTCATGAAGCTAGGAATGTAGCAGAAAATATAATACTGGTACCATCAAAGTCTAATAGCCATGATAGTAGTAATTCTAAGGTAAAAGTCAACTTTACCATACTTTTGACACATAATCATTCATAGTATTAACTGTATAGATGGAACCATAAAGATAGACTGATAAACGCCATTCATAACTATTGACTTTTCTGTATCTCTCTTTCAAATACAAAATATACGTTATAAGATCTGATATTTGCACAGAACATAACAGTATATATATAGCACCTGAAACTATGCCATGGACTTAAACTGATTATTCGAATATAGAACTCAAAATAAAAAATACTGAGGTAATTGTAATGATTACCAAATGAGGAGTAGTGTAGTAAGACAAAGAGATAAGTCTAATTTTAAGATTTTCATTTCTGTCTATACACTGTAGTTTTACTAATTTAATTGTTACTTGTTCTTCCAGTATAATTTTAACTAAGTGGCCTCATTCTAAAGCTAAGTCCATATATCCAAAATGAAATGTGATGACATTGTAGAAAGGGTGTAGAGGGAGAAAAAATTGAAGGCTTTTTTTTATTAGCATCCATCCAAATATTGCAAAAAAAGTTTATTTTAGTTTAGTGGATTCTCTTAATCTATAAAACTCTCACTTCTGCAAAAATACTTAATAATGTTTTTAGTTCTCCCTATCTACAACACTTCTTACAAATGAAATGAAGAAACATGAATTCCCCACATATAATGAGCACCATTCTGTGCCAGGCTCATTCAAATATAACATAACTATTCCTATGTTATCTTTAATCCTTAAAAATCCTGCAAGATAGACATTACTCAGTTTGCTCACTGGGGAAAATAAGATTCTTAAAGAGTAAATAACTTACCTCTAATACAACTAGATGGGCACAAATCAAACTAAGGTCTGACTAACTACAAAGCCCCTCTCCTTTCTTCAAAGAGTACTAGAAAAGTGTGATATTGCAAAGATCATCACAGAACTTATTTTAAAATGTTAAATTTTCATTAACCTATTATATAGCTTTATATTTCATATCAAAATTTCTTTGGTTATCCATTCATTATTTTTACAAATATTTATTTAATTGCCTAATATGTGTCAGGTATGTGACAGGTTCTTGGATGGATAACAAGACAGAGCTTTGAACTCATGAAGTAGAACTTCCAGTGAGGGAAACAAACAAATAACAGGTAACAGATAAATAAAGTAATTACAAATTGCAATTAGTGTCATGAAGAATACAAAGTGCTCAGACACAAAATAACAATGAAAGGTAGACAGGAAAGACCATTTATGCTGTAACCTACCTCAAGAACTAGCTTATTTTGGGAAGAATGGATGAAATAGCATTCTTGTAAAAAAAAGAATGCAAAGACAATAGAAATGTTTGTCAGAACAGCATTCCTAGAAGACTGAAAATCATGTGCATAAGCTCTGAGGAAAAATTTCACATCTAGGAGTAGAATTATTGGGTCATATGGTAATACTATATTTAGCCTTTGGAAAAGCTGCCGAACTGATTTCCATAGAAGCTACACCATTTTGCATTCCCAAGGGTTCCAGTTTTTCTACATCCTTGCCAACACTTGTTATTTTACATTTTTTTATTAAAACCATTCTAGCATATGTGAAATGGTACCTTGTGATTTTGATTTGCATTTCCCTAATAACTAATGATGTAGGATATCATTTCATGTGTTTCTTGCGCATCTGTAAATCTTTGTTGAAAAAAATGTCTATTCAAGTCTTTTGCCCATTTTTTAATTAGGTTGTTTATCTTTTTGTTATTTTAAGATAAATATGACTGCCTATGAAGATTAAAGACGAGAATAAGATTGGAAGTGGGATACCAGTTAGAGGCTATTTCGGAAGTCCAGGCAAGATAATGCTTTCTTGCTTTTGCGGGGAGGATTGTCCATGGTTTATTGAAAATACTGCAGAACAGCAGAAAGATTCAAATAGCTCCACATGGTGTTTTGAAGTTCATCCCAACTGTAGGCTGAGCGACCTGCAGGTTGGACAGACTACCAAAGTTCAAGAGCTTCAGTATTTCCTTAGTGTCAGGGTCAACTTCAGTGACCTCCTGATCCAGAGCCACGACCTCAGGAACATAATCATCTCTCCTTTTTCTCTCCCCTTCCTGTAGCTAGATGGAGATCCTCTCAATGAGGCCTCTCTGAATCTGCTTCATCAGATGTGTGACAGAGCCTGCTATATCACTGCAGAGCTTCTTGCTGGAAATAATGGCAATTGCCTCACAATCATACTTGTTGGTACGGAAGTCACTGCCCAAGCACATGTAGTACTTCTCGATGACGTCTTGGGCTGCCTTCTTCATGGTCTTTGTGTGAATGTGGCATTTTGGCAGGTCCCTGCTGAAAGAGCACTTTCTTGCTTTCTTTGACTAAATAATAGCTCTGGTGATGATAATTATTATAAGCACAAGACTGATAGTGTGATAAATTGTCTACAAAGATAGCCACCAAAAATTTCTCCTATCCCTATAAACCCATGCTTTACTTCCCATAGAAGACAAAGTCCATTTCCCTCTTCCTGATTCTGAGCTGGCCTGGTGACCTCTTTTGACAAAGAGAATACAGTGGAAGCTACACAGTGCCACTTCAGAGCCTGGGCCTTAAATGGCATGACATATTCTACACTTGCACTCTTAGAGCCTAGAGCCTCCACTCAAGTCCAACCACCTACACTCATTACTGCCAATCCACCCAAGGAGCCACACATATGAATGAAAGGAAAGCATCCTCAATACTCTGGAACACAGCCACATGAATCACCCCAGCTGATACCATATGGATCAGAAAAATCACCCAACTGAGTAAAGCGAACCCAGAGAATTGCTGCACTGTGAAGGTTATTTCCAGTAGGCCTAGAATTGGTGTGGATTATTTTGCTAAAGTATCTCCAAGGTGCTGATCCCAGGCCAAGTTATGAAACTACTGATTAACAGCCTCGCTTTGCAATTAGGGCTCCTATGAGTTTTAGAGTGTCTTGTATCAGCTTGTTTATATTGTTCACTGGTAACAGTAAGATTGATGATTTTCACTTGGCTTCAGTGAGACTCTTGAGGGCCTTACTATTGGTGCTGGTTATGTAATACAATATTCCGATGTGACTAGGAGAGGATAAGAAACTCTGAAAAAACTCCATTTTGTTCTCCCTGGTTCTGAAATTTCCATGCATGTGTCAGTGGTTCCTCATTTAAGTAAGAAAGCATATCATGGTATGACCTGAGAAAGGAAAGACAATTAGAGTTCACTTCTGGCCTCTCTAGAACCCTTGCAGCCTTTAACTACAAAGAATATCCTTACTTTAATGCTGTTGCTATTTGTATTCTTTTTCTGCAATTAAGCATCATCATTTTGGGCCCTGAGTCTTCTTTAGTGATCGAACCCCATCTGCCACTATTAGTAAAATCATGAAGAGTAACAAATTATTGATAAAGAAGGTGTGGTACATATATACAATGGAATATTGCTCAGTCATAAAAAATGAAATCTTAGCATTTTCAACAACATGGGTGGACCTAGAGGATATTAAGCTAAGTAAAATAAGTCATACAGAGAAAGACAAATATCTCATGATTTCACTTCTATGTGGAATCTAAAGAACAAAATAAATGAACAGATAAAATGAAAATAAACTCATAGATATAGAGAACAAACTGGTAATTGCAGATGATAAGGAGGTTGGGAGACTGAGTGAAAAAGATGAAGGGATTATGTCTATGGCCATGCCACCCTGAATGTGCCTGATCCCATCTGCTCTCGGAAGCTAAGCAGGGTTGGGCCTGATTAGTACTTGGATGGGAGACCACCTAGGAATACTAGATGCTGTAGGCATTTAAAAAAAAATGAAGGGATTAAGTACAAATTGGTAGTTACAAAATAGTCAGAAGGATGTGAAGTATAGAATAGGGAATATACTCAATAATATTATAATAGTATGTATAGTGTCAAGTGAGTACTAGACTAATTGAATCACTTCATAAATTATATGAATACCTAACTGCTATGCTATACACCTGAAACTAATATAAAATAATGTTGATTGTCAACCCTAATTGAAAAATAAGAATTAAAAATGATCACAAATTGTTATTGTTTTAAGGCACTACATTTTAAGGTGATTGGCTATGCAAGAATAGATGACAGAAACAACACCTAACATTTACAAACCTGCTACAAGCCAGGCATTATTTCAATTCACAAATAAGAAAACTGTGACACAAAGAAGTTAAATTATACCCAAAAGCAAGATAGCTTGTAAGTAGTTGAGACAGCTATTACTGACTGCCAGTACAATCCCAATTACCATCCTCCCTTTCTACAGCCATCTGCCAGATAGGGGTGGCCATGTGACAGTCCTGGCTAATGAATGTAAGCAATTGTCAAATATAAAAATGGAAGCCAGAGTAGGGTCGGAGGAAAGATTAGGTCAATTTTGAAATGTTAGTTTTATAGTTCCTATAAAATATCAAGGTAGAAATGTCTTAAAGACAGTAATTCATGGAAAACTAGACTCAGTGGAGAGTTCAGGGTGTAAATACACATCAAAAGTGATTTGTGTATTTGGAAATGATCAGTATATAGAGGTGGTACCTCAAGCGGTGAAACTAAGTGATTTCTGGGAAAATTTTGTAGAGAAAGAAGAAAAAGGGCTAAGAATATTATGTAATATTTATGTGATTCTCAGTATTATATTAATTTTAACACTATATTCTTACTATCACAAATCTTCTTTAATGGTCCGTGTGAACTTATAAATCATTCTAATCCTTAGAATTTATTCAAACAATTTTTAGATTATTTACTATATACTTCAGCCAATATCTAGATTGAATATTATGGTAAGACTGATGATTATTCCATTTTCCAGAGCTAATTAAACTGTATCTATTCTAATTCCTAAAAACAAAATGATATTTAGTATCCTTTTACTATTATGTCATCTTATAACAAAAAGAAACAAATTTATAAGCAACTCAAAATAAAAGTTGCAGCTTAAAATATTTTCCGTATTCTTATATCAACCTAATTTTTGCTACATGATTATACTTGGCACTATAATCTTAATAAAAGAAATAGACTTTTCATTTAAAATTGAATATATTTAATAAGTATGTCCCAGATAGAGTTAACTTTTTAGGTGATTAAATCATAATGATTAATTGGACAGAGCAATATATAACTGACTTATGAGTATAGAAAAGAATGTATGTCTATTATGTTCATTTCCATAACTGCAACATAAATTTTGGTTCATAGAAAAATCATAATGTGTTCTTTGTTTCTGATCTCAGGAGACAAATATGCTCCATGTGGCTTTTTTAAAACAACTAATTGAATTTAAGCAGAACTAAAATAAACACGGTAAGGAAAACTCTTAAGTGAACAAAAAAGATTTGAAAATAACTATATTAATAATAGCATTACATGTGTCAGTGGGTCTCAGACATAGCACTTAGGTAATACACCATTGAAATGAGAAAATTAAATAAGTGACAGAAAGTGCTTAATAGAATAAATCATATACTAGTTAGTACACCATATGTTCTGTAACAGAAATAGAAAACAAAAGTGGCTTTTCCATGTAAATATAGACAAGGATATCAGGAGAGACAGAATTTAAATATAAGCTACTAGGTTCAACTGTATATTGTTGCTTTGGAGTACAGAGTTGTTTTATGCAGTTTCAAACATTTCAACATAAAATTGAGTAAAGCTGATAAAAAGCTACTTAGATTCCCTAATATGTCTGCTGAAATAACAGTGCATGTCAATACTGGTATTAGTAATTTAGCTGAGTCAAAAATTTAATATAGCAAATCTGAAGCTATACTGCCATGTTCTGAGCTAGAGTAAATATGAGTAAATGTGGCTATCCTGAAAAACCTCACCAAATGATCAACAATTACATAAGAGTTTGGTGCTCAAAAATTTTTCACCAAGAGGCAACATAGTTCACCTGTTACTATTACATCCTATATGTTGGATTATCTAGTAGCAGTCAAAATTTATAATGCCTATTTTGGTAAATTAGTACTATGTAAATGTTCAGAGTTCATTAACATTTATTACTGTGCAATGCAAAATGAGCTTTTGCATAGTTACTTAAGTGTATTCTTCCTGCTTTTTGCAAATTCCACTTCCTCTTTTTAAAAGAAAAAAGAAACAGTAACACTTAATGAATAATACACAGATGATTGGATAGAGCCAAATAAAATAATGTTAAGGGTTATAAATCTTAAATAAAGCTAAAGAACCCATATAAGATTAATTGATAATTATATTCACACGGATGGAAAATTCAAATGTCTACTAGAGCCAGGCAGGCAAATAAGTGTTTAATAGAAAACAGTGCACTAGATATCACCTACCCTCACCCCGAAGGGCAGCATTTAATCAGCCCCAATTGATTGTTGTTAGGTTGGCTTTTGTTTCCTTTTTTCATTTTTAAGAAAAACTAAAAATCTAGATTTGTATATGAAATCCTACAATTTACAAATGTTGGCAACTAATTAAATTTTTTTAACTATGAACTGGCCATAATCCACTTCTGGATTAAATCCAGCTGATTGGTCACTAATTCCACACTCTGCTCTTAATCTAAATATAAATATGCTAAGACTACATCTACCTATACAAATCCATGCATATACCTCCAGATCTGGCAAAATCAAAGTCCAAAAAAGGTTCAATAAATGAGTTGCAGTTTTCTAAACCTAGTTGTAGTGTCATGATGAAATTATAATGTTCATAGTTACAAGGGAATAGCAGAAACTAGATCTTTACATACACTGATAATTCTGAAACTAGGATTGCCTGGGTCTAAAGTAATCTCTGAAATGCTGTGTAGGAAAGGGGGTCAATTATTCATATTTACTTTAACTAGATTATTGTGCAGTGACTACTGAGTCACATCAAAGGTATGGCCTAATGCTATGAAAAGACTGACTCTTTTCTTCACAATTCTCATTGCTATCAGAAAGACAATCTCTTTTCCTGTTGTATTATTGTCAATGAACACAACAAATGAGAAATTTTCATATATCCCTAAGAATATATGTGAGATGTGTTGGTGGCAATCAGAAAGACTGAAAGTAGGCTCATCTGGACAGATATATAGACCTTCCCCTGAGCAGATTAGGTGGCAGATCAAGTCTTCAGGTAATGAAAGTACCAGAATAAGAACTTCCTCTGTCTGTAATAGAATGTCAGTATGAATTTCATATGGATGGAGGGTCAAGAAGATGATGGAGAATTTCCAATTCCTTAAATTAAGGATACTTGTAACTACCTAAGAGCACTGAAACAAACAAGGCATTTATTTAATACTCAAGATGAAGATTACTTGTCTATAACTTCAATGGTAATGTTTCTTAAAGTTTGGCACCTACACACTCCTAATCTGAGTGAAGATCATCAATTTTTGGCCATTTAAAAAAATATGTTTCTTAATTTTCATGATAATAAAAGAACATAATATTTTTAAAATTAACAATAAAATATCTTTTATGTCAATGAGAAGGATAATATTGTTTGCAGTCTTTCACTAATGTAGTTTTATGGAGTTCAATGGTAGATAGCTTAATTTACGATTTAGGTTATATATGCAATTATTTCTCATGCTAACTTTTACAAAATTAAAATTTCAAATTCACAATCATAGATCACTGTAAATGGCACCAAGTATTTAGTGGCTGCCAGATAAGTCTGGATATTCATACTAAACACAAAAGGCCAAGAAATTATAGAGTGATGGCTCAATGATGACTACTTTTCAGCACTCTAATAGATGACAGGTTCTAAATTTTACAGCCAAAAGCTGGTTGGATGTTTCAACTTAGAAGACAACAGTAAGTGGATTTCTAATCTACACTTGCTTTTTTCAGTCCTGGAAATTATTTCTTCCTGCTCTGTTGCAACATTTGGATGTGGTTTATATATTAGCTAAATAATACATCATCAGTTTCTTTCTCCATAGACTAAAAGACACATTGAGCTGGGAAAAATTCCAAATGGCTGTAACAAGCTATTTGTATTATAGTTTAATTGTCTTCTAAAGTCCTGCAAAAATATCCTCAACATTAAAAAGCATAGTATTCTGTCTTGGAAATGATGAGTTCAGACCACTCAAGATACTAAGATTACTGTTTGAAAAAAAAAAACCACATAAAATCATAATGGTCTTTACAGGCATTAAATTTATATTTTATTTCAATAGCTCATAAGATCATCTGTCCCTTCATCAATATTCTTACTTCAGTGTGATCAGACAATTGTATTACTCACTTCTTCATTACTCACACTTAAAATGCACATATACACTGACTGCAATTTAAATATATTCATACCTTTTACTTTTTATTTCAAATCCAATCTAAAGTCAGAAAGCATAATGTTGATCATCAACTATTTTCTCTGAACAAAGCAGAGTATGGATTGCCACTCAGGTGGAATCTCTTTTATTTACATAACACTCTTCTATGCCATGAATATGTTAGGTGCTTTGCATTACTGGCCCAAATGCAAGTTTTCAAGTCTACACACTCCATAAAATTAAATCAAAGCCACACCACTTATCCCTTTGCTTGAGTTTTCAAAGATAAATATAACTAAATGTTGTCAAATTCTTCCACTCATATGTATATGCACACTTAAGGGCCAATTCATATTCTGCAAATCAGTAGTTTAACACAAGTATAAACTAAAATATCTTACATGTTTGGTCAGATATTAGTACAGTTTTATGGAAGCTCTTGCACACATATACAACTGATATTATATGACATTTGATTTTATCATTTAATTATGAAATTTCACTGTGCTTCTCTTAGCATAGTTATTGTCATTGACTTTTCAGCTCATTTTATAAGAATATCAAGTAGAAATGCATTTGGTCACAAACATCAGCAAACCCAATGTTGCCTTTAAAAATAAATTTTTATTTTTCTCATAAAGCAAGGAGTCCAGAATAGGTTATATAAGCATCGATTCGGTGGCTCAACAATGTCAGTACCCACATCTTTAAAATTTTCTTGAACATTTGCTCATTTTTCGACATCATAGTCATAAAATAATTACTGTAGATTCAATTACTTCATCTACAGTCCAGTAAGTATACAAATAATAAGAAAAGGGCAAAGAGTAAAGGAGGCTATTTTTTAGCTGAGTGTTAAGAGTATTCAGTTGGACTTTAACTGAATTTAAGGATTAATTAATGGAGTCAGCAAGCAATTGACAAAATGACTACTGGAATTGTATGTCATCAGTGTTATGTTTCCATGCCTTTTCCAACTGCTAAAGGCGGTCCTCATTCTTTGGCTGATGGCCCCACATCATTCCCAACTTCTACTTCCATCATCACATTGCCTTCTTTCCTCTGCTTCTATTGTCACATTGCTTTCTCTGACTCTAATATTCCTCTGTCCCTCTTATAAGCATCCTTATCATTAGATTGGGTACATCTGAATAATCCAGGACAATATCTCCATATCAAAATCCTTAACTTAATCTCATATGTAAAGTCATGTTGAGTAACATATTCACAGGTTCCAGGGATTAGAACTTGGACATAATTTGGGGTATAATACTATCTCCACCACAGTCAGCTCTCTGGTTCCCAAAAATTCACAACCATCTCACATTCAAAATGCATTCACCCCATACCACCATTTCCAAAAGTCACAACAGCAACAACTCAAAGTATGAAATCTCATCAGAATCTCATCAAATCAAAAGTCTCAAATTGCATCATCTATCTAAATCATATAAATCAGGTATGGATGAGCCTGTGTATATATTCCACCTGGGACAAAATTCCTCTCTACCTGTGGACCTATGAAACTAGAAAACAAGTTATCATCTCCCAAAATGCAATGGTGAGACACTCATAGGACACCAAACATAGGCATGTACATTCAAAAAAAAAAAAAGGTCAGCCATCCCAAGCAATTTCAAAATCCTTCCTGTCAGGCACACTCTATTAGGTTTCAAACCCTGGCTCACAGCTTTACCCTCAGAGGCCGAGGCTCTGTCCCCCAAGTCAACCTTCCTTTACCATGAAGGATAGAATGTGCTTCCAGTACCATAGTTTTATCAATCTGTTTTCTAGAGATAGAATTGTGCTGTTTGGAGCCTTCTTTCATTTCTCTTTTCTGTCTCTTTTAGTCTAAGCTAGCATTGTTGCTATTCATGTAAAATTCTCATGAACCTTGTGGGTCTCCGTGTCTTACACAGGAATTCACTCCACTCAAGAGGTTCCTCCACAGGTTTTTCCTAGATTATCCCATGTCTATTTTTGACTTCTGCTGAAATGGCCAAAGGGATCCATGAGTCACACACCTAATTTCTTCAAAGAACTCTCTGCATGACTAATTACTCAAATGCTTTCAAGGAACTACCAAAAGACTGTTCAGACATAATCATGGCTTTCTCTCCAAAGCACACTTTCCTGACAGTGAATCTATGAATTTAAGTGTTTTTTTTTTTTTTCATTCTGTATAATCAAGTCTGAATATTTTCCAAATCATCAAGTCCTGGTTCCTTTGGCTTAAAAGTTCTTCCCTCAATTTATCTTTTCCCGTCCACATTTTAGTATAAGCAGCAAGAAAAAAATCTAAGTGTACTTTAAAACTGTTCTTATAAATCTCTTCATCCAAATATCCAAGAAAATCCATTACAAATTCTATTTTCCACATAACTGTGTAGGATAAATTCAGCTAAGCTTTCTGCTCCTAAATAATGAGGGTTCTCTTCAAGTTTCCAATAATATGTTCCTCATTTCCTTCTGATCCCTTACTAGCAGTGCCTTTAATGTCCATATTTCTACCAATAGTCTGTTTGTGATGATTTAAGAATTCTTTAAGATGATATAGGTTTTCTCTACCATGCTCTTAACTTTATTCTGAGTCCTTTTCAGAGGATTCTTTACTATTCATATTTCTGCTAACATTTTATTCAAAGCGATCCAAGCTCTTTCTATCATGCTTGTCATAATGATTCTGGCCTCTTCCCACTATCCAAAATTCCAAACCCACCTCCACATTTTCAGATATTTGTTACAGCAGCATCCCACTTTCAGGTACCAAAATCTATATTAATTTCCTATTGCTGCTCTAATAAATTATGACAAACTCAGTACCTAAAATACACACATTATTTTACAGTTTGGAAGTCAAATGTCCTAAAATCAAGGTGTTGGCAGGGCTGCATTCCTTCTGGAGTCTCTAGGAGAGAATTTTATTTATTTATTATTTATTTTATTATTTATTTATTTATTCATTCATTTATTTATTTATTTACTGCCTTTCTCTTTTTAGAGGTGGCCTATATTCTTTGGTTCATGGCCCTATATTACTCTCATCTCTGCTTCTGTTGTCACATTGCCTTCTGACTCTGACTCTCCTATATCCTTCTTATAACGGCTCCTCTGATTACACTGAGACTGCCCAGATAATCTAGGATACTGAACCCATCTCAAAATACTTAATCATATCTGCAAAGGTCTTTCACCATGTAAGGTAACATATACCTTTCTTCTGGGGATTAGGACCTGGGCATCTTTGGGGAATTATTATTGTGCCTACTAAATAAGATTTACTTCCTTGAGCCTCTTTTCTCCCCCAATCATATTTTGCTTGGTAAATTTATACTGCCTTGTTAGTGCTTCAATACATAGAAGAAGATTTTTTAAATTTATCTTTATAAGTGAAAAGACTAGCAAAGGACTAGAAGATATTTATAGCACATCTAAAAGACATTAGGATTGGTATCCGGAACATATAGCAATTGCCTACAAAAATATACACAGAAAATTCATAGAAGAGGAAATAGGAAAAAATAAATATAAATATGTCTACTTACATAATAACCAGGGATATATAACTTTAAAAGATCCACATACTTATCACACTAAAGTGAGAAAATACAAAGTACTGGTGAGGATGTGGTATAATAAAACACTTAACCCAAAGTTAACAGGGTAAATCAATAGAACCACTTTGTAATGGTGTTAATCATAGAATATTATACGAAAGTAGAATGAATTAAACATAGGTACTTGTCTAAATGTGAATAAATCCCCTAAGATTTGGGTAAAAAGTTTTAAAACAGTAAATTATGATAGTATTTATGTAACTTCTAAGTAGATCATATATGGATCAGAGTCTATGTTATAAAATGTTTTAAAAATGAACTAGAAAATAAATACTAAATTCATGATGAGATTTGCCTTTGAAAAAGAAAAGTATGCATGAAATTTTAAAAAAAAAGGGAGGCCTTAAGCTTATATCTTATATTTTTAAAAAATAACCAAAGCAAAATTAAGAACAACTACACTGCAAAACATACAAAGCAACAGGGAAGAAGGAGTAACTCGCAAGGTTGGTAAAGATGAAGCAATGTATTACAGTCTGGCCCTGTTTCTCTTGGCTTTCTTTTTTAACCCACAAGATAAAAAAAAAGATAAAATAGGTACACAAATGTACAGAGGAACTCTAGATGCTTGAGAATAAAACTCTATTCTGGATAATAGTTCATATAATTAGAGATAGAAGTAAAGCAATTAATCTTGGATGAAGAATAAAGTTTCTCTTCAACTCAATAGAGAAAGAGCAAGTAAAGTTATATGTAGGTTTTTGATGTACAAAGCAAAAGAAAGCACATATAAAAAGTTTCGAGTTCTCTTTTCCCTTAAAGTAGAATTTGTGGAAACTTAAATAAGTTAAAAACAATGCTAAATAAGAATTAAGTTCATGGGATAGAAGAGTCTCCAATGGATAGTGAACTTGAAGTTTTAGAATAAAATGGATCTGAGCTAAAATATCAGGTCCATCGTATACTAGCTATAAAACCTCAGCCAAATTTGTTTTCTCAGCTTAAAAATAAGGATAACACTAAAAAGGAACCAGGGCTCCATTAAGAAATGGCTGATTACATACCTTATGAGAATGAGCTTGGAACATTGTAGTATACCAGAAAAGAAGAAAGGGATCAAAGCCTACTAAGTTTAAATAAAAAGGAGCTAGGTCAAATTAGGTTCCCAATTACCAAGAATGGAAGATGTTGGGCAGCAATCAGAATATTGATTGAAACACACATAATATGTCTAACTCTTGAATTCATAATGATTTTTCACAAATCATTGGTCACCATTGGAGGATTCTAAGCAACACTGCATTACTTTGAAAAGTGGTATAAGTAAAAGGAATAAATCAACCATTAACCTTGATTCCTCTATATGAACTGTACCCCAGTATAATCAAACGCTTATGTATATTTCAACTTATAAATTAGGTGAAATTACATTAAAGAATATCACCACTTTGCAAACCATAAGAAATAACTAGATCTAGATTATATCACAAAAAAAAAAAGAGAAAATAGACATTATGTACTTCCTGATGGAAGTGTACAATACCATTTATGAAGTAGTCTTGCTGAAAAGACTGAGCATTAATCTGATTAAACCTCTAGGTCTAACTACTAATTTGTAGGAAGTACAAGAGACAAAGGAACATATTAAAAGACACCACTGGGAAATACCAAAACCAGACTGTGGGAAATTTAATATCTCATCACTTATTATTGTATCTTTTCTTATAAACTCCACTAAAATAAATAGTCTGATTCCATATTTTGATGTTTAACTGCTGACAGCTTTTAAAACTTGACCTCTCCCTATTCCCCTTGCCCACATCTGGGCAAGTTAATAAAAAGCCTAAGTGCTCCCTCCTTTGGCTCTGGCAAGAGTTTCAAACCCTACCAGCATGTGGGAATACCCAGCCTGACCTTACCTGTTAACTACAATAAAAAAAACCTAAGCTGAATGATTCAAAATTAAGTAGAAAAATTTGAAAAAACAAAAAATCATGAAAGTTGAATTATGAAATTTAACTAATAATTCAAACATGATTCACACTAGAAAATTTTGCTACCATTCTTTAAAATGTCAATTAAATTATCGAATTTTTTATGAAAGAAGTAATTCTGATATTATAATCTAACATTTATTTTCACTACTACTGACTAAAAGTACAAAACTCCAAATAAAACACAGGCATCAGTGGCATAGCATCACCCCTTTCTAAAAATTAGATGTTCTGTGCTAAAATAACAATTATAATGCATATACATGAACCTAAAATCTCTAACAATTTTTTATATAGTAACTAAAACTGTATAAAATGCCTATATATGTAACAAACTATGTTTGGGAAGTAAAATGTTAAAACATAACTTCCTGATAATCAAACAATTCATATGGCTATTAACAAACAGTTGCTATGCATGTTTTAACACTATGATGCCTGTCTTAGCCCAGCAACATTGCAGATGAATATCCCCTTGCTGATAACTCAGTGTACTTTATAAAACATCTACAAGTAAATTTTATATTCTAAAAATTTTATTTTAGAATGTACCTAGAGACATTTTCTGCACAATTTTTTGTTAAAATATTTATATTGTGTTTAGAGGAGATACATTCTATGACATTACTGCATTCATAAATAAGAAGCAGTCCCTACTGAGAAAACATTAACCAGGGAGATGTTCTGTGAGACTGCTGCATACTTGCAAAATTGATTCAATGATATTAAGAGAATCACCTACCATCTCTCAAAAATTCAAGGGTAGCTTAATGTAAGAAAATCTCTCAACAGATCTATCATGTCAGTAGGTTTAATGAGATCTACCATATGATGACCTCAGTAGATAACACACAAAGCACTAAACACACTTTCCAAATTGAAAAATATTGCAAAACTAGGAATAAAAAATATTTTTAAATGAGAAAAAAATATTCTTGTTAAGATAGAACTCAACACCATGCTTAAAGGGGAAAACTAGAGACATTCCCATTAAAAAAAAAAAATAAGATGTCAGATACTGCCGTTATCATCAAATATTATCCAATATTATTCTGTAATTTTGTCCAATGCCGCAAATTAGCAAACCAAAAATAACGCTGACAAAGGCAGGAGCCAAATTATTATTATTTTGATAAAAAAGATAATATAGAGAGAAGTGCTAAAAGAATTATTTGAAATCTCTTAGAATTTTTTTTAAAAATTGTGTAATCCAGAACTAGATTAAGATTTTAAATAAAATCTTTTTCTATATCGCTTATAGCCAGTTCTTTTTCACTTAAAAAACAGTTTCATTTGCATCAAGAAGGTACAAGTCTTATGAACATTGCTGTTACAAATGATTATAAACAATTCTCTAATAACACTATGAAGAGCTGTCACATCCATTCTCTGAAATAATACTCTTTTCAAATTAGAATTTCTAACAATAGAAAAAAAGATTTCTTCCACAAAATCCCTGCCCTATATTAGCTGTCTAAACAATCTAAATAGCCTAGAAACTGATCCTAATGTATATAAGAATTTAATACATAATAAATAAACATCACAAATCAATAGATTATTCAAAATGGACTTTTGTTTGAATAGTCCAGGAACAGATACTCTTTTCTTCACTAAACTTGAAGAGACTGTGAAGCTATTAAATGCAGCAGCCATCTTGTCACTATTAGGAAAATCTTATAGGTAAACAAAACAAGTATAGAGAAGAGATTCTCAGAAGCAAACGAGAAACAAAGTTCTGGTGACATCATTGGAGCTTGAAACAGTGTCTGAGCCAGATCCACCTAAAATGTACAATAAATTCCCTTTCTATTTAAGAAAGATTGAGTTTGGCTTATGGTCACCTGCTATACCTACGAAGAAAAGTATATACCTAGAAGGAGCATGCAAAGTAAATAAATACATACTTAAAAAATCTCATTCAACAATATAGATAAGTTAGAAACTTCTTCACCCCCAATCTTTCAACAACACAGAGCTACTCCATCTAAATAACTACACCAATATCTAGGCTATTTCTGCTATTTCATCACAACAAAGCAATAGAGTTTAAATATAGAGGCACTCAGAAAACCACTATTAGTTAAGATGTTGACTTATACTATTGCAGTTTATTTTTAAGCTGTATGTTTTATAGCTGCAACTTTATCGGAGTAAGTGAATTTGTAAATATATGTATCCATGCTTTAATTTGGAGATCTATATGCAGTTTAGTAAAGTACTACATTATAATGTGTTTTGTGAGTAAAGAGACGTTGATATATTATTCGTTTTATGTAATGTTCTCTACTGGATTATGCTATGACTTAAACACAATAATTTGAGGCCTCAGAGTCTTCAGCTACTTAGAAGTAAAACAATATGTATCAAATATAGATCTACCAAAGCTGAGGAAGTTTGTTTTCATAAATCAAAAATGTACTATTTATAATATAATCAAATGTATCACCCATGTAAATATTTAAATGACTTTATTGGCTAAAAAAATTTAATTATATTTTTGATGGAAAATGTAATCCAAACTGGTTCTCAAAAAAGACAAATTGAGTATGGCTATATAGTGTGTCTTAATGCAGAGTTATTTGTCAAAATTTAAAGAGAAAGCCACACTTTAATATTTATTCCATTTGGAAAAGAGCTTGTGCCACACTCCTTTACCCATATGTAACAAGAAAATATATCTTCATCTGTAGGAACACTGATAAAAGACAGAAGAAATAGCAACAAATATATCCCCTTTCTACTAGACTGACAATTAATGTTACCATTCATGAGTCAGGAAGATATAATATCCATAAATCACCTTCACTATTAAGTGCATAACATATTCTCAAATTGCCTAATTCATTCTCTCTACCTATAGCTGTACAAGTAACTTCTTTATTTATTCATAAGCTTATTATTTCTGACAATCAATATCAGCTATGGTCATTTTTATTAAAGGTATAATAGGTATTTAGAAACATGAAAAAATTATTCTTTTTTTTTTTAAGTGTGTAGCATTTATGTCAGAAGGCTCAAGATTCAAACATGGCTTCATCAATTTCAACAAAATACAGAAAATGTTTCCTTCTCACCTCTCTCCTTTTCAGGAATTTAAACAATCAGTGCAGTGCCCTGAGTCAAACAGTCTCTCCTTCTATAAAAATACTTCTATAAGAAGAGATTAAAACTGCTTATTTGGTTATTACATAGAGAGGCGGGCTTTTTTCAGAAAGCAATCTGGAACTATATCTCAGACAAGTACCTGATAAACGTCTCAATTCCACAATGTAAACACTAAAGAGATTACTTTGACCTGAAGTAAACTCATAGCAGAATTATTGATATAGCTCCTATAATATCCAATTTAAAAAATTCATTCCAATGAACCAACCAGAGTGATTTAGCTATTAAAAAATAAATAATTAAATGATTTAGACTTTTGAATAGTATTGCTTATTATTCTGCAACTGGAAGCTAGAGAGCCCGTACTTCTGATAGTAAATATCTTAATTATCTTTCAGCCAATCATTTCAAAAAGGTTCAGTTGCTTCATGAAGTTTTAGAGCAGAAAAGGAGGGCAATATCAACTTATAAAATAAGTTTAACATCTTATTTTATATCTTAAGAACATCTATATCCAGATACTGTACTATTCTTACTACATTACTTAGGTATAAAGTAAAAAGAGATGAGGGATAGGGGTAATACTTTTTTTAAAGGTTTTCAACAATATACACTGAAATAAAAGGGGTTTCCTGCTAAATCTGTATCTTTTAATTTTGTTTTGGGGGTTGAAGCCCTAATTATCATCTTCATTATGCATAATATTAAGACAAAAACTATATTTAATTAGGTATTATAGAAAATAATCCTTCTGTTCTTAAGTCTATAGTTTTTCTATTAACATCAAAAATCCTATGTTCCATTTATTACTGAAGTTAGAAGAAAACAAAAGCAATTTTTTAAATTTTCACTTCTCTGGTAAAAGTTTTTTCTGATGGTATGTTCTAAAGGACCTAGATTATCTAAATTTAATCTTAACTCCACAATGAGATGTTGATTTTATAAATTCATAATCTTTTATAGATCTCCTTTTGTGTATGTACATCAAGAAACATCCTAACCTCTGCCCCTGCCACCACAGGGCCTTTGATGTTCCCTCTGCCTAGAATTCACTTCCCTTACTTCTTCCTCTAATTTATGTTCACCTTCAGATCTCACCTCAAACCTCACTTCTAAAGGAGAGCCTTTTCCTTAACCTCCCCGACTAGGTCAAATTCTTTTATTTAAACTCTCAAAATCCTGAGTACTTCTCTTCCCTAGTATTTGTTTTTGGGATGCTAAGAGACTACATGTACTTCTGTTCACCACTGTATCTCCAGAGGTTAGCTGAGTACCTAGATTATGGCAGAAGCCTATTAAATATATGTTTAATAAATTAAATGAAACACAAGTATTTTTAAATGCCTATTAATCTGAATGCCTTCTGAGTTTCATGGTAATATTAAAGTTAACCAAGGTCAAGAAAAGAAAATTATCTTTTTCCTTAAACATGTGTATGATTTTTCTGAATCCAGACTCAAACAATGAGTTCCAAAAGGTGTATGTGGGAATATAAGTACAGGGACAACCTCTATATGCTACTGCATTCCAGAATATAAATAAGCACCATTTTTAAATTTTAAAAAAGTATTTTAAAAATATATGTGCAAACATATGTTTTTCATTTAACTGTAATTATTCAACTATATAAGTGTAGCAATTCCCATTTTGTTGAAACACTTGCATTGTAATACTTATTTTTAATCATAGGAGGATTTACTATTCTAAATGTATGTTTTCTAGATAATTAAAAAGTATTCTTTAAATAACTGAACTTTTAAAATTAAAGTATTTTAGCTATTGAGTAGTAATTCTCTCAGAAATTACTGATATGTGAAATTTTCTGCCACAATGAGTAGCTCTAGAAAGTTATTATAATTCTTGTGTGTGTTACCTTTAAAGTTTTGCCTTCTCCTGTCATCATGACTTGCTGCAGTCAGTGCACCCCTAAGTTTTTTTTATTTGCTGTGGGCTGTCGATACACCAGATTATATATTCTTCTCTAGTGCACATGGAACATTCTCAAGTGTAGATCATATGTTGGGACACAAAACTAGCTTCAACAAATTTAAGAAGACTGATCATACCAAGCATATTTTCCGAGCATAATGCTTTGAAACTGGAGATTACCACAAAAAGAAAGTGGAAAAAACCACGAATATCTGGAGAGTAAACAACAAGCTGCTAAAGAACAACAGAGTCATAGATGAAATAAAAGGAGAGATCAAGAGATACACAGAAACAAATGAGAAAGAAAATACAATATATCAAAACTTTTGGGATACAGCAAAAGCAGTAATAACAGGAAAGTTTATATCATTATAGGCCTATCTCAAGAAACAAGAAACATCTCAAATAAACAACCTAACATTATAGCTTAAAAAACTGGAAAAAGAATAAATGAAGCCTAAAGTCAGCAGAAGAAAGGAAATAATAAAAATTAGAGCAGAATTAAATGAGACTGAGAACAAAAAAATCAATTAAAAAAATTAATGCAACAAAGAGATGGTTTCTGGAAAAGATGAATAAATTGACGAACCCCTGGCTAGATTCACTAAGGAAAAAATAAAGGGCACAAATAAACAAAATCAAATATGAAAGAGAAGTTATGACAGATACCACCAAAATACAAAACATCCTACAAGAATACTATGAAAAATTATATGCTACCAAATTCGATAACCTAGAAGAGATGGACAAGTACTTAGAAACACATAAACTTCCTAGACTGAATCAAGAACTGGAAAATCGAAATAGACCGATCAACGGTATGGAAATTGAAACAATCATCAAAAACCTACCAAAAAGTAAAAGTTGAGGACCAGATGGTTTCATTAGTGAATTCTACCAAACATTCAAAAAAGATTTAATACTTATTCTCCTCGAACTCTTCCAAAAAATTGAAGAGGAGGCAAAACTTCCTGACTCATTTTATGAGGCCAATATCACTCTGATACCAAAACCTGGTGAAGAAAACACAGAAAAAGAAAACTACAGACCAATATCTCTCATAAACACAGATATAAAAATCCTAAATAAGATACTAGCAAACCAAATACAGCAAAATATTAGAAAATATTATACACCATGATCAAGTGGGCTTCATATCAGGGGTACAGGGATGGTTCAACATATGCAAATCTATTAATGTGATACATCACATAAACAAATTAAAAAATAAGAATCATATGATCATTTCAATAGATGTAGAATAGCCTTTGACAAGATACAACATCCATTTATGATCAAAACACTTAACGAAATTAGTATAGAAGGAAAGTACCTTAACATAATAAAGGCCATATACAACAAACCCTCAGCCAACTTTATATTTAATAATGGAAACTAAAAACCTTTCCTCTAAGATCAAGAACAAGACAAGACTGTCCACTATCACCACTGTTATTTAATATGACATTGGATGTCCTAGCGAGTACAATCAGACAAGAGAAAGATATAAAAGGCATTCAAATAGGAAATGAAGAATAAAACTGTCACTATTTGCAGTTGACATGATTCTATATATAGAAAATCCTAAAGACTCCACAAGAACACTACTAGAAACAATAAGCGAATACAGTAAAGTTTCTGGATACAAAATCAATATACAAAAATCCATACTATTCCTATACACTAACAATGAATTTTCAGGGGGGGGGGAAATTCCTTTCTCAATTGCAACAAAAAGAATAAAATACCTAGGAGTAAAACTAATGAAGCATATAAGGGACTTACACACTGAAAACTATAAAACATTATTAATAAAAGAAATTAAAGACATAAAGAAATGGAAAGATATTCCATGTTCATGGATTAGAAGAATCAACATAGTTAGAATGACTTTATTACACAAAGTAATATGTAGATTTAATGCAATCTTTATCAAAATCACAATGACATTTTTAAAAGTAGAACAAAAATACTGTCATATTTCTATGGAAACACAAGAGACCCCAAATAGCCAAAGCAATCTGAGAAAAAAGAATAAGGCCAAAGGTATCTCTCTACCTGACTTCAAATTATACTACAAAGCAATAATAATCAAAACAGTATAGCACTGACAGAAAAACGGACATGCAGATCAATGGAACAGAATTGAGAGTCCAAAAATAAACCCTCATATACATGGACAAATAATTTTCAAAAAAGAAGCCAAAGATACACAAGTAAGAAAAAGCCTCTTCAATAAACAGTGCTGGGAAAACTGGAAAATCACATGCAAAAGAATAAAACTAGACTGCTACCTGTCACCATACACCAAAATTGACACAAAATGGATCAAAAGAACTGAATATAAGGCTTGAAACAATAAATAGCAAAGAGGAAAACAAGTATCAAACTCATGGACCTTGGATTTAGAGGGGATTTTATGAATTTGACTTAAAAAGCAAGGGAAATACAAGCAAAAGTAAATGAATGAGACTAGGTCAAACTAAAAGGCTCTGCACAGCAAAGAAACCATTGACAAGGCAAAGGGACAACCATCTAAGAGAAGATATTTGCAAACAACACCTCCAATAAGGGCCTAATATCCAAAATACACAAAGAACTCACACAACTCAATAAAAAAACAAACAATCCAATTAAAAAATGGCTTCTTTCTCCCAAGAAGACATACAAATGGCCAACAGACATATGAAAAGACCTCACTAGCTATTAGGAGGTTCTTTTTTCTCAGGATGGGTTTGGTTATTTGTAGTCTTTTGTGCTCCCATACAAATCTGATGCTTTTCTTGTTCTACTTCTTTAAAAAATACCATTGTGATTTTTTTTTTTTAGGTTTGGCTCTGGTCTTTTTTTTTTTTTAAGTTTATTGGAGTAACATTGGTTAATACAATTATATAATTTTCAAGTATACATTATAATTTGACATCTATATATTCTACTGTGGGATTACCACCCAAAGTCCAGTTTTCTTCAGCTATCATATATTTGATTCCCTTTACCCATTTCACCATTGTGATTTTGAATGGGGATTACATTAAATCTGTATATTACTTTGGATAATAAAGTCATTTTAACTAGTTGATTTTTCCAATCCATGAACACAGAATATCTTTCAAATTCTTTGTGTCTCCTTCTATTTCATTTAATAACGTCTTATAGTTTTCAATGTACAGCCAACTGCAAATCAGATACCACCTCAAACCTCTTAGAATGACTATTATCAACAAGACAAGTAACAAGTGTTGGAGATGTGGAGAAAAAGGAACCCTCAGCTGGTGGAAATATAAATTGGTACAGCCATTATGGAAAACAGCTTGAGGCTCTTCAAAATATTAAAAATAGAATTACCATGCAACCCAGAAATCCATCTTCTGAATATCTACCCAAAAAATTTGAAAACATTTATCCATAAAGATATGTTCATTCCTGATGTTTATAGCAGCATTATTCACAGTGGCCAAGACATGGAGACAACTGAAGCGACCTTTGACAGAAAAGGTAACCTACTTATGAAATTACTTTGCCTGCCAGAACTCTTTAGATCACTTTCTTAAAATGTAATTGATGATGGCTGGGGTTTCTGTCAAGATGGCAAAGTAGGTAGACACTGTGTTCACCTCCTCCCATGACCACATGAAAATTACAACTAAATTACAGAACAACCTGGAGAACCATCTGAAGATTAGCTGAATAGTCCTTTACCTGAGAATATAAAAAGCAGCCACATTCAGACTGGTAGGAGGGGCAGAAACTCCAAACAAACTGGGCCAACACCCACATGAAGCAGTTGAGAATCAGGAGGGATATCTCAGCTGCATTGGAGCGAGAAGTCCCAGGCCTACACTGGGCTCTCCAGCCCAGAAAACCAGTGCTGGGAAGAAGAGCCCCCATAACATCTGGCTGTGAAAATCAGCAGGGTTTCTGTCCTTCCAGGTAAGATAGAAGGCTGCTGGAAATCCAGGCTTCCTTTTAAAAGACCCATGCACAGATTCACTTGCTTGCAGGCACTCACCTTGGCCTCTGGAAGAATGACAGCTGCTCAAGAGATACCAGAGACATACAAGGAGAAACTTAGTTGTGTGGCTTCAGGGTGAGAGCTGAAGGGATAGGCATCATTTTCTCTGTGTTGAGCTCTCTTCCCACACAGCCAGGAGGTAGGTGTCATCTTTCCAGTACTGAGCCCTCCCTCCACATGGCCAAATCTGAATCTGCATTAACCTGGTGAACTCCACTCACCCCTCACTTCTGGTGACTCCCTAAGATCCTGTATCACCAAACTCATGTACCACCCAAGGCTCTTTCAGCAGCTGAGCCTTACAGGCAGCCAGCAGTCAGTGGCAAGCCTTGGGTAGCCCTGAGACTTTTGCTGAGCTTCCCCATGCCCTATACTGGTGGCAGCTGACCTCACATCACAATGTGGCCTCTCCCATGAGTTCAGGTCCAACACAGGTAGTTACAGCTGTGGATCACTTTGTAGCTTCTACCAGGTTACCCCAGGCCAGTTACAGGCAGCAGCTGACCTTGCCCTGCACCGGAGTCCTTCCCAAGAGGTCTCAGAAACAATAGACATGGTGGCCAGCTTCACATCACAACAGAGCACCACCCAATTAGCCTATAAGTGGCAAACAAAAAGAGTGGTCTTAGCAGGCACCAGAACCCACTGGGGCAAATCTCGATCCATGGGGTTTGCCTCTGCACAGCAGTTTACAGGCAGTGCTCATGGCCAATCCTCACAGCCACTCAGTCTGAGGGTCAATCCCACCCACTGACATGCCAACTGCAATCAAACCTCAACTACAACAGGAAGGCACATACAACCCACAAAGAGACACTCCTGGAGCACCTGGCTCAGGTAGTCAAGGAGACTGCACCACTGGGACCCACAGGACACCTACTACATAAAGCCAACCTGCAAGAATGGGAGATATAGCAGATCTACCTAATATATAGCAACAAACACAGAAATAAAGCCAAAATGAGAAGGCAATGAAGTAAATCCCAAATGAAAGAACAGGAGAAAATGCCAGAAGAATAACTAAATGATATAGTGTCAAGCAATCTACCAAATACAGAATTCAAAACACTGGTTATAAGGACATTCAAAGAATTTAGTGAGAATTTCAAAAGATAGTAATATTTTAAAAAAAGACACAGAAACCATTAAAAAATACAGAAATTAAGAATATGATAACTATAAAGAAAAATGCACTAGAAGAAATCAACATCAAATCAGATGAAGCAGATGATCGAATCAGCAATTTGGAAGACAAGATGGCAGAAAACAAATCAGAACAGCAAAGACAAAAAAGTTTTTTTTTCTTTTTAATGAAGATAGTTTAAATGACCTCTGGGACAACATCATTCCATTGTCTTCTGGTTTCCCATCATTTTTGTTGAACAATCACCTGAGGGTTATTTTTGTTCCTTTGAAAGTACTGTGCCTTCTTCTTTGTCCATGTTTAAGAATTCCTCTTTTGTATTTAGTTTTCAACAATTTTAACATGTGCCTTGATGTGATTTACTTTGTTTATTCTGCTTGAAGTTTGTAGAGATTCTTGAATCTGTGTGTTGATGTCTTTTGTCACTTTTAGAAAATTCTCATCTAGTATCTTTTCACACAGTGCTTCTACCTCATTTGCTTTTTTCTCTCCTTCTGGCATGCAATTAGACATATGTTTCATAAACCTTTTGTATTATTTTCTGTGACTTCTAATCTTTAATTATCTGTTTTTCAGTATATTTTCTACTGAACTATCTTACAGTTTATTAATCTTCTCTTCTGCTCTGGGATTAAAAAAATGACAAAGAGTCCTATTAGTTCTAATGTTCTATTAAATCTATTAATTGAGTTCTTAATTTCATGTATGGTATTTTTAGTATTAAAATCTCCATTTGATTTTTTTATAAACTTGGTTCTCTGTTAAATTCTCCAGTTTATTTCTTATTCTTGAACATATTCATCAATTAATTTGAAGTCTGAGAATCAAATATCCTGATCAAGTATAGGGTCTGATGTCCTCTTGTACTGTAACTGAAGACTGGATATTTCATATCAAAAAAAAAGTATAAACTCTGAATTATGTTATCTTCTTCCAGAGAGAATTTATTTTCCCTATGTCTTGCAGTTAAATAGAGGTAGTTCATCTTGAGCCAACCAGGGATTAAGAAAGTTTCATGCTGGGTTTAAATCTTTGTGGAAACTGACCTATTTCCTATTTGCCCTTATTCCTGAAAATCTGGAGTATTTACCAGGGCCCCTGTTTCTGAGGGGTGCTTCATCTCTATTTTCTATGCCTAGCACTATGACACTGCTTAATCAGCCTACATTTTCAGCTGCAACTCTCTACTTGGATTCTTGGCTTCCTGCCTGCACATCTTAGAAATCAACAAAACCTTGGGAAGAAAAACAGCAGAGAATGCCAGCATTACTTTTATGTTGTTCCCTTCACTCAGTATTCTTGGCTCCTCAGCCTTGAAAGAATTTCAATTTTTTTTTGTATTCCAAACCTTGTAAGACTGATGAAAGATTTTTACCAGCCATTTCTGCTCACATTTTAGCCTTTCTTCCCATGTCACTTACAAATCAAAACAATGTCTTAGAGTAAAAATTTCCAGAGAATGTCTTCACTATTCTTTTTTTAAAATACCAAAACATGTGGTTTAATAATATTAAATTAGAAGGAAAAAAATGAGTCATGTAATAATAAAACTCAACCTCAATAATTAGAATGTACTCTATAGATTATGAAAAGAAATTCCTCTATCCTTCAGAACAACACACAAAATTTTATATTTTTCTGAGTTTAACTATAAAGTTTGAAACCCTTGAGAGTACTTCAGGAAGTAACGATCATACAATTTTAAAAGGCATTAAAAAAACAAATAACTGGTAAAGTATCCAATAATCCAACATAAAAAACTGATGGATAAAGAAGCTATAGTACATATATACAATGAAATATTACTCAGCCATAAGAAGAGATGAAATACTGCCATTTGTGACAACATGGATAGACCTTTAGATAATCATGTTAAGTGAAATAAGCCAGACAGTAAAAGCTGAAAATCACATGATATCACTTATACGTGGGATATAAACCTAAAAGCAACAAACGAACAGGATAAACAAGCAGAGATTCATAAACATGGACAAGAGACTAGTGGTAACAGAGGGTAGGGGGGAAGGGAAAGGGGAAAGGTAGATGGGGTAAAAGGGCTCAAATATGTGGTGACAGAAAGAAATCTAACTATGGACGGTGAACACACAACGCAATGTATATATATATGCCTTACTGTTCAATTGTACACCTGAAACACTGGACTTCATTAACCAATGTCGCCATAATAAAATTTTTAAAAAAATTTTTTAATTAAAAAAGTGAAGATAGATTAGAACTAAAAACCCAAAACACCACTTAATTTGTAAGAGAGAAGTCTTTTAAATTTTTATTAAAATTGATAAAATCTTAATCTCATAAATAGCTTTCTGTTTTCTAGTTCATATTTTTAATCACAATTTAAAATGTCAATGATTGTTACCATATGAACATTTGATGTAAATTCAAGTAAGAAGATACTTTTTGAAAATTTGTAGAGATTTAAGAATCATTGAAACAAATGTTGAGATTGGCCATGTGTGATTTTTGACATTACAAAGTTATGGGTATTTCAAAGTTCATATCTTTGCTTAAGACTGCCATTTCAAACTAGTCAATCCTCATGTTCACTGCTAACAGCATCATATTGGAAGACATTTGATGTAAGAGTTGTAAATGCCAGCAATATCTCTAAAGGTCACTATAATTTTAACAGGTGTATTTAGAAAACCTAATCTCATTCCCAATTATAATAACACTGTATGTTTATGGAAAGGCTACAATTGTACTTTGTTAACTAAAAACTGAGTTCTATTAAAAATTGCCTACACATTAAAATATACAAAATAATATACAGTAATAAAATTTTTTCTACTAATCATTAGCTAACATGTGCTAAAGACTCCCTGATCTAGGCATTTAATCGACAAACAAAATAATGCTATTTATAATGCCAAGACCTTGTAGTCATGATTCTCAAAGTTTGTTCCAGTGACTCCTGGGAAGTCCCTTACATCCTTTCAGGGAATCTTCATGATCGAAATTATTTTCATAGTAAAACTGTCTTAGTTCATTTGTGCTCATATAACAAATTATCATAAACAAGGTAACTTAAACAACAGAAATTTATTTCTCACAGTTCCAGAGGCTGAGATGTCCAAGAATCAGTGAAGGGTGAGGGCCCACTTCCTAGTTCACAGACAGCAGTGTTCTCACTGAATCCACACATGGTGGAAGGAGTAAGGGAGCTCTCTGGGGTACCTTTTAAAAGGACACTAGTCCCATTCATAAGGGCTCTACTCTCATATCCTCATCACCTCCCAAAGGCCCCACTTCCAAATGCCATCACACTGGGGATTATGTCTCAACCTAAAAATTTTAGAGAAACATGTTCGGTCTCTACAAAAATACTTAGATTTTGTTTGCCTATTTGACTCTCTCTCGTGAATACTTGTATATACGTATATTTTAAATATATCTGTTTCAATTTCTAACACAACAAATGTCAATAGAGATAACCCACAAATCTAAAAGTTCTTTAGGGTCCTCAATCATTTTAAGATAAAAAGAGATCCAGATGCCAAAAAAGTTTTAGAACCAGGGCCCCACAAACTAAATGACAAATTAAGAGAGAAAATTATCAAACAAAAATATATTGCTATATCTATAGAACTATTTTTAAAACATCAGACAAAATAAAAATAGTAAAACATTAATTTTATACTATTGTCTTGATAAATTCTAAATGTACCAATAAAGGTTAAAATAATAAAAGTTGAATAAAAAACAAAATTCAACAATATTAAATATTTCTACTCTCGCAGAATGTTATGGACTGAATTGTGCCCCCACCAAAATGCATGCGTTGAAGCCCTAAACTCCAACATAACTGTTATTTGGAGATAGGGGTTTAAAAAGATAATTAAGGTTAAACAAGGTCATAGAGTATGGGTCCCTGATCCAATAAGACTGGTGCCCTTAGGAGAAGAAGAAGAGACATCAGAGATGCATGTGCACAAAGTAAAGGTCGATGTAAGAACACAGCAAGAAGGTGAACATCTGTTAAGAACAAAGTTCCTGAATGAAACCAAACCTGCCAACGGTTTGGACTTCCAATCTCCAGAACCGTGAGAAAATAAATTTCTGATGTTTAAGCCACTCACACTATAATATTTTGTTATGGCAACCCTAGAAAGCTAATATAGAAGACTAAAATTTTTCATGTTATTCTAGTAACCTTCTATAACTTTTATTTATTTCAATGTGAATCACAATGGTAGGAAAAAAACAGTGTACACGTGCGCCAAAACATATTCCTAATTCTTTTATACCCTTTGCTCCCTTGAACACTTGTTATAAGAACAGTTTTCCTGAAATGAAAAAATTTTATCTCAGACACTTGAATGTCATCTCAAATGTGATTCTTAAAAATCTTTCTCTCCCCAGTTGTAGAGTAAGTTCATCACTGAGGGGGAAAAAAAAAAACTCATGAGGAAAACCTATACTTTTTAATAAAATGTGAGGCACTGTGCTTCTAGAGTACCCTTATTTGACTCCTTAGGCAAAGAATATCTTCTAGGAACATTATGAAGGGAAAGCTAGCCTACGATTTATCAGCAGCAGCAGCAGCAGCAGCAGCAATATAATCATTATCATTTAGGAGCCCTCATAATTTATTTTTTCTCAGAAACTTACATAAGAAACCACATTCATCACTAGCAGCTGATCAGATTTATGGAAAAATTCAATTACTAGAATTTCTAAGTATTTTGATTCCCCAGGACTTTAGCCTCTAGATTTCTATATAAAGAACACTAGATTTTTAAAGACTGATTTACAGCATTATATAAAGAATAACCACTTCATAAAATAGTTTTCTTGATCAATATTTTATCTATATACTGGTAGACTGCATTTGTGGTGACCCTAAACATTAATGAACAAAGGCATCTCAGTAGATAAAAAAAAAAAGAGAAGCAGGGTGCAAAGATAAATGTGCAAAGGCAATATCTCCCCATCATTTATACCCAGGATATTACAGCAAATGTAACTAATATGCCCTAACAAAAGTTTACTGCCACTGAAATGAATAGACACTATGAAGATATAATTCAATGCTAAAATTGCATATTTTGACTATAAATATGATTTTCCTTTTATTTAAATCAGTTAGATGAATTAAATCTATAGATCTGTAAGCTTTTAATAACAAATTTAGAATTTAATATAATGTTATAAGGTATAATTTTATTTGAACTCCATTAGATAAACAGAAGGAAATCTTGAAATACTTTGTATTGGTGATGTAAAACATCATCAATAATAACCAGATCTATGTTTATACATGTTGTGTTTCTACTAAAGTCTTTCGATATACTATTAAATTCAAAAAAATCTGAATAAAAATTTATACCTAATTAACAACTCTATTATATCCTAGCTTTCATAGATATTCACAACTGTTACATTTTAAATACAAATTTAAGTAATTTCCCTATCCTCCAAAATAATATTTTTGTATAAACTGTTTATAAATATGAATGAATCTCCATGGACAGCTTTTGGTTAAAAATATCTTACTATACACCATTACTCAAAATATTCTGCTCACACCCTAGTAAGTAAATATAGATAGGTGTCCTGTGTAGGATGACTTTGCATGTCCTCCAGGTAGGCCCAGAGGGCAGTGTGGGCAATAATGACCCATCTGTTCACAACTGGCAACTAGAAAACTTCTAATGAAGACAGATGTGGGTCACCCTGTACAAGCAGGCTGCAGGGTGTTAATGAATGCACCTAATCGTCACTACCTGCCACACTTGACTGATTGATGACCTAAATAAGATTTAGTTTGAAAAGCAAAGATGAGTATTTCACATACTCATTAGTCATACCAAGACATTGCTTTTACTTTCTCTTACAAACACTCTTTACTACTTGTCTTTATCAATTCTTAGAAAATATTACTATTATTTATTAGATTCAGTCTTTAAAAATAACCTTGCTAGCACTATTAAGAAATTAATTCCTCTTGAATTTCTCTACTGACTGACTCACAAGATATCAACTCCATCTTATGGTACAACAATTCTACAGATATTAAACACAAAAGGTAATATTTTCCTATGTCATAAAACTCTTTAGGTACATTTATATATAACCTTATCAATAATACCAATATCTACAAAATGACACTTTTTAAATATTATTGTAAATGTATGCTTTAAAATAAAATTATTTCACTTTATATTCCAAAAAGAATGTTCACTTATAGAGACCAATTCATAAAATATTTATATACCCATAAAAAATGTATAGAGATGGTCAGTTTACTTTCTTAAACATGCTGTGGGTAAGACTCAAGACATTAATGTCTGCAGCTGTTTCTCAGAATAAAATCTGTATTACATTATATCTAAACTTAAAAAAAATCCTAATGCAGCCATAAAATCATTCTTTAAAAAACTGGCACATACAAAAAGTAAATATATATTCAAAAAGAAAAACATACTTTAAAAATGCATATGCACATTTATGTATAAATAAAGCTATGAAAAATATTATTTAATGTAAATTATTTAAATTGAAGGAGTTTCTATAGTTTATAACTATGTTGCTATGAATTTCCTATATGGAGATTTAAAACAAACTGTGGTTGCTTCACTCACAAATGGACTATTTATTCTTATAGCAAATCAGTTTACTGGAGTGGAAACCATAACTGACCTTCGCTGAGATTACCTGGCAATCCTTAACAGTTATGATTCATATGTGAGCACAAGCATACAACATACACATACATACACACACACCACCCCAATAGCTCCTTTTAGAGAAAAAAAAAAGTGTTCCTTTTAGGCTAACAAATTTAAAAGATCCAATAAAAAAATTCAGCATGAACTTATTAAAGGAAGAAAAGAACTACTCAAATAATTTAAAGTTAGGCAAAATGAAAAGTATAATTCTAAACACAACAGCATAATCGCATTATGAAATATATCAAACATTAATTTTATTCACATAAAGGCAGTAATTTACCTATTACAGTTTTTATCCTCAAAAACTATGTACAAAGATGAATTACATGTGGCTGCTCCTATCACTCAAATAATCAATCTTAGGGTATTACACTAGAAAAGTAGATATAGATTTCTTTAAAAACAGTAACAGTTAATATAGTAATGCCTTAAATGCAATAAGTCCTTTCATATGCATTATCTCATTTCTTATATAATCCTGTAAAGTAGGAAATGTCATAACTCCCATTTTATCACTAAAAAAGCTCAGAAAAATTAAGTTACTTTTTGATATCAATACTTAATAATAAGAAATAAAGCAAAATTTCACATCCATATTTTCTAATTCATAATCTCCATGGTCTTTTTTTCTACACTTCAAAGTCGAAAGTGAAGTCTACTTGATTTACCCTATTATCATACCATGTTTCATAGCAACACGTCACTTACCTCGGGGCTATTTATTTAGCTAGGGTGGATATATGAAACAGAGTCTGAACACCAGACAAAAGCAAAAGATACCTATGATTAAGTATTAGAAATATCTCATAGGCAAAAATTAAGATTGTGGGGTTTTTTCATAATCAAATACCTGAGATCTTCATTCAACCCCTATTTTCTTATATTGTATTTCCTAACCTATTTCCTTAGTGATCCAAGCCACATATAATCCTTCCAAAAAAAAAAAAAAAAAATGAAAACCAGGAGATTACAGGGTCTCTACTACAAATCATAAATTTAATGACAGGCTTACCAACAGGGTTGAGAGTGGAATAGGTATGAAAAGTGTAAAGAGTGCATCGTAGCAGAAACAGTCAAGGCACTTGGAAGATCAGAACAAAGGACAAGTTCTAAGAGCAATCTAATCCTTCCAAAAGTCTTTCTGGTCCAAAGCTACTTTGAATGGCCTACCTAAAATTTCCTTGGCTCTTGCTCTGATGCCTCCTGGTACCTGACACCATAGCCCCCATATCAATCTCTGCCCTCTTCTCTAATTAGGTTAAGATATGAGCTTCATGGGGTATAGTGATGAAATGTGCCCACAATATCAAGAGTTCACCGGGAATGAAGGTCCATCCTGATGTATTACAGTTTGATTACAATCAGAAATACAAGTTCATTTCTGCTGAAATTGACTATGGTAACTGACAATTTGATGAGTTTACAGACTAAGAAAGTATACTTTCTTTGAGCTGGCAAGAGAAAGCCATTAATGACAGAGAAGAGTTATAGAAATTTTCATTTAGCTTCTATAATGTCAGGACAGAAGAGAAACCTCTTGTTTTCCAATACAAACCCCTAATGATGCACAGAAATCCCAAGTCATTATAAACTATTATTTCAAGATAAATTGGTAAATTTGTAAATTTTGGACTATTTGCAATCCCCAGAAACCCAGAAGATCTTAAATATCTTCCAATTACTCAGCCAGTAGGGTTGGATGTATTATGACTCAGAGATTTTATGCACAGGAGTGTATACAGATATAAGTACATGTGTAATAGACTATGAACAAAGAAGCCCATTCCAATTGTTAAACATAAATAGAAACATTGGAAAATAGGTTGGTATGTTTGTGCTTTTAAAAAAAGGAGGCAAAATGAAAGGTCATGAATGATACATAGTCTAATCTTTAAGGTATTATGCCCGTCTTAAAGATATAGCCTGCAGTGCATAAAAATGGGCCTCAACATGTTTATACTATTAAAGATCTCTGTTCTGACTCTTTGCCTAAACTATCTTATTACGGTTTCCAACTTAATCTCAATATTCCTATATTCTGAACTGTTTCTTCACTTTCCTATTTATAATTTAACCTCACTCTTTAGACCTGATAATCTTTGAACTTTTCCTGCTTTTCTTATCTGCATTTTAGATGCTACCTTGGCCACTTTTATGCTTTTGCTCTGGATCTCAAAGCTGCTGCTCTCTACCAGGTCCCCTCAGTTCTGAGAGCAAGACCAAATAAGTGGCTGCAAAGTTCTCAGATCAGAGAATGTATAGGAGTGAACAGTGTTCTGTAATGGTCAGGTATGCTAATGGCTGAGACAAGATGTTGACATGAAATTAAGGGTTCTCAAGTTAAAAACTAAAGGTACTAAATTAAAAACAAAAAAAGGTAGCTACCACATCAATCAAAGTCTAAATCTCTTGGTGATACTTTTATCTATGGAGTTAGTTTTGAATATCAATATATGCTGAACCTTCCTCTGATAGTGATACTAGGACTACTACTTCTTTAATGCCAGAAGATATGGTCTTTTGTCTAGTGTGAGACAGTTGTCAATTGAGCTTCTTTCCCTTGAGAACTAAATGCAAGAGGCAAGGGAAAAATGAGAGATATAAAGTCATAGGATTCACTTGTGGAAACATAATATTTCTTCGAAATCAAAAATCTGAAGGACTATTATTTCTGAGAACCCCAAAACAAAGCACTGGAAATAGCAATGAGAATGTCTGGATAATCTTGACAGTTTTATAGAGTCTTTTATTCTTATGGGCTATAAAATTTTATTAAAAGCTAAACTAAAGAGGTGATTAAACATTAATTTTGTCTAGGTGTATGACTTGTGTTCATGGAACATGACTTGTGTTCCTTGCATCCTTCCAGCAGAACTAGATTCTCTGTCCAGAAGTCAATATTTTCAGTCCTTAAAAACATTTCAGTCTTGAGGATGTCTAGAATGCTGCAAGCTCTTCCAATGCATAAAATTAAAATAAGGGAGGCTGAGTAGGAATCAAAACTTGGGCTTATAGACTTAGGACAGGAAGCAAAAGAAGTTATTAATTAATTAATTATGTTTAATATCTGAAAAGCAGAGGCAGAGGAAATAGTTTAATAGTGGCCACAATAAGAGTTTAGGTACCAAAAATCATTACCCAGAGAGATAGTCAAGCTTTAAGAACTGAGAAACACTATCAAATAGCAGACAAGATTATGAGAAAGGTATAGACAGCGCAGCTATCCTTAACAGTAAACTTCCACTCACCAAAGAGGTCACTGGAGCCTAATGTAAAAACACCTGCAACTATGTTCTACTCTAGTACCTCAGGGAACTTCTCCAACTTCTACTTCTTACTCTCTAATTTGAACCCATTTTCTATATTAAGAGACACCTACCCAATCGTAAGCACTAAAGCCAGGTTCAATGTCAATTTAGTCCTGTCCCATCTTGTAACCCCTGCACAGATGGAGCACCTCCTGATCTGATTTATCTCAGAAGGAAGATCAGAAAACTGCTACCACAGGCAAGGCTTAGAGCTGCTGTAGCATTTCTTATTTGGAATATTAAATCTCCCTGGTCTCCCTTCTGCCTGTCTCTTCTCCTATGCAGATCCATCCTTAATACTACCAAACATTTCCTGAACAAAAAATTGAAACAAGTCACTCCCTTGATAAACTCCTCACTGGTTTCCTTTTATCTATAAGTAAAGTGCAGAATCCTTAGATTGGCAATACAAAGCCTTCTATCATGATCCAAAGTGTATTCTAAATAACCCTACTCCATCTCTATCACCAATACTACCAAAATCATCCATTCTTGCCTTCTCCATTATAGTATCCCTACAGCAGAAATATCATGTTACTCCCCTATAAAACTCTTTATTGTCCTAAGAATAAAAGCTGAACTTCCAATCAAGGCCTATAAAGCCCTGCCTAATCTGGCCTCTAACTATCTGCTAGATATCATTCTGTACCATATTCTGCTTTCTCACTGAACTCCAGCCTCACTGGCCTTCTTTCAGGTTCTTGCTCATTCCTATCTCAGACACCTCACACATGCAACAATGGTTCTTCAACACTAAACATGGGAAATATAGTAAATCTTTCATGAATTTAAATCCTGGTAAAACAATAATTTCAGAATTAACTATTACATGAGTTTTTAGGTATATCAGAAATTTTCCTTTCCAAATTATTGATATAAATATTACATTGATATAAATTTCACTTTACTGTAAATAAGCTAAGCAGATCTTTATTGGAGTTTAATCCCTTTACTCATAGCAATTGTTGGAAAATGTGAAATAAAATACTATTATAACAGGAAAAATATCCAAGATTGACAAGTACAAAAAGATTATGAGAAAATAGTAAAAAGCAAATGTTTACAGTGTATTTAATTCAAGTATCCGGCAGATTTACCAATCATTCATCAAATATACAGTGTAGTAGACACCAAAGGACTGTTTTAAGAAGGGTACCACAGTGAACAAAAACAAAAAAACAAAAATCCATGTCTTCTTACAGTTTAGATTCCAATAAGCTATATATCATACAATTTATAAACACTATAATGTAATTTACAAAAAAAATAATGAACTTATTTTAAATGTAAATTCAAATGAGTTTTGACAGGTCCATAACTTCTATAACCATCACCATAATCAAGATACAGAATGTTTCTACCTCCCCAGAAAGTTTCCTTGCACCACATCCCAGAACATCCTCCCATCCCAGGCCACAGGCAACAGCTAATTTGTTTTGTTATTATAGGTTGTATTTGTCTTTTCTAGAGTTTTATATAAATGGAATCATATAGTATTTTTATATTTGTTTTCTTTTGCTCAGGATGTTGTTTTTGAGGTTTACAATGAGGTTTTGTGAATGAGTTATTCTATGGGTAGTTACATCCATTGCTGAATAGTATTACATTGTATGAATAACCACAATTTATTTTTTCATTCACCTATTGATGAACATTTCAATTTTTTCCAGTTTGGGATGTATTCATAATAATGAATAAAGCTGCTATGAAAATATGTGTATAAGTATTTGGTGAACATATGTGTTCATTCACCTTATGCAAATATCTGGGAGTGGAGGTTCTGTATCACAGAGCATGTATACTTTAACTTTATAAGAAATTGTCAAAATTTTTCCAAAAGGGATTTATTATTTTACATTCACACTAGCAATGTATGAAGAGTTCTATTCACTGCATATTGTCACAGCACTTGAGATTGTCAGTCTTTTCAACTTTAGCCATTCGAATGAGAGTACATTGGTATGTCACGGTGGTTTTAGTTTGCATTTCCCTAATGATTAATGATTCAGAGCAACTTTCAAGTGTTTATTTGTCATTCTTATGTCCTGTTTTGTAAAATGCCAGTTCAGATCTTTTGCTCATTTTTATGAGTCCTTAGTCCTACTATTATAGAGTTTATACAAATATATACATATGTGTATATATATATATATATATATATATATATATATATATATATATCAGTAGAAGATAAATATATATCAGACAATATATATCAGTAGAATATATATATTCTTGATACAATTATTTTGTCAGATAGATGTATTGCAAATACATTCTCCCAGTCTGGGCTTGCCTTTCTACTTTTTTAACAATGACTCAATGAGCAGAAGTATTTCATTTTGATGAAGTCCAATTTATCATTTTTTTCCTTTTATGATTCATTCTTTTTGTGTCCTATCTAAAAAATATTTTCCTATCCCAAAGCTGTAAAGACTTTCTCCAGTATTTTTTCTTTCAGAAGTTTTCTAGTCTATGTTTTATATTTAGTTTTATGATCTACTTGGAGTCAGTTTTTGTATATGCATGAGGTATGATACAAGTGCCATTGTTTTGTTTTGTTTTTTCACATGGATATCTAGTTGTTCAGATACCATTTGTTGAAAAGACATCCCCTTCCTCTTGAATTATTTTGGCACCTTAATCAAAAATCAATTGACTGTATGTATGAATCTATTTCTGGACTCTCTAATCTCTACTATTGATCTATATGTCTATCTTAATGCTAATACCCTACTACCTTGGTTACTACAATTTTATTGTAACTGTTGAAATCAGATAGTATAAGTCTGCCAACTTTGTTGTTTTTCAATATTGTTTTGGCTATTCTAGGTTTTTTTCATTGTCAATCTCCAGGCTCAGTTCTCACTCCTTTTGGATTATGTAATTTAACCCAAAGACTAATTCTTAAATCTCCTGTTCTTTTTTTCCTGTTTTACTACCACATTTCTGCCTATGTAACAAATAGATACTTAAAATAATCTGATTCCCCAGCAGTGTACACACACACACACACAGTGTGGCTATTATCTATATTCTCTCCCCCCAATTCTCACCAACACCATTCACATCTTATTCTAAGTGAAAGGTCTAGGAGTCATCCTCAATACTTCCTTCCCACTCATCCTCTCACATCAAATTACTTACTAGATAAAATTAATCCTAACCTCCAAATATATGTCACTTTCCCCTCATTGCTAGACTCACTTCACTATCTTAAAACAGGCATTCACTACATGAATCACTACATGTCATCTCATGACTTCTTCCTTCCTCCCTTTCCCCATATCTCGTCCATTTGACTCACAGCTGACTGTCCTATTTTTCTGAAAGTATTAAATTATTTATGACTCTCCAGCTAAAAAATTTACTGGTTCACCAACAGCTATAGATAAAAATAAAAACTTTTCTCAAATCTTCATGGCTTTGCACATCCTTTTTGCCTATCATGTGCTGTTTCATCTGACAAAAATTACCTACCTATCCTTCAAAACACAACTCAAACAAACTTTGAAATCTTTTTTGGTCATCTGCCAAACAGAAACAATGAGTTTCTTTTCTAAAGTCTCAGTGTACCTTTCTTGGATATTATCGTATCATTATTTATCTATTTTCCACCAAAGTGTTAACTACTTGGTTCAAGAAGCTTTGTATTATTCACCATCTTTCTTTCCACAGCATGGAGTAGGGGTTCAATCAATATTCATTATATGAGTAATAGTAATAGATATCACTGAGTATTAACAAGTGTCAAACACTGTGTTAAGAAGTGTATGTGTGTATAATCACATCCCAATGGATCTTCACAATAACCTTTTTGTGGATATTATTATTCACATTTTAGAAATTTATAATAAAAAAAAATTTGGACTTGGAATGGCAAAATAATTTGCCCAAGGTCACACAACTAGTATGTGATATGAAGCACAAAATTGCAGTGTGATCCTAAAGCCTAAACTCTTCACCACTAAACCACGAATAAATCCAAGAATGTTTTACTTATTTTATATAGTTCTTAAAATTTTACCATGAATGAATATGACTTCAGCATATAAACTCATTAATAACAGTATAAGTTATTTTACATTTAGACATGAAGGTATTAAGTGCTCTTCCAAGGTATACTGAATCACTGTTCAAGCAATAAATAAATGTTTCCAACCTCTTCCTCACTCCTTTTCTCACACATAATTTCGTCCACTTATCTCTCAGTGATTCAATCCTTTCCTCCCATCTTTCTTGGCACCTTTTTTCCTTCCTCTTTGAAACCCATATTTTAAAATTTTCTGAAAAAGTTTTCTTAGAAAATAAGAAAAGTAAGCACTTTGGGATACAGTAACCATACTGCAAACAATTAATTTGTATATGAGGGAGAGAAACACATTTAATTCATCAAATCTTTCTAAATCTTTGTTTATCCTCACATTCAAGCTTTTTTAAGGCCACCGCTACACATTACTAACTTCAATAAACTTCCAGATTCCTGTTATAATGCCAGCTAATCATGTAATGTAATAAACATTAAAGACTGAAATGACAAGTAAAAAGGTAAAATTTTTGCATCTGAAATAATGGAACAAACCACCCAAGAGAAAACCATTAATGTAATGATGAGCTCGAAAAAATAATCACAAAGGGCTATATTTTATTTCTGCTTTTTACGTCCTTCTTATTCTTTTTAGCATATTTTTACTTATATGAAACCATGTCTTTCTACTTGAGATCTACTTAAGATTAGCAAATTATATTTAGGTAATCATCTAATTCAGAGAAAAACCTAATTTACACATTAAACCTTTAAAATATAACTAACTCTTAAAACTCTAACAATTCTGATGAATTTATATAGAGAAATGACAGCTCTATAATTTGCAATCAGAATTTAAATAACATTTTAAAATACATAGTTCCAAGTTATCCATTTGATAGAAGTTCCAAAGAATTAAAATTTCCAATTTAGATTTGTTCAGAACTACAAGGCAAATTTTCATATTTCGCTACATAATTCCTAAAAATTTGATTTAATGAATATGGGAAATGAATGAATAAGGTTTTACGTCAATAAAGATTCAGAGTATTGGCGCCACCTACTGAAATTTTACTCAGTTTTTTAATTGATAAGTTAATACAGCTACTTCATAAATGTTGCAATACTACATCAAAGAACTTCAATAGAAACTGTTAAATGTTTTTGTACATTAAAGACTTCATTAATGTTAAGGAAGATAATAAAAAAGAATTTTTCTTGCAGAATACTCCTGTGGAAAATATTCAGAGTAAATAAAAGTTAATATTTGTGGGGTGTTTTTTTTTTTTCAAATTACAAAATGGTTTAATAACTGGTTAATTTTTTCTTCTCCCAATGGAAAAGCAATGGCTACGAAACAATAGACTCCTGGTTTTAGACCAACACTCTTAGACTGGGACTTTTACACCTGTGGTCTTATTATCTTTTGGATATGTAACTAAAAGAAGTCAAAGAACTTTTTTTTTCTTACAATAGTTTAATTTAGTCCTGAGAATATTTGAATCTTTATTACCCTTTTTGTGTTAATACGCTTTTAATTTTTTTTTTAAGCCTAAAGCAAAGAAAACTGGTGGTTTAGCCAGGCTCTGAGTTTTAATAGGAATAAACAATTTTTTTAGGCTTTTTAAAACAATGAAAATAGCTTATGAATCCCCATGACTAGCTTTGAAATTAGGGGATGGAAACTGATGCACTGCTGTATCGGATAGTTCTAACTATCAGATTTTTTTCAAAAATAAAAATTCTATCATTTTAAAATATAAATAGAATGGAGCTTTTTTTAAAATTCTTGTTGGTGGTGAAGAGGAATCAATATTAAATAAAAATTATAAAATTTGTTTTCATCAATACGTATGCTTTGAAAGTGCTCAAAACCAACTGTAATTATGGGAGTGAACTTTTTAGGAACTAGAACTGTGCATTTGTTTTATTTATTTTTTATTTCTTTATATTCATTTTGTTATTAAGTTTACTGGGGTAATGTTGGTAAACACAATTATATAATTTTCAGATGTACATTATAATTTGACATCTATATATTCCATTGTGTGATTGCGTTGTTTTAGACAGAGCACTCAGAGAATCCTATATATGTGGAAAACACATTGTATTTTTAGCTGAAACCCTTTTGTCTGCTCATCCTAATCCACTGGGGTATTTCTTGAACAAACCAAAAATATGCATCCCATAATATTTTGTAGTACTATGTTAACTTATGATTACTCAGTGACTAATTATTTTATTTGATGAATACCAGGGACTCCTGCTTCCCTTAAACCTGATCTGGCTGTTGTCTTTTTTTTAATTTTTAATTTTTTAATTACAGTTAACATATAATATTATATTAGTTTCAGGTATACAACACAATGATTAGACATTTATATAACTTATGATCACCCCAATAAATCCAGTACCCATCTGACACCAGTTATTACAATACTGCTGACAATATTCCCCATGTTATATTCTACATCCTCATGACTATTTTGTAAGTACCAATTTGTACCTCTTAATCCCCTCCTCCCACCCCCATCCCTCAATGTGACAACCATCAAAATGCTCTCTGTATCTATGAGCTTGTTTCTGTTGTTTGTTTATTCTGTTTTCTAGATCCCACAATATGACATTTTTCTTTCTCTGTCTGACTTACTCCATTCAACATAGTACTCTCTAGTTACATCCATGTTGTTGCAGATGGCAAGGTTTCACTCTTTTTTATTTCATTCTTCTTTATCCATTCATCCATTGATGGACACCCATGATCCCTCCATATCTTGGGTTCTGTAAATAATGCTACAATGAACATATGGATGCATGTCTCTTCAAAGTAGGGTCTGGGGTTTCTTTGGATAAATACTCAGATGTGGGATTAAACAGCCTTTGTTTCAAAGTCTATTTAAAGTCTAATTCACTTTTTTTCTAACATTTTGGCTTTACTTTTTTAAAAAATTACTATACATTGAGTCTTTAAAATCAGTGATCCATTTATTCATTCTAAATCATTTGATGCTTCTTGCCTTAACAATTTTAAAAACTACACACACAAAACTCTGTATTTTAATTCAGTAGTCCAAAGGTTTAGTACTACTTTGCAATTTACCGATCTGATCGCTGTAATTATATAGTCTGTCATTTACAATATACTATTGAAATCTAAATTAACATTTAAAAATTATCTTCAGTAACTATATTTTCTGTGTGCTCGAGAATGGGCTAAACTGATGGATAATAAGGTGTGATCCATGCCAGATGGGTATGTGACTCAGAAAGAAAACCTATGCCTCATTTCCTAGGTGGCTGCTAGGAAAGTCGCAAACCAGAATGTTCATCCAACCTTCATGCAAGCCAGCATGATGCAAGAGCAGCAGAGTACCAATGACTACAAAAGCTTTCTAGACAGCTAGAACTAATAAATTGTATGAGATTTTTATTACCTGGTTACTAAATTAATCTCTACCTTGGCTACCTGTAGGCACATGTTGAAGAGTTTAGCTAAACTACTCCATATTAATGCCTCAGCATCTATTTTGTGTGGCCAAATGGACTGCTTACCAAAACTCTACTTTTTTGGTTTGAATTGACCAATCCAATCTCAGCCCAGAACCCGCAAATCACTCCACCCATCAACCCTAATAAAGGCCCTGCTATGCTCTCTGCCTGCACCTTGCCTTGACCTCCTACATGGCCCTTAGAGGAGTGTTGTGTACTTCCTCAGGACTGTGAATAATAAACTTCTCCATTTCAATTCCCTTGTGGTCTTTTCTTGAACCATGGCTCACCATGAAATACCCTAAGGCTCTACTTAACAATGTTAATTTAACAAAGTCACAACAGCACAATATACTCAGGATTGTGTGGTCACTAGAATAGTTTCTTCTCCATGAAACTGAACTCTTAAATTTTACCCTCAGTGAACATAACCAACTATCCTTTTATTGCTTTTATTCCCTCTCTCCTAATTACCTACGTTGACCCTCATTTTTATCTCTCAATTCGCAACTCCTCCCTATTTTTATAGCCCTTCTGATTTATTTTATCTCCCCACATACGCTTGATTCCATGGTCAGCCATTCTGGCCTTGAAAATCTTGATTCACTCAAACCTCCATCATTTACCATATATAGCTATAATCTCTAACAATGTATAGCCACACAGTACAGGCTCCCACTCTTGTCATACTGATATAAAGAGCTTTTGCTGACCATTATCAAATGGAAACTTTTTCTTTTGACCTGCAAATATTTTATCTCAGTTTAATTCCTTGCCACATTCCCTATTGTATATATCCATTCTTCAGACATGTTGAACACCTACCTCCCTCAGCCTCTGGAGAGGTATGTTTTGCATATGTCACCAAAAAGATATGGCCATCCAAATAAAATTATTGAATCTATCTCTAAACACCTCAATATTTCTCTTTCAGAGGTCAGCAAACTGTGGCCTATAAGCAAAATCTAGCCTAAATAATTTTTGAGAATTTATCATTTAGCGTAATGTAAGCAGAGCAATTTGGAGTTCAGGAAATGGAAAAGAAAGCATATTCTCATTACTTCAAAATTTAAATTAAAAATTCCTACATCTTAGAAACAAATATTGGCTATAGGCAAAGAAGTATTGAGAAAAGCCATGTGCAATCAAGATCCCTTTTTTTAATTAGTTCATTCAATTTAATTACTTATTCTCTTTACTATTTATGGGGTAAAGAAATGAAAAGTTATTCTTTAGATTTTATTTCTCTAGTTTCCAGATGCTCTCATGGAAAAAGTTGTGGGAAAGAAAAGTCTTCATTTTTAAACAGAACATTTCTTAGTTTTATATTATACTAAATATGAAGAAAATATCAGTACTTGCACATTATCTGCTTTAATTATAACTGTTCTTTGATACCTCAGTATTCTTATTTTATCAAGACTGTTTTCACACAGTTGATTTTTGAAAGAAAGGCAAATTGCACATAGTTACAACAGATAAGCTCCTGAGTAAACATAATATTTTATTTAAAATTTATATTTAATAGTGTATATATAATTAGAAGTAAATTACCTTTAAATGTGGTCAAATTTAAACTGTATATTAGATTTCATTAGAAAAGGACACACCAAGAAGCAATCCAATCTTCAGCTCTTTAGAGCGTTCACATCTTCCACCACCCACTCCCCCAAAAGGACTTGCTTTTGTAGGTTTATTAGTAGACTGAACACAGCTAAGGAAAGAATCGCTGAGACTGAGGACACGTCAATAAAAACCTCTAAAACTGAAAAGCAAAATGAATAAAGACTAAAAAAGAAAAACAGAATGCTATGTATGTCTACATATATATCAATATATATCATATATGTGTTTATGTATACTTATATATAAGTGAAATGAATGACAGCAATGACACAAGTGACAGAATCAAGGAATTAGGATTATTTTGTTATTACAAGGCACTCACACTACTCGTGAAGTAGTATTACTTGAAAATGGACTGATATTAGTTGTAATTAATATTGAAAACTCTAGAACACTTAAAAAGTAAAAAATAAAAGTATAGATAGCTAATGCTAAGAAAGAAGGAAAAATGGAATCATACAAATGCTCAATTAAGACCACAAAAGGAAAAAGAGTGAACAAAAAGGTAGGAACAAGGAAAAAGGTCATCGAATAGAAAGCAGTAAGGGATATGGTAGTTATTATTACAACTATATCAATAATCATTGAATGTCAATGGTCAAAATGCACAAATTAAAAGACTGTTCATCAGAGTGGATCAAAAAACAAGACTCACAATGTAACACTTACACAGTAGTATTATCTATAAGAATCAGTAATCTTGATATCTATAAGAATCCCACTTTGGCTTACATCAACATTTATTTGCCATAGTGTGACAAGATTCTGAGGAAGCCCACGAGGACCACACTACAAACCTGGACTCTGTCCTAGGGGCAAGCAAAGACCCATTGTGCCCTACTGGTTCCCCACTTTGCATCATAGTTCTGGCACTGTCAGTAAGCTTTTGCTGACCCTTGCTCAGGTCTTTTTAGGTGACTTAGAATCTTTGTGGAGTTTCCTAAGGAAAAATTTCCTCCAAGGCATGAAACAGTTCTATAAGGACACCCACTGCATCTGGCTTGTGTAGAGACATGCATGTAAACGTTGGTTTTCTCTAGAAGTTTATTCAGACTCTACAGATCTCAAAAGAAAAATTAAAATGAACATGAGAAATCATGCTTCTGAGGCCAACAATTCTTAATGAAAGTTGTTGATTTTTAACTGAAAATCATTTATCCTTACTTCAAATAGATCCATTTTAAAAATGTTATCCTATAATCTTCAAGTTTTTAAGTTTAAACATAATATACCAAAGCAGCAAAAAAATTCAGGGTTTTATTTGCGCGCAAGTTCCAAACGAGTAAACTGAAAAATACCTACAAAAAAAACTTTAATAGAATTTGGGTTTTATATTAACAAATATACACTATCTAGAACAAAGAAGATGAAAATCTTACCAGGTACTAATCAAACTACATCAAGAATATTATGTTTGGTTCTAGTATCATATGTTTTTTTAAAGAGAGAGAGATTCATAAACTGAAGAGGATCCCTAAATCCCTCTTCAGTTAAATAATGAGAATAATTGAAGATATTTTGAATATGTTTATCTTTTCTAGAAAAGATTGTTTTAAAGACTGAGAAGAGGTCATAGGAAAAGAAAGAATAAGTAGATAACGAGCAGGTAAATTTAAGTCAGTGTAGAAAGGAAATTGTAAGAAACAGAGTTGCCCACTACTGAAACAAGACACCAGAGGGTTAGTGAGTTCTTTATCATAAGAGTGTTCAGGCAGAGACAGTGATCACGGGACGAAGATTTAAAATACAATTTCTTCCACAATATTCATTGAGTGACAACAAGCTACCAGGCACAGTATACCTAAGAGTACTTTAACTTTGTCATAAGGTTCATTGATCTTAAAATGTTGAAAGTAGATGAAATACCTACTTTTCAACTTACCTTTTTTTCCTCCTGCAACATTATTACTTCATAAAATCGTGGTATATGTGAGCAATAATTTTTCCGTTGATCTTTCTTGATGTTAATATTTTCATAATGTGATTTCTTCCTTTAGAAAATTAAAAAAGCAAATTGAAGCATTCTCAATTTCAAATACCTAAATGTTTATATAAGCCAACAGAATAATTTTACACCAACATTTTCTGCTTTAAAAAGTATACAATAATGTCTCAGTGTATTATGCCAATATATTCGAAATTTTGTAAAACGTATTCATTTATCTTGGTTAGTTCTACATTTCCAATTCAGAGCATTATAATAAACTTACTATTAGAATAGATTTATTATGACTCTAAAACAAAAATAGAATATGGGATTTATGTCATGAGTTTAAAAAGCTACGAAGTTTCCTGTGCATTCTATTTATGATAAATATTCTTTAAAATTTCAAATCCCTTAGTATTTCAATTGTTACTAAAATAATAGGGAAAATAGCCCTATGCTATTTATATCATTAAATAATCAGGAAAAGAGTATAAAGATCTTTGAAAATGAAGAGGAAACTTATTTTCACTGAAATCTATACAACTTCAAGAAAGAATAAGAAACTAAATAGTGATTAAGAGCCCAATCTCTAGAGTCAGACAGCCTGATGTGAATCCTAGCATTGCTACCTACTAGCTGTGTGGCCTCACACAAATCACCTAACTTCTCAAAGGGTCAGATTAGATTCCTGACCTGATTGGAAATAGTAATAAACAACTCTCAAAGTTGCCATTATTGAAGTAGATAACATATATGAAGTCTTTAGTGCTATACATGGCCCATAATAAGTACACAATAACTGTTAGCTATTATTATTACAAGACTGTATTTAAATAGGCTATACTGACTATACCATTATTTTCTTCTTTCTTAAACAGAACTTTTTTAAATCTCATATTACACATTTCCAGTGAATTATCTTGAACATAAGCAGATAAAAGTAAAACATAAAAACAAACACTTAAGTTATATAACGGCAATTATTTTGACATTGCTATAATTTAAATATGCATTTAACACTGTGGTTCACTGTTATATGCTGATTCCACTGATTTTTTTTTCACATAAAATTCAATAAGTGAACTTGTTTTTAAAATCTCAAATAGTTTTATAGATAAAAATTTCTTTTGGGGATACCAGAAGGGTCACATATCATTTAGGCTGGTCTTTCCCAGAGACCTATAAGCAAACCAGCCAAACTGAAAGAAGGTGAGGATAAGGTCAGAATATGAATAACAAAATCATATGTCAAAGGCATGAGTAGAGTTAGAACATTAGATAGACTTTTGTTTGGAAGAATAACAAAGATATTAAGTTTAGACCCCATTAAGCTAAATATACATGTAACAACTAAAAGAATAAAAATATAAGGTGTACATCTCATATTAGGAGAATGAAAAATGAAAAGAACAATAGAATAGAGTATAAGTTTCCCAAAACAAGGATATGTTTTATTATTTTTATTCTGTTACAACATTTAGCAGTAGCAGGGAGGTCCAAGAGTCTAAGCTATACCACCACTGGTATATAGATGTCTGAATGTGTCTAGCAAATTAATTGGACAGGTAATTGCTGTGGTACTTCTTATAAGAAAACTCATTCTCTGAAAGAAAATATCAGGTAAATAGCATGGATTCTACCTAAAAAAATGTAATGATGAAAAGGAGTAGTAGTTTCTGAGGACATTGTATTTGTGACTCGATTTTGTCTTCGATGGGCCCATGTCTAAGGACTTACTGTAGGAGTAAGAGATAATAAAGACTGCATTATTTTATTATAAATGTATTTCCTAGTTAAATTTTACTAATATTACCTCCAACCTAAGGTTATGGCTCTGATGCACACTGAGAACACCTTCTAAATCTATCATGTAGTCAAAAGAGCAGATGCTAGTGCTAGGGACAAGATGAAGAATGCTGGGTCGTTTTCTTTTATATTTTCTCTGATCTTTTGTCTCTTTTATAATTAAAGACAGTATATTTTAGTACTTAGATACATGGGCTATGTAATCAAACAGGCCTCAGTTAAAGTCTAGCTCTGCCAATTAATACCCACATGATCTGAAATATATTATTCTCTTCGATCCTTGCATTTTTCACTAACAAAATAGGTATAACAGTAACTACACACAGAGATTTGTGGCAATTAAATGATGTAATACATGTAAAGCCGGGTAGCACAGGATCTGGCTCACAAAAAGCAATAATTTTCAAATAGGCTACTACAAAATATACTACTTCTAGGAGATTTTATACTAGCTTTCCTTTCATAACAGCATAGACTAAATTATTAGAATACTTAATAGTCAAAAACTATATTAAAGGTATACTTTTATTTACTTTTTTTTTCTACTTACTGGACTATATCATACTGTCCAGGACCAGGCCCTGACTGTGTAGGTAAATCTAGTCTTCCCAAAGAGTTGCCAAAATGTATTCCCTTGTACTTCAAAGTTGCATTAGAAAACTCCTATTTAAAAAAAAAAGGAAGATAAGACATAATTTATGTAAGTCATGAAACAATGTATATCCATATTTAAGTCTAAATCTAAAGCAAGAATAACCTTAGTCAAGAGGTTTCACCAGTCAATGCTAGTCTTCCTTGAAAGATCTCAAGGTAAATTATTACTGCTGTGCCCCATTCCACTACTGAGTCAGCCAGCATTCCAAGAGAAGAGCCTCTGGTTTTAGCATATCCTCACCAATATGAACAGCTTTGTTCTTGGCAATATATTCAGCAATCTAAAATCTTAAGGCAAAGAAAATGAGTGCCTCGACATTTTAAAAAAAAAAAAGAGGAAGACAAATTGTATGATTTAGGGAATGGGAAAACCTACTAAAAATGGCCTTAAATAGAAACTGCATTAATCTCAAGAAAATAATTAAAATTCAAACACAACCAAAAGATATTAGATAGCTTTTAATTACCTGGTATTTAAAGCCATACATATTATCAAGTTTTCAAAGAATAATAAATATATGACAATAAGTTCAACACCACCCCCATTTTATTTTATCGATCATGCCTGAAGTCAAGATCAGTCCTTTAATGCCAAAGAAATTATTTGTGACATGAGAAATCGATCATTTTTCCTTTATATCCACTACAATAGAAGTCAAAATTAAGTATGACCTATTAAAAAGTTCACTTTAGATAAGTTAAAGCACCTTGTTTCATTAAAAACTAATAAAATAATAAAGTGTAACACAAGAACAGTAGCTTCTCTTATAAGAATTCTCTCCTGTTGACATATACATTCTAAATTGAACAATCATTTAAGAATATTTTAAAATAAACTTATTTTTTTTACTAAAAGTAAACTCCAGTCTAATTTATTTTTTAATTCACATTTGTAAAAATATAGCTATAAAATAAGTTTGAATTATTAAAACAATATATATGATACCAAATAAAAGCCCCACAACATAAACTTACAGTTTAACTACATTAAACAGTGTGTCAGTTATTCTAGGTGTCTATTACTATTCTAGAACAGTGGAACCAACCTCTATTACCATTATAAACAATAATAATAATAAAATAAATAGCAATATTTGTGATAAAAAGTATAATTCCATGTTAAATAGTTAAGTAAACCCATATCTGCCCCATTCCCACAATTTTTTTTTTAAGTATATAAAATTGACAGAAATTAATCAGTGCTGGAAACTAAGAGAAAGTATCATTCACATTCCAAAACTTTGAGGAATTTCTGAAAAATAGAGCATGGTAGACTAGAACCAGAAAAAGACATCATTGCATGTAAAAGGAACATCAGCTGTGCCTTATTAATGTCCCCAGAAAGGCAATAAGAATGGACTCTTAGGTAGTAAGTAGCAAGCAGTTCTCAAAACTACTAATACCTTTGGAGATTTGCACCAGTGCCATTACATGAAGTGATGAGAGAGAATGCTAACACCCACTCTATTCTTCGCATGGATGGTGGGATTTAAGTTAGAAGCACATTAGCCCCTAATGAGGGCAGACTTTCTAGTTAGAAAGGCACCACCCCAGAAAGCTTTGGGTTGCCAGAACAAAATCCAAAAAGAAGGTGGCATAGCGCTAAAATTCCCTATATGAATATGCCTTTTACTTCCTTGAACTTACCACTAATGCCTAGCCCTCATATGTTATAAAATGCAAACACAATAAAACTAAACTTTTCCTATACACCCACTTGATCTTAAAGAATTAAACAGAGGCCAACACAATCCCTGACAGAACTTCAATGTTTGCATAAAGTGAAATGAAATGAGACCTTTGCTGATTCTTTTTTTTTTCATAGATGCAATCTCATAGAGAAATGAAATAATAGTTTCTCTGAAGGTTTCCTTTGCTTTGATTTTAGTAAATCCCCTTGCTTATTCCTTGCTTAGGGTGGTGGAGGATTTTAGAGCTGAGAGAAACAGGGAGTTACCAGCTATGCCCAAGTAAGACTCAGACATGTTTTGGAATGTCTGGTGAACCAACAGAGCAAACCAACCCAAAAGTGAATGTGAAAAGTAATCCTATGAGAAGCAGCCAATCATGACCTCACCTAGTAAGAAAATCTTAGTGTCAAGAGTGACAATGCTAAACACTGTTTTTTGTTGACTGAATTTGCCTTCTAACAGACAGTCCCCATTGGACTTATGCCTGTCTTGTAAAATGCAAAGGGGCTATGAAAAATCTAAAATACCTGTTTCATTAAAATACTGGTAAAAATCAGCCCTACTTTTAGACCTCATTAGTAGAGTATAACACTAAGTTATCCTCTCAACTTCACCCAACTCAGCAGGCAGTTTTAGCTGCGATAAGCACACTGCAGGAAACGCCCAACAGAGAGCACCATCTGGCAAGAGACTGAGATGTCTGGTGGAGCAGCAGCTGTCTCACTGAAAACAGACTTGTTTAGGAGCACGGTTGAGACAGCTCCTGGGGACTTCTAGAAACACCTGGAAACAGGAACTTTGTAGAAGGCTAGAGATCCTCCACAATGATAGGAGGAGACAACATAAATACATTTGAGTTATCAACATAATTGTGATTCTCTTTTTAATAAGGCAGTCAGATCATCCAAAGGCTTTGGGTCTGGAGAACAGAGACAAATACTGGAATACCTAGCAGAGTAACACAGAAAAATGGCACAGCCTGATTTGTCCTGCAGAGCAGCAGATGGTAGAAGAGGAATACTGGAAGAAACCATGGCATCCACTAGAGTAGCTGAAAAGCAGCCTGTTCCTTTGGATCAGTGGCACTCCAAAGACTGCTGTACCCTACAGAGCTTTAGGAAAAGAAAGACTGCCAGGTCACACAACAGTTTCTTTTGCTAAAGTTAAGTGTTTTAAACCACCTTTCAAACGGGATTTCCCAATATAGTCATGGTTTTAAAGTATGTATACAGCTTTGATGGCAGAAAGAACAAAATTCCTCATCTGTGTTGTACTTTATTTCTACTTAGAAATGAAGCAGAATTTCATAATTGTGCAGATTTTAGGTATAATCACTAGTGAAGTACACAAATGTAAAACTCTGTTCTAATACAGCCATATTAGATACGTTAGATATTTTATATATTTCAGACAGAAGCATATCTAATACCTAGACTATAGCCTATAGGTGTGTAAAGAAAAAAAAAACATTTTAAAAAAGCATTTTAATAAATCATCTTTTATATCATATTATTATAGCCTAAAAAATACATGTTAAGGTTTTATATTAATTCATTTAGCACAGATTGTCAGGACCTTGAGCATAATTATGTCCAAAAAGTTTTCTTCAGGTTAATTTATATTATTGTGATTTTCTGGTTCAACTGTTTAACAATTCTTAAAGTAATCCAATAGAAGGAAAGATTACACATACACATACACACACACCATTCAAGATTTTAGCAAAATCCTTTTCATGCATATACACTAAAATTCATTTTATTTAAATCATGGGAATTGAAAAGCATTTAACTCACTAATCTCTGCAGTTCTTAGGTAAATGTTCAATCTCAAATTCAATTTAAAAGCCTTTTAAAAATATAGACAAAAAAATGAAGAATAAATTGATACATTCTTCCTTCTAAATCATACTCTCTTTATGTCAAGAAGTATTAACAATACCAACTTCAAGGTCATTGTCAACTTGGAAAATCATTAGCAAATAAATATGACTTAATTGAAGCAAACTCAGCATGAAGCTGAATTATTTTAAGCGACTGTTGTAATATAACTTAAAGAATTACTAACTGTCGCACCCAATGACAATGAAATGAATGAGAAGGGGCTATGCAACTTTTCCCAAGTATTTTCCATAATTAAGTATGGAAAGAAAAAGAATTTATAAAGAATTAAAAGTCCCAACATGCATCAGTTTAAACACTAATGGACTGCTTTCCAGTGTGGCAGGACACGGGTAGTTCCCAGCATGTTCTCATTAGCGAATACATCAGTGTCATAATTCCAACTGCAAACTTTGCTTATAAAATTCACCTCTGAAAAGTAAATGTCTAATGATTACTTGGGCTCGTCTAAAAAAAAAAGAGAGAGAGAGAGAGAGAAGCTAAATTTTATAATTCAAAACGTTATACAAAATAAGTTATATATGAATTTCTCTTTACAGATTAAATACAGCTAAAACTTATCATTTGTTGCCTAGAGTTTTAAGCTATATAAGATACCTTCAGCAGATGTTATTAACTAGTTCAGGGAAGAATCACAATAATTACCCATTCTTTGGATTATTTTCTTAATTTTCTATTAATATTCACATCTGGAATCTGAGCCCACATATAGTATTATCTCAAAAAAAAAGCTAAAGAAAACAGAATTATCAGAAATTTAGATAAGTTTGTGAATTAACATTACTACAGTATCAACTTCACAGCCATCAGTGAGAAACCTGGGCTGTTTGTTTTTTTCTGCAGGAAAAATAAGAAAACAAAGCCTTCAGCTGTTGAGCTTTGCTACCCTACCTCTAGTTTTCTCAAATTCAAGATGGATATTTCAGAATATATCATGATCTAACTCAAATTAAACTTTGTTGTATCTTCTTGAATATTAAAAACGTCTTTAATTGATATATAAATCTATATTCTTACATGTTTTCTTAAAGTAGATCTAGATTTTTATTCTAATAAATACAAGTTGGATTGACTGGATAATTACTAAAATAAGTCTTCAAATAATTGGACCTATTAAAATTGTGGAATAAATTTTCTTCTTACATCTGTTTTCTATAAATAATAATTTAATCCGAAAGAAAACACATTTTATGCCAAAGTAATGTTTATTCATATGTGAAAAGGTTTTATACATCGAGGGAAGCTCGGAGGGCCTATTCTGGTCTTCTAATATATGACATACTTTTCTAAAATAAAAAATTGCTATATATAAAAATATAATTTTAAAGCAAGAACAATACTTTGAGATATGTTAACAGTAATGAGAGAATTGTTTAAGCCATATTTTTTCTTGTTCTTTGCATGGCTCATATTTTTTGTTGATTACAGTACATTTGATATAATGTGGCAACTCTGGAAATCAGAATTTCCCCCTACACCAAGAGAGTTTTTTGTTTGTTTGTTTGTTTGGTGATTTCCCTGCACTAATTCATTAAATTCTGTATTTTTTGTCATGTGTGCCCACTGATTTCTCAGGCTGGTTAGCTAAACAGTCAGGTAATGATTGGATAGAGGTTTCCTTAAGGTTTCCTTAAACCAATAAATCTCTGACCTTTGCAGAGGTGCTGTCAATGTGTTGAGGTACACCTTCGACACTCAAGTAGGCAGTTTAAAGTCTGCCTTAGCTTTCATTTACTACTAGTGAAGAGCCTCAAGGTCACCTAGAGGAAAGAGCTTTATACCTTAAGTCTGTTTTTTGCAGTGATGGGATAGCAATTTTGTAACTACTTTCAGTGTTTTATAAGATTAAGTAAATAAGTAAATAAATTGATGATAATGGGAACCAGGTTTTTAACTGTGAGAGAAGGGAGTTCAAATATGGAAAAGAATGACCAAAATAAACTCATGGTGTTGGATTAGAATCGGAGGTATCGATATAAGCTCAAAGTCAAAGTTTTTAACAGACAGATAGAGAAGAAATAAGTACAGATTTCTAACTGTCCACTAAGAATGCCTAGAAGCAATGACATCTAGGTAGCAATGCATGTACCTAGTGTACTGATTTGATTTGAAATGCCATTCTTCACTAAGTGGAAATAGGGCTCCTTGAAGAAATGGCTAATTTCAAGGCTGGGGCAGGGAAAACAATGAAAAGAACCTGGAACATCTTATTGTGTCAAAAGGTAAGGAAGTGCTCAAAGAATAATGGGATATGTGAAAGACACAAGGAGCAGCTTGAAAGGGCTCTCAAGGTTCAAAGTTAAGGTAATTTAAACCTCAAAATAAATGATGGGAGTAATCAATTATAACCCTTTGAGTAAATTCATGAATCCATACTAATATAAATACATAAATGGGGAAGGAGATAAAGTTATTTAAAGTAAAGTGCTGACATATAATTTTAAAGCAAAGATGGAATTAGTAAATCGTCATTTGATAAACATCACAGTAAAACTAATTTGTGCATCATCAATAGATATTTAAACTAGTGAGAGTTTGATGAGGAAAAGGATATCTATTTATTCTTAAAGTAACTCCCTTAAAATATTTATAAATTTTGAAAACTAGTAACTTTACAGTAGATAAAACTGGAAGATACCACCTCAGGTTAACATAACCAATTACAGGATAAAGAGACATCTGTGCCTTTTTATAGCATGCATTGAGGATGCATCACTTCCACAGTATTCCTGCAAAAATGTATAAACTTATTCTAATCATGAGAAAATATACACAAATACAAAATTGAGACATATTCTACAGAATTAATAGCCTGTGCTCTTCAAATATTCAAGGTTACAAAAGACAAAGAAAGACTAAGAACAGTTGTAATTAAAGGAATCTAAAGACACATAAAAATTAAATTCATCATGTAATACCAGATTGCACTCTGGATCAAAATTCCTTTTTTTTCTTAAAGACCATTAAGATAATAAACAAGATTTTCAAAAGATATTGATTAGATAACAGTATTATATAAATGAAAATTTCCTGATTTTGATAATTGTGGTTATAAAAGGGAATGTGTTATTCTTGGGAAATTTACACTGAAGTATTTAGGGGTAAGGAGCATCATCTAAAATGTACTCTCAAAACGCTTAAGAAAAAAAAAATAATATATTCCAGACAAGAAAAAGCTAAAGATCATCATCACCAAACCAGTATTTCAAGAAATGTTAAGGTGCTTCTTTAAGAAGAGGGTGGAAAATAAAGAATATATATATGAATAATAAAATGGCAATAACTATATACCTATCAATAACCACTGAAATGGATTAAATGCTCAAATCAAAAGACACAGGATAGCTGAAAGTAAAGGAATAAAAAAAATATTTCATAAAAATGAAAATGAAAAAAAAAAGCAGGGTTAACAACATTTATGTCAGACAAAATAGACTTTTAAACAAAGGCTAAAATAAAAGACAAAGAAGGACATTACATAATGATAAAGGGATCAATTAAATAAGAGAATATAATCCCTGTAAACATTTATACACATAAAAGGCATCCAAATTGGAAAGAAAAAAAAATAAAACTACTATTACTTGCAGATGGCATCAAACTATAGAGAATACTAAAGATTCCACCAAAAAACTATTAGAACTGATAAGTGAATTCAGTAAAGTAGCAATATTTAGAAATCAGTTACATTTTTACACACCAATAATGAACTATCAGAAAAATTAAGAAAACAAACGTAGTTACAATTGCATCAAGAATAAAATAAAATACCTAGGAATAAACTTAACCAAAAAGGTAAAAGACATATACATAGAAAGATATGACACTGAAGAAAGAAATTGGATACAAATAGAGCATATTTTGTGCTCATGGATAGGAAGAATGAGCATAATTAAAATGTCCATACTACCCAAAGCATTCTATAGATTCAATATCAAAATACCGATGAAATTTTACAGAACTAGAACAAATAATTCTAAAATTTATATGGAATCACAAAGACCCCAAATAGCCACAGTAATCTTGAGAAAAGTACAAAGTTGGAAGTATCCCACTATCTGATATCAAACTAAACTACAAGGCTATAGTAATCAAAACAGCATGGTACTGGCATAAAAATAGACACACTGATCAATGAAACAATTGAGAGACCAGAAATAAACCCATGTGTATATGATCAATTAATCTATGAAAAAGGAGGCAAGAATATTCAATGGGGTGAAGACAGTTTATGCAATAAATTATGTAGGTAAACTGAACATATCCATGCAAAAAAATAAAACTAGACACCTTCTTATACCATATACAAGAATAAACTCAAAATGGATAAAAGACTTAAATATAAGACCAAATCCATAAAACTCCTAGAAGAAAGCATAGGCAATAAACTCTTGGACATTGCTCTTAGTAATATTTTTTTCTTATATATCTCCCTTAGGCAAGGGAAACCAAAGGAAAAAAAAATCAACAAATGAAACTAAAAAGATTTTGCACAGCAAAGGAAATCATCAATAAAACAAAAAGACGGCCTACTGAATGGGAGAAGATATTTGCCAGGATATATCTGATAAGGGGTTAATAATTAAAATTTATAAAGAACTCTCATAAAACTCAACAAAAGAGAACACAATCCAATTAAAAAATGGGCAGAGGACCTAAGTAGGTACTTCTCCAGAAGACATACAGATGGCCAAGAGATATACGAAAAGGTGCTCAGCATCGCTAATCAGCAGAGAAATGCAAATTAAAATCACAATGAGATATCACCTCGCACCTATCAGAATGGCCGTCATCAATAAATCAACAAACAACAAGTTCTGGTGAGGATATGGAGAAAAAGGAACCCTAATGCACTGGTGGTGAGACCACAAATTGGCACAGCCATTATGGAAACAGTATGAAGTTTCTTCAAAAATTAAAAATAGAACTATCATATGAACCTACAATTCCACTTCTCAGGATTTATCCAAAAAAATCCAAAACACTAATTTGAAAAGATATATGCATCCCTTTGTTCACTGTGGCATTATTTACAATAGTCAAGATACAGAAACAACTTAAGCATCCATCAATAGACAACTGGATAAAGAAGACGTGGTATATATATACAATGGAATATTACTCGGCCACAAAAAGAAATTAAACCTTACCATTTGTGACAACATGGATGGAACTAGAGGGTTTTATGCTACGTGAAATAAGTTAGAGAAAGACAAATACCATATGATCTCACTTATACGTGGAATCTAAAGGACAAAATAAACGAGCAAACAAGACAGGGACTCATGAATACAGACAACAAATCTATGGTTACCACACAGGAGGGGACTTGGGGGGGGGTGAAAAAGGTGAAGGGATTAGAAGTACAAATTTGTAGTTACAAAATAGTCATGGGGATGTAAAGCATAACATAGAGAATATAGTTAGTAAAAATGCAGTAACAATGGAGCCAGATGGGTACTAGACTTATCAGGGGATCACTTCATAAATTATATAAATGTCTAACCACTATGCTGTGAATCACTACACCTAATACTAATGTAAAATAAAATTCAATGTCAAATAATAATAATAATAATAATAATAATAATAATATAAATATATGGGGAGAAAAAATGATAAAGCAAATGTGATAAAGTATTAACCACAGGAGTGGAGTGAATGGTATATGAGAATTCTTTGTATTATTTGTGTAATCTTTCTATCAATCTGAAACTATTTCAAAATTTAAAATTCTTTTTAAAAAATAAACTTATTAACTAGAAACAATGAATGAATTAGATCTAATACATTTATATGGTTAAATCTAGAAAATAAAACAGTAGGTGAAACAGTACACAACCTACATACCAGATGATACCATTTACTTATACATTTTAAATCAGACAATATACATTGTTATTCATGTATATAATAAAGATTTAGTGTTTACTTTGGCAAAAGGAGAAGAATGGAAGGAAACTGAATAGGGTAATACTTATAATGATATATTTATTTTCAAATATAGCTACTTCAAGTGTTACAAAATTTCATTTGTGTTATATGTGATGAAAGATACACAGATATCTGTTATTATGTTTGTACTATTAAAATGTATAATTATACAAATTAAAGCAAAAGTGTTTTAAGAAAAAAATTTTACCAATTCTGCGGATCTAAGACCCAAAAATACCTCTGTATACCTACTGCCACAAACCAAATGGTTTATGAAGGTGCTTGAGCCAACACCCAAAGGTGGAGACATATACAAACAAAAAGCTATGGAGTATTGATAGCAAAGGTCAAGCCATATCCTGAGAATACTTATTCTCTGCCCAAGGTGACTTGTCAGCCTCTCCTTAAATCTACACTTAATTTTTGCCATTTTGCTCACTAGGATTACTTCTTTCAGATCTCATAAAAGTATAAAAGAAAAAAACAGGTTCAAAGCACTATGTACTTCAGTCTTATAATTAAGTAAAACTAGACATATCATCTATCTATATTTATTATCTGTATTCATGGATAACTCATACATTTCAACCAGCTGAATAAAATATTGGTTCAAACCTGAATGAGATAAATCTGATATATTTTATATTTTAACCAAAGAGAACCTCCTTATCTTCTTTATAATCATTTGTGAAATAAATAATATACTATCAGACTCAAATTCTCTTGTAAATAAATTGTTCTCTTTCACTTTCCAATTCAGGAAAAGAAGATCTATGTATTGCATATGATTATAGATTATTGCAGAGCCTTCTAGTGAGTTAAACCTGTTTCCTCTTCTTCCTAGATAAAGTTAAGCTATATTTTCTAGCCTCCTTGGCAGTTAAGTGTGTCCATGTGACAGAGCTTTAACTTCCAGGCCTGGCCTACAAAAACCTCTCACTAGTAGTCCTCCATCCTCTTTCCCCTTCTGCCAGCTGGATGCAGATAACTCCAAAGCCCTGGAAGATGATAGTAACACAGCTAGAGTAAGCCTGAATATCTACATAGAAGAAAAGTCTCTTAACAAAGAATGCCCACATAAACGAGGAAAAACTAATTTGTTGTATTTAGCCACTAAGATTTGGAGATCTATTTGTTACTGCAATTAGTGTTACATTAACTAAATATGTATAATCATAAACAATCTTCCAATTGTCAACATGAAATGCAATATACTTACAAATTGAGGTTTATAGTATGCTGGACCTAATGTGCTGTCACTAGCAGGTGGAAAATGTTTTATAATACTGTCATCCTCATTAATATGATAACCATATGACCATCCACAAGAAGGAATTGAAGGAACATAAACACTTCTGGAAACTGAAGGTGCCCTTGAAATTTTCTGTAAGAAAACGTTTTATATTATTTACTCAAAGGCAAGAAGAGAAGGAATGAAGAACCAAATATTTAAATTTACTAAAAGGTAACTATTAAATGTTGACTTAATGAGTTCCATAATATAAAACAAAAACGTTTGTTCTATAAAAATAATTTAAAGAAGGGCATTCAAGTAAATCAAGGTAATATGTACCATTACTATTAAATCTACCTTAAGAGGCAAGGAATCTTTCACTTGGCTCAGTTATTTATCTTCCTTAGTAAAGCAAGTTATTACTAATTCAAAAAACAGGTATTCATTCCTATAGTCATATCTAAAAATAGGCCAAATTGGTTACCTATGCTATCACAGTATCTGCCAGGCAAAAACAAACTTTACATTTTCTGTAACATTTCCTGACTTCATTCCCTCCCAGCTACTGACTTATCACCATATTACTGGTACCCTTTATAAATATCCTAATTATGCAGACCATGTGGCAAGGAAAATGTCTATGATTTAATGCTATATCAAAATAAAAAATAAAATGTAAAACTGAATTTATGACTATAGCAATGTAAGTTATGTGAAATTATATATGTGTACAAAGTCATACACATATATAATTTAATACTGAGAGAAGCTATGCAAAAATTAATACAATATCAATGTTAGAGTCAGGAACTTTAGAGTGATTATTTTATTTTCAAAATTTCCTTTAATGGATAATATTTTATAATTTAAATAAAAACATGAAGGAGTACCATATATTAGAAATACTAGTATAAAATACATCAAATAAAATACAGACAAGTAAATGACTTAGTTATTTGGAAAATTCCTTACTAAGAATATATTGATCCTCTACACATTCTAAATAAATGCTATAGTTAAGTGTATACATACCTAATATATAATTATGTTATTAACATGCTATCATTAGCTGAATTTTTTATCATTAGAGACAACTATTAAGTAGTTTCAGTGATACTTAATGAGACTAATTACCAAATTAAACAGGAAAGTATTAAATGGCTTCCCTTCCATTCACTACTCTCAAAAATTATTTGCATGAAGTCGTCTTTCCAAAATATACCCTCTACCTCCTTCTCCAGCTTTTATTCCTACTATTCTCCTTTATACTCCTATACTCCAAGTAGTCCAAAGAACTTTGTTCTTCTCTGAACATACCATGCCATTAAATACAATATCTTTATTTGCATGGTGTTTTGTCAGTGTTTTCCCCATTTTTTTAACTACTTAGTGACTCATTCTTCAAGATCCAGCTCGACTGTGATATCCCTAATCCCTCCAAAAACTCTCTCCTTTGAGCTACTAGTGAACACTTTATTACGATGTATGTTTATTAAGATATCATTTCACCAACTTTTTGGTATTGAATTTCATTCATTACTTTTCTGTTAAAGTTATAGATCCCAGGGAGCAGTGATTTTTCTCCCATATATTATCAGTGCCTACCATTATGTCTGGTACACACAGTCACTCCAAAAATGTCTGATAAACCCTTGCATGAGTAAATAAATATTTATTTTGTCTCCACACATGAAAGAGCTGATATTTAAATATCAGCTTATAAAACATAACCTTATTGTCATTGCACTGACATTATTCAACTGAGTACTAAACTCTAAAATATATTTTCCTAAACAAACAAAAAACTCATTCAAATTTAGTTAATATGAGCTATGTAAAAGATGGCAAAAGAACCACTCAAATTAAACCATGGCCAAAATCTACTAGATTATATTATTTATTTCAAAGTGGTAGGCCTTTGGTATAAAAATTATTGATTTATATAACACCAACATACTTTTACAAACATATTACCTGCTAGACCCTATACAAATTCTTCATTCCAGTCAAAATAATCTCATTGTCCTCCAAAACCTCCCCCTTCTCTATCTTCAACCACATAGCTCTCCATGCCTAAAATGGATATTCTTCAAAGCCAACTTCCTCTAAAAATCCTCTATAGATTATTCTTTCCCATAATACAGTAATCTTCCTTTACACTCCTATGACATTTAATTACATGGTCATTCAATTAGCACCTATCAAATTTCATCTTACATTAGTTAGCTGTCTGTATATATCTCCCATCTAAATTTTAAGCTTTTTTATTTCAGGAATCATGTTTTAAATTTCGCTATTTTATTAACAGTACTTAAACAGAGTTTCATTCAGGTGGTTTCTAAAATCTCCCTTACTTTCTATCCACCATAGACATTGTAAGTAATTATAAGTTTAACAAAAGCAAAAAGTAAGTCAGATGTTAATACAGTTAAAAATGAAAGTTTTTAACTTTTAACTGAGTGACATAAGAAGCATGGCAGAATAAGAATGTCCCAGTTCTCTCTCCCTGAAATAACAATAAGCTCAACATCTAAAACTCAACAAAAAACACCCACCATGCACACAAGCAAGTCTGAATGAGTGATCTGCGCATAAGAACTACCTGAGGTCAGAACCAGGGAAGGTGGGAGTCTGGCAGTAGATTGAGAGGAACAAAAAAGCTGCTTCTCCAAGCCAGAGCTCCCTGCAGAGAAGAGAGAGAGGAGAAAGGACAGCAGGATCCCTGAATAGCCCTGCCTGAGAGATCTGTGTGCTCCACTCAGTGGCAGAGCCCAGGAATCAGGGCAGAAAACAAAAATAAATGAAAGCTCTGCACCGCAAAAGAAACCATCAACAAGGTAAAGAGACAACCATCTGAAAGGGAAAAGATATTTGCAAGCAACGCCTCCAATAAGGGCCTAACATCCAAAATATACAAAGAACTCATACAACTCAGTAACAACAAAATAATCCAATTAAAAGATAGGCAAAGCATCTGAACCATTACTTCTCCCAAGAAAACATACAAATGGCCAAAAAAATATGAAAAGATGCTCAACATCGCTAGCTATTAGGAAAATGCAAATCAAAACCACAATGAGATACCATCTCACACCTGTTAGAATAGCTATTATCAACAAGACAAGTAATAACAAGTGATGGAGAGGATGCGGAGGAAAAGGAACCCTCATACACTGCTGGTGGGACTGCAAACTGGTACAGCCATCATGGAAAACAGTATGGAGGTTCCTCAAAAAACTAAGAATTAATCTGCCATATGATCCGGCAATCCCTCTACTGGGTATTTACCCCAAAGACTTGAAAACACATCCGAAAAGATATTTTCACACCGATATTCATAGCAGCATTATTCATATGGCCAGGATATGGAAGCAACCAAGTGTCCTAAAATAGATGACTGGATAAAGAAGCTGTGGTACATACATAAAATGAAATTTACTCAGCTATAAGAAGAGATGATATACTGCCACTTGCGACAACATGCATGGACCTTGAGATAATCGTGCTAAGTAAAATAAGCCAGAGAGAAAAAGTTGAAAACCACGTGATACATTTATATGTGGGATATAACTCTAAAAGCAACAAACAAACATGATAAACAAACAAAGACTCATGGGTATGGACAACAGACTAGTCGTTACAATGGGGGAAGAAGGAAGAAGGAGGTAGATGAGGTAAAAGGGGTCAAATACATGGTGACAGAAAGAAGTCTAACTATGGGCAGTGAACATACAATGCAAAATATATGAGACTTACTGTTGAATTGTCAAAAAAAAAAAAAAAAAAAGAGTCTTATAAACAGTTCCCAAAAGAGGAAATCCAAATGGTCAATACACATAAGAAAATCTGTTTATCCTTTTCAATAACCAGGGAAGTACAAATTAAAATAGCAACAAGATGTGTTTTCTCACTGATGAGATTGGCAAAACTTTTTAAGTCTGACTATACCAAGTCTGGGCAAAATGGGGGAAAATGAGCTCTCTTGTTGCTGATGGAAGTGTAAATTAGTTCAGCCAATTTGGAGAGCCTTTTGGTCCATATGTTTGCAAATTCTTACTGAAAATATCTGAGACCAGGTGTGTTTGAAATTGTTTGTTTGTTTGTTTGAAAGGTAAAAGGTTAAGAAACCATTTTTACATTACCACACTCAATGATTTTGGAGCAGCATTCTACTCTCAACATATTGATTTTTCTGCAGTGAAACATGAATCTTTACACTAAATGGGTTAATTATAGACTTCAAAGAGCCTTAGTTCATTTTAGGTTCATTTTCACTGCCAAAGGACTTTGTTAACAAATTTATGGGAAAAGCGGTTTTAGAGTTTTTTGGATTTCAGAATTGTAGAGAGGGATCTTGGATCTGTATTTAGTAAACTTCAACATGGACATACTCCACAACCTAGCAATTCATTTTCTAAATTCATACCTTAGCATAATGAGATTTAAATTTTTTAGTGTTATCCATAGTAAGAAATACAATTCATTTGTAACCCAATTCACCCATCTATTTGTAACAAAAAATAACTACAGTTTATAAAACTGAGTATTCATTTAATTATAAAATAACTACAGTAGAATATTGATAAACCTACTAATCTTTATAATAAGGCTTTTTATTTATTTTTGTTTTTAAGTTTATTTTTATTATGGTGACATTGGTTAACAAAATCCAGTAATTGTAAGGCTTTTTAAATGTATTTAACGTCATGTAAAACACTGAACCTTTTCTATTTTATTTTAACTTAAAGAAATGTCATTAGAAACATACTTTAAAATTACAACGTACAGATAGAAGATGCTCTTTGGCCCCTAGTACTTTTCTCTTCATGATCTTTAATGTTCCAGGACAAGATTGATCATAGCTTGCTGGTCCTGGACTGTCAGAAATAAACTTCTTAAAACGTTTCTCCCGATTTTGTAGACTATGGCCTCCTTTTATATTATACTAAATTGAAAAGAAAAAAATAATTAAAAGTAATTAAAAGAAACACTTTATAATTAATACTTAATAAATATTATATAGTAATATGAAAAAATAGTTTTAAAACTCAACCTGAAAAGTTAAGACTCTTGACTGAAGACAGTTCTAGTAAAAGAGGATAAGAGAAATGACAATGATGGTTGTTGTCAGTTATAACTCTGAACTCAAACTAAAATTTGCTGTACACTGTAGGAGAATGTAAAACTCAGTTTTGAAACAGAAATCAGAGACACAGGACTCTCCAAAGCTGTGGTACAGGAATAAAGAGTGTAAATATACAGGGCCCTTGAGAATCTGTACCTTTGAAAAGAGCTAAAAATGCTAGTATTCAGATTGCAAGGAAAAAGCAAACCTTCCAAGCTTGCTTTGAACTAATTATTTTCATGAAAATATTTTGGTCATTTCTAGGGATGTTTATGTAGGCTTATTGGCAAGAGCTTGGTTTTATGCTCAGATTAGTTTTAAACATGTTTACTGCAGAAAAAGCACTGGGAGGACTATTCCATTGCTCTCCATACCACATAAATGAATTCCCTAGAATCAGAAAATTATCAACTGGATAATAGCCAATTAATTGAGGTAAAATTCCATCATACTAGCTTCTATTAAACAGTCATAGTGCAATCATTCCAAAGATGATTCATAGTAATAGTAGTTGGCATTTGATTGACCAGATAAGATTTTTTTTAAGTCATATTATATTCTTAGCCAATTCACTACTTGATTACTGTTTTAATAAGTTCAGAATTTCTATGTTTAAAAAGATTGGGTCTATAATAATAGATTAATGATTTTTCAAAAAGAAATTAATATTACAAGTTATATAGATAGTTAAATTATGTAAAAAAAAAAAGAGCTTGAATTTTGATTCTTCAAAAGCCATCATTGTGTATAGTCTCTATGGTCTTACAATTTAAATTGTAATTTGAATTTATATTGAGTCCTTTACAGATTATAATAAAATCAATCTAATGGGATTTTTAAACTGTAGTACAAATTAACCAGAAAATGTTTTCAAATTATTCATATTTCATAACTATCAATCTACTGATATTATAAGAGGCTACAAAAGAAACTGCCATATGTCAGATAAGTGACTCAAAAAATATATTACTAAATAATTATACATTTACATGAAACTCTGTGAGAAAATGGTGTTACTATTTCTTGCATACTGTGCTTTAGTTATTTTATGAATTATTACATTGTTAGCAAACCCCCAACATTACAGGAGCAGTTTCATCTTAAGCGTGAGGCCATGTATTATATTACCTATCACATATGATATCCCATCATTCAGCTCTAGTGAGGGATCTCTCTCAGATAAAAAATCAAATCTAATTTGGACATCAATTCCTAGGTCTAGGTAATGAAATGTAGAAAAGAAACTATTTATCTAGTCCCAAAAGAGATTTCCACATCTAGAACCATTTCCATGTAGCAAGAAACAAGATGGTACTTGCCATGCATAGACAGGTCAGAAACTGAAAGAGAATAGGATCAGAAAACATAAATAAAATTTGTACTGACTGTAGTGGGAATCATCCTAGGAAACAGGATTATGAACAGAACAAGATATGTGACTTAACATGCTAATTATCTATCAAAGAATCAGAAGTCTGTATTTTGTAAACTTGATTCTTTTGCTTGTTTTATTTTCTTAATTCCTTTATGCTCTTTTGTACACTAAGCAAACTTCCTTGTAAAAAATTAACATGCTTCAGATGCTAAAGGAAACAAAGGAAAAGTGATTTTGCCCATGACTGCGCAAGAGCTGTAAAGGCAAAAAGTACACCTTCTCCCCATCCCCACTTTTGGAATAGTGGTGACAAACCATAACCAAACTGAAATAACCATAAGGGATACAGAGAAATAGAGAAGACCAAATTGGGTGCACAGTTTCAACTCCTAAATGTTCTGCTTCATAAAGTTTCAACTATTATCATTTTACAGGGAAGGCAGGCCTTCACAACTACAATCTACATTTTAGGGTTTTTAAATTATTACTTGAAGTCTCTAAATAATATTTACTAAGTTTTGCTGATAGAAAGCAACATTTCAACCTATGCTTCCAAAAGAAAAGTTTAAAAAAATTATTAAACACTTGCATTAATTTCCAATAAGGCTATCCCTTTATTCTCCATATTAATTATTTACAGAATATGTAAACTATGTCACATTAAAAGCATGTTTCCTAATCCATCCATTTAAAATGAAATGGACTTTATTTTTTAAATAGTGTGATAAATTCACACTTCTTAAACCTCTAATAGTGCAGCAATAATTTAGCCTAAAACTACACCCCAAAAAAACACCAACAGCAATTGAGTAAATAAGTTATAAGCCATTTTTTAAAAACGAGGAAATCAATCTTCTTCTGGCATTTGTTTAGTTTTAAGAAGAAAAATAGAGACTACTAGAACTCTTTTTGCTTAAATCTTTCATTGCAGAAAAAAAAAAGCATATTTTCTAATCCCTTATTCTTGAAATCCAAGAAATATATCCAATTTGGAATGAGATGAAATTTGATCTAAACTGCATTTTATATTATTTTACATGTGGAATTGACTAAAATTAGTATTAATATTATATTCCAACATCCTGACACTTGCCATATTTAACAAGCTTTAAGTCTACCTTTTGTGTATTTTACTACATTTTCCTCTTAGAATACTGGAGTTACATATCAGTTTTAAAAAGGGAACTATGTGTAAAATCAGCAAGCCCATACACCAATAATATGCTGGTATGTGGGCTCTGGAGCGTAAGCAGAAGTGACATTTCTAATAATTACATTTAACAACTCTAGAATTTTTTGCTTTTTGTCCTCTAATCTTTAGTATTCTGAAAGTTTTAATACCCCAGAGAGAAGCAACAAATGTTCCACTGAATTGAAAGTTGAGACCACCAACTGACCATTCCAGGCTCTTTATGCTATAAAGCAAAAAGCAAAATAACAAGGTTAGTGTATTGGCTGAAGTGGTTAACCATGAGCAGGACTGAAAAACAAGACTAATGAGAGCCAAGAAGAGTATGGTGGGATGGAACACAGGGACACCCAGCAGAGCTTCCTCACACCATTAACACCCAGTAAAAATGCTAAGAGTAAATATTTATTTAAAGGTCTGAGAAGCAAGCCTGAGAATCAAGAACTCAGATTTCTCTTAAATGAAAATTCTGGTCACTCTACCAAGCTAAGAACTCCACCAAAGTCCTTGCTGAAAAGAAAGGGAACAGAGAATGAGTAATAAAATATCTTAATTTACTGATGGCCTCAAGATCAGTTACAGAAACAAAATAGATTCCCACTTGTATTTTCTTGCTTACTACATCATTTTCTTTCACTTCCCATTTCTCTCTTTCCCCTTTCTACTGTAAAAAGGCAACACTATGGTTAAAATGGTTAAAATTTATTGAATGCTAACTATAATCAGTCACTAATCTAAATGCTTACTAACATATTTAGTCCTTAAGAAAAGCCTATAAAGTTATTACTTTTATTTAACAGATGAGGAAACTGTGGCCCAAAGAGATTAAGTGGTTAAGATTAAGTCTCACAGCTAAGTAAGTGGCAGAGACTGATTTTGAATCTAGGTAGTCTAGCTCCAGAGCCTATACTCCTAACTACTTCTTTATAATATAGCATGTTATATTTACCATTTAATCTGTAGATTGCAAAACAATGAAATAAGAATGTAAAAAAACAAAAGAAGAAATGACTTTAATCTAGAAATCCAGGATTCTGTTGGTAGTGACATTGCATCTCTGAATACAGCAGCTAGACATTGATTTGGCTCCTTCTGGGAAGGCATATTTGAAAATCATACATAAAATAATTGAATTTTATAAGTTATATATTTGGGAAGAATAACTGTGTGCATGTATGTTGTGTGCATGAGAAGAGACTGGGCAGTCAGGGGAAGAAATGTAATGGAAATCAAACCTCCTCCACACTTTGTGATGGTTTTAAAGGAGCTTCCAGATGCAGGATCTCCTATCCCAGGATCTACAGGTTTTGGTCCATAATTAAACTGGACCAATCAGATTCTCCCTACTATGAATTTTAATCTTGAGTGGAGTCACACATAAAAGAATAGAAGGAAGTTATAGAATTAAGTTATCTAATGGCAGTTCTCTATTGAATGGTGCAGAAGTTCCTACTCCTGAAATACCTAGAATTGTCTTAGTCCTTTCCTTCCTTAAGACCTGATTGTTCAATTCTTCAAGTCTATGAGCCAATCAAGTGCTTTTCCAGGAAATCTTTTATTATAAACCTAGTATCTGTCTTAAAAATCTATTTTATTGCTTATAACCAAAAACCCCTAACAGAATGGTTGCTATTATTCATTTATAAAGTCTAACACAAAATTCAAGGCATCAAGGCTGCATCTGGGCCTCCAAGAGATGAAATAAAGGTCTGGTAAGGTCAATTAGGAGTCATTATGTATAAATACAACATTTATGTGGAAAGAGTAGAAGATGATATCCATGATTATGAAAATATTTAAATTATATCCACTGTTTCTAAATATAAATGCACCGCAGAAGATTCTAATCACAGACTTTTAAGACTACATAGAAATAAGGGACAAATGAGTAAATACCATTAGCTCTAGCTTTAGAGTATGGCACACAAACCAATTCCTTCACTCTATTTCCATTCCTCTTCTACATATCTTGACAATTTGCACAACTTTCATGAGCCATAATTCAATAGTCCTATTCTCTCATTCAAGAGTCTCAAGGACTATGAAGCATGTAACAATGTTTTATGTTTTATAGAGTACATAGAATAATGAAGAACACCCAACCAGGTATCCAACATTGAACACATTTCTCTTATTCCAATTATAAAACATAGAATGAAAGAAGAAAGATAATATAAATGGAAAATAAAATATGACAATTGACATGATAGTCTATTAAAGGAAGAAAGCATGATTTTTATTAACTTAAACAATTATAATAACTATTATAAATTTACCTGTGCTTCTGAAACATTATAGTATCCTGGACCTGGAACAGCATTCTCAGTGTTAGAAGCAACAGTAAAAGTACTTTCTCTGGCAGCCAAAGAAAGAAATGGTGCATAGCCACCTACAAAAGTAAAATCATATCACTGGCAGATAAGATTCCAATGATTTCAGAGTAAAAGCACTCAAAATATATAGAATCATTTAGGAACTTCAATTGTTGAGACTATAAGGACTAATGGCTAGCCACAGAAGTTGTTGCATTTTTAAATTCGGATGTAAGAATAGAATTTTTATTAATATATATTAAATAAAAGGACCTACAGAACTAGACTTACTAAACAACAGGAAAATGCCTAAAGAAAATTTTTTAAAAAGTCTTTTTTCTTCTAAGTATATTTGGTTGGCATGAAAATGGCAGTTATATTTAGCTGATAAAATATTTTCATTCTCAGAAAACCACTGTTTTATATTTTGGAATAGTATCTGTTATTTGTAGAGAACAGCATATATAAATTTGTAGAGACAGCCTAGATAGAAAGAATTTAAAGTAAATTTATAGCAAGTAGTTAATAATGTCTCCTTGCTTTGGTACATAATTGGCACTCAGTAAATATTTCTTGATTGTCTGACCCCAAACAAAGGTTTACAAATAAATCCAAAATACAAATTTCATTGGAACAAGCAATCAGAAACTTTTACAAACTTAGTAAATAAACTTAGTAGACAGATTTGGTCTGTTGAAATACTGATAAAAATTTCCAAGAAATGTATCAAGAAAATGGTATAGTTTAGCCACATATATATTAAAGAAGAGATGGGAGAGAATAGAGCAACTACATTCAAGTAGTAACAAAAGAAAAAAAGTGAGGATTCAAAACTTGTAATAATATTAAACACTAAAGGAAAATATATGCATTACGAAAATTTATGGTGATATTAGAATAGTTTAAAATCTTGCTAATCTTGACTACTAATAAAAGATATTCTTTTAAAAACTAGAAATAATGTGTTTCTTTTGAGGCCCACTGAATTAAACGCAACTGAAATCAAGAATTATTTATTTGTTAAGTATTGCAGCTTAAAAGAAGTGAGTAAAATACAGAGCTTACCCTTATAAAGCAAGAATCTATTGAATATTAATAGAAGTACTAAAATAATTTTAAATAAGGAAAAATATCTCAAGTGCCAAAATGTTCAGAAGATCAAAAAGAGCAGAAGGTTTCAACCATACAAAGGTAGTTTTAAAAAGCTTCATGGGTGTGTTAAAATTCTGAGTGTTAATTTAGTGACTGATGGGTTTGAGCTGGCTGTCTCAAAGTGGAGAAAAAAACACTTTTATATAGTAACAAAGACCACAAGAATAGAAATCCTTAAAAGGAAGTCAAGGTTCATTTTGAAAAGGCAAGGGTGTCCAGTAGAGCTAAAAAATCCAGAACACCAATAAAATGTAAGCAAGATAGAGATTTATTTTAAAACACACAGATAAGCACACACGAACCAAGCTACAGATTATGTGAAGTGACTAGTGCAAACTACCAGTGTCTTCCAAGAGACAGGAAAATATGTCCTAAAAACAGGAGAAATCTCAATGAAAAGAAGTAGATCTAGAAATGAGAAGATAGAATTAGGACACAAGAACATTAAAGTATCTATTATAAATATTCTTTATATGTTCAATAAGGTAGAAGAAAAATGAACGTGGTAAAATAAAGGGAAGACAGAGAAAGACCCAAATCAAACTTCTGAAGTAAAAAGTACCACTGGATGGGATTAACAACAAATTTTATGTGGGTTAATAAAAGACTTTTTCTCAATTCTTAATCCTTTTAAAAAATAATTGACTGTTTAAGGCAAAAATAATTTAATTTATTGTGTCATTATAGTACATGTAAAAGTAAAATGTATGGCCACAATAGGACAAAATGATGAAATAGAAGCACACTGTTGTAAGGTTTATATATTATATGTCAAGTGGTATAATATTTTTAAAGGTAAACTGATGTTAGAGATGTATATTATAAACCTTAGAGCAACCACTAAACAAAGAGGTATAGCTGGTAAACCAACAGTGAAGATAAAAACAAAACCCTTTAAACAAAAAATGCAACTCATTCAATGAAGGTGGGGAAAGAAGAAAAGAGAAACAAAGAACAGATGAGATAAATAGAAAACAAATAGCAAGAAACACAACAATATTGATAATTAAATTAAATGGACAAGTTCTAAACACCCCAATTAAAAGGCAGAAATTGTCAGATTGGATAAAAAAGCAAGACTCTATTTTATGCTATGTACAGGAAACTCTCTTAAACAGAAAGATACAGCAGTTAAAAATAAAAGGCCAAAAAAGATATACTATGCATCCATGAATCAAAGAAAGCTGTTGTGACCATATTAAAATTAGACAAAGCAGATTTTAGAACAAGGAATACCAGGATTAAGAGACATTTCATTATGACAGAGGGGTCATTTCATCAAGAGGATTTAATAATTCACTAAAAAGCAAGGAAGTGATCCATAAATATCAAAATAGTGCTTAGCTAGAGGGGAAGAGGATAGAGTTATGATTGAAAAGGAAAATTTGGCAATATTTCTTGACTCGAATATTCACTTTTTAATCCATAAATTTATATTTTATGCAAATTTCTGCATAAATATTTCACCTCACAATTAAAGGTATATATAGATTTTTAATTTAGGTTTATAAACAATGAAGTTATGTAATATAGACATGAGAACCAAGAAAGCTAGTTTTGAGACTGCTGTCATCAGAACATGGCAGAGATTCTAACTGAATCTCTAAACAAATGTAAAATTAATTGCAAAATACTGAAATTTATATAAAAATGGAAAAAAGAAACTACACGATAGCCTCATGTATGCAAGAAAGCCAGTACTCATAAAATCTTCATTGAAGTTTTCCAAAATTAATTAGTCTCTTTCATCAATAGAGTAAAAGCTTGTATAAAATATTAAGCTCAAGTAAAACCACAAGAAAATGTTTATACCAATAAACTCCATGAGAAAAGAGACTTTTCTGTTTTATTCATAATTATATACTTAACTAATATTTATAGATATGGTGACATATTGTCTTAGTTTGCCTAGGAAACAGGACTTTTAGTGCTAAAACCAGGACATTCCCAGATAAACCAGGATGGTAGGTCACCGTATCAATATGCTTTGCATATTAAACATTAAATACAGAATTAATACATGATATTCTAAACTAAACCTTAGTTATTCATTCACTAATACTGAATGCTTTATTATGTGTCAGAGAGAGGCACTGAGGGTACAATAATGAACAAGCTAAAATCATGACCTCAAATAGTGGGGCAGCCAGACAAACAGACAAATAATTGCACTACAGAGTACTACTAAATTAAGGTATAAAATATAGAAGAACATTCTGGGGAACTTGGGTTGGTGGACTGTAAGATAAAAGTTTTATTTCAGACATAAGTCTATATCGATATGTAGAGTGCCAACTACAAATGATAAACTAACCATTGAGAAGAAAGAAGAAATTAAGAATATAAAAGAGAAAAAGATTTGAAATGAAATAAATAAATTCAGTTTGGGATATATTGAGTTTGAGGTGCCAAACTGCAGGAGGTAAATCAAATTGGGATGAAGCAATAAATCTCAGTCCATCCCAAGAAGGTGGGTAGCATGTGATTAAAAGATAATAAGTTTCACAGCCACTACAGCCCAAAACAACAAAAAACAGCGTTCTTCACAAAAAAAAAAAAAAACAATAACTAGATCTTTGAAACATACTCATCTCAGGAATATCAACGTATAGAGAAATCACATACGTATTGTTTTTTAAACATAAATATAGATTGCATTCCCTGAGGTTGTGTCCCTAAATTCTGACTGGCTAATAAGATAAAATCATTAGTGTTGGCATAAGCACATAGGCATGAGTACAAGACCACAGACAGCTCATGCTTCTGTGGCAGATAAAGCTCATCGCTCCCCAAAGAAATATGAGAAAAAATATATACTTAGGAGCTTCTGTCACTGAGCTTAGAAATAACTAATGCAGAACCAATATAGATAACGAATATACAGCTCATGCAACATGCCATTTATGTAAATTAAGTTCAAAAACAATGAAATATTTCTCAGCACAATAATGCCAGTAGCAGTCACATTATTAAAAAGATCATGTTTTTATCATATTTTACCAGACTGATTGCCCCTGGGGAAAACTTGCTCTGATGAGATAAGTCTTGCTTGCTTTCAAATAAATGAAACTATCAGAAACTGCTCTCACTAATCTAGATTGGAATATCTATTATTTCTCCCACTCATGAAACCAGAGAAGCTCATATTTTCTCTTTCAGGTTGCAAATCCTGGGTAGAAAAGTGTCTTCCTGATAAAAGGGCCAAAAGTCAAGGCAATAAAGTTTGCCAATTAGGGTGGAAAGAATTTCCTGAGAAAAATGTGAAGACAAAAAGGGAAGAGTGGTAATTAGGGAAGAGAAAGGCCAGTAATAAAGAGTATTTGCTTCTTTCTTTTAAAGATCTAAGACTCTAAGGTACTCTCCTCTTGCATAATTCAACAACTGAGTTATATAAAGTCCCAACATCTGCTCTTCCTACATTGTACTCTATAAAATCTACCTGACTCTTAAATGAAATAACTGTGTATATCTCTGCATAATTTAGTGTGTTACTGATGTTTAAGAGAAGGTGAAATATTTTTAGGAATTAAATAAGCTACTTTTAAACTATTTTGCTAGGGAATCAGTAGAGAAATGACTAGAGACACCTGTACCTTCTATCAATTATCAGCATGTTATCGCTGAGTATTGCTAAAACTGGGATCTATAGGATGCAGCTGCTCAAAGTTCTCAAGAACGGAATTTCCTAGTTTCCTTCATAGTTCAAATCACAATTCTATAAAATAGTCATGGAAGGGCCTTGCAACATTCTATCTACTGCTCTCTAAGCAGAGTTCATATAAGTCATGTTATAAGAGTTTTTATTCTGCTATGTGTCACTCCTTAAATTTTTTTAACTTTATTTCAAGAATTATTGGGTTTTTTTTTTTTTTTTCAATCTGTTATGGTATTGAACCAAAAACTGAGAATAATGGAGTAAAGAGCCTGGTTACTGCCCTCGAGAAACACATTTTAGTGTGGCAGCCAGATAAGTTAACAGATAATTACAATATAGTATCAGAGTGCTATGAAAGTCATTAAGAAGTCAAAGAAGAAAGACTTGAGAAAGAAGAGAGAACAACTTCACTTTACCTGAGTCTCGAAGAATAAGTAGGAATTAGCTAGGTAAGAAAGAAAGAGAGAGCACACTGGGCAAAGGTATCAATGGATACAAAGGTATAGAGGTAGTTAAGCATGAACTTACTGAAAATGCAAAGTTGGAAATGCTGATACGTAGGTTAAGTCTCAGTGAAGGTGTGGGTGCCTGGAAAGACCAGGTAAAGTAGGAGAACAGGTCAGGGATCAGATCATGAAGAATCTTATGCACCATGTCAAGGAGTTCAGATTTTAACCTTAGTGTTAAAAGGAATTTTTTTAAACAAATAACATAATTATACTTTAGAAAAATCACGTTAGCCATAAGATAGAAGTTGGATTAGAGACTAAAATAGAGGGAAATCAGTAATATTTTATTGGTTTATTTCGCAATAGAAATAATGAGGCCTGAACTAAGACAAGGCCAGGCAAATTAAGAGAGAGGATAATTTAAGATAGAGAGAAGACAAAATCAATAGGTCTTAAATATCAGTGGGAGTGTTCAGTTGGAGAAAAAGGAGTCTAGAATAATCTCAAAACTTAAAGTTCATAATTGACTGATAGGGAATTTTTCCAAAGGGGCCAGTAATAGTGGGGAAATGATGAATTAAGACACTTGGAATTCGAAATGCCAGAGACCACCCACATGGAGATGTCCAAAAAAGTAACTGGCAATGCAGAGGATTTAAGATAAGAAAAGTTCAACTTAGATATATAAGAAAGTACACATGAAAAAAGCAACAAGCAAAAAGATGGAAAGTACAGTATATCAACATTTAAAAGGTGTTTAGAAAAATTAAAACTTTTAAAGAAGACTATGAAGAGGTGGGAGCAGGGGAGGAAATGATTCCCTGATTCAACATTTAACAAATGTTTATTAGGTCTTAACCATGTATCAGGCACTGTCCCCAAGTTAGAAAAAGAACCAGGAAGAAATGATGATATTACAGATACCAGGGGAAGAAATATTTCTAAAAATAAAGTGGTCAGTTGTGTCACAATAAAATTAGGATTGAAAAGTATCATAGGTGTAAGCATTTTGGGTGGTCGTTAGCGGCTAATAAATTATTAGAGAGTTAGTGCTTACAATTCAACTGCATTAAAGACAGACAATAAGCTCCAAGAATACTGATATTTATATCAGATGTTGAAAAGCAGTAAAATTCAAGATTAAAACTATGACAAATGACAAATTTGTACTCCACCAAAGAAACCTATATCAACCTAAACCTTAATCCAGTCAGGTCAACACAGTAATGGATCCTGGCATTTGTTTAAAAATACATAGTGTAGGAATAAGGAAAACACAGGTTAACAAGGGAAGAACTATAATTTGAATGGTATTAAACTTCACAAAATCATCGGATTAAGAAAAGCTGAAAGCAAATTGGAAGTATGTATCAAATTTTCCCTAAATTGCTAATTGCAATTAAATGAGGAATAATTATTTAAATTACCCATTTCCACCCCATCTCTCAAGAATATAGCTTTTTTTTTTCCAAAGGTAGGATAAAAAGGCCCTCATTATGTTCAAAAGGAACGTGGGTTTGGTCAGATAAGAGGCATCTATCTGAAAAAATACATGGGACTGTATCTTTAAATGATATTGAAAAAATTGAAATATAAGTTACATTTTAGTAAATACATGTCTCTGGCTAGTGGTAGGAAGTGTGTGGCAGACAAGATTACAATGAAAATAGACAGTAGACAGTAAGAAGCACACAAGATTTAGAGACTCATATAGTCAACAGCGCTAGTAAATCAAAATCATAGATTTAATCTGTACAATAGAAAGTATCTAGCCATGTGTTTTCTGGCCTTGTAAGGATATTTTTTCAGCCTACTTCATGTTTTGTTATACTTATGAAGTGGTACTATTATGTTTAAGTCACAGGCACATAAGCGGAGCTGGATGAAAGTGAGGTGTCTGTCACAAGTTTGCTTTTTCTTATATCTTACCTGTTGCCTGCTGCTTCAGGAAAGGTACCTGGTAGGATCCAGGACCCACATGATCCTCAGTGCTGCCACCTTCAGCCAATCTGAGCAAGCGAGGAGCCCTATCATACATGATGGAGGGAGGGGCTGTGGGGCGGCTGAAAAGGTATAAAATCAAAGCGACTAGTGGAGGTATGGAGCAAAACGAAGCCGACAATTTGAGGAGACGTGGGCAGAACTTTCGTAAACACAGAAATTAGCGTAGGGGCTACCTCCCCACCTGCTCAGGGGGGTGAGATGTACTCCAGGTCGGCTTCCAGCCTTGTGGTAGAGAAAGGGAGCGCGGCGAGAGGTAAAACACCCCACATGACCATATGTTCCCAACCTGAGAGCTGTTGCGCCCCTCCCACAAAAGAGATTAAGAAATAGGCGCCCGCCCCTATGCTTCCGGCTCTGACTCCGCCCATTTCTCTCCGCCCCGGAAGTTTCCGGAAGAGAGACAGGTACTTGTTTTCGGCCGAGTCCTCGGAGCATGCGCACTGAGCCGTGAGCCTTCCCGCTTGCTCCGCCCAGCGCTCTCTAAAGTGTGCCACCTGCTTTAGGTCCTGGATTTGTCAGAAAAAAATCAAGAAAACGTATTAAAGGTGTTAGGGCTAACTTGGCTCCAGTAAATGAGTTAGGGCGACTGGGAAGAGACTACCAAAAACTGTGAAAGCAAAGAAAGGAAGAAAAGCATTAGCGCGAAGCAGAGCCTGAGTTCCTCCACCCCCCTCCCCACTCCTACTACAGCTATATGCACACTCAGAGAAAAAGCACCTCTGACTTTATCCCAAAATTAATCCAAACTGTACTAAAAGAAACCCAGGATGAGCTGGTGACAAGAAACAGGGAACCGGGGGAGGAGACAAGAAGCTCACCAAGCGAAGCAATCAATGAAAATGCAGGTAACTGAAAGCTGTTTCTGTTGCAGATGCCAGGGAACAGCCACATTGATTCATCACTGTATGAAGCGCAGGAAGACACTGAGAAAGCCCAGCCCACCGCACTAAAGCAATGAGTCTCTTAACCTTAAGCAAACTAACCTGAACCTGGCTTCTGCAAAGGTCTTAAAAGAGTATGTGGCAGAATCCACCTCAGAGTTATCAGGCTTTTTCAACAAGAATCTTATAGAGATTCTTATCTTTTTAAGGATGTAAACAAATCCTTCCTTGACCATACCTTGCCCCAAATGAGATACAATACTTTAAAGTATCCCCACTATAAATTTTTATGGTATTTCTTGTCTAAAACAGCAGTCCTCAACCTCTTTTTTTGGCACCAGGGATTGGAGCTCCTATGAGAATCTAATGCCTGATGTTCTCAGGTGGAGCTGAGGAGGTGATGCTAGTTCCAGGGAGCTACTCCCTCGCCTGTGGCTCATCTCCTGCTGTGCAGCCCTTCCTCACAGGCCACAGACTGGTACCTGTCCATGGCCCAGGGGTTGGGGACTCCTGCTCTAGAACAGAATTAGATACTCAATTCTGTGGGTCATTAATTGTGGCTCAATTGTTCCATATATGTTAGAACTCTATCCATATGAGGCTATACATGTGTTTCTCAAGACTATATCTGTAATATGTTTTTTCCCTTGCTCAATAGCTAGCTGAATAATTGTTTATTCACTTAAAAAACAGTTATTGACATATGCTATAGGTTATGGGGATACAAAGGTATAATAAAGTCCCCACAACCTCAGCCATTCTGTGTCTAATGGAGAAAGAGATGTGTAATCCATAACAAGAGGTGACAAGAGAGATGTATAAAATGAGAAAAGAAATGTTGCAGAACTTTGGAAAACTACTCTTCCTACTAAGAAATTAGATATTGATTAATGATCCTTTCTTACTGACTTCAAGTCTTGCCTTTTTGCAGAAACCTCATAATTCTGTCAAAGTTATTAAGCTTTATTTTCTCAAGCTGCCGTAGTTACCCATTGAGATCTAGAATACATTTACTATTAGACTTTATGCATTAGTATGAAGAAAAGAGTTGCAGAGGTAAATGAAGAATCTAGATGCTTTGGAGTATGATCCAATGATGCTTGTAAATTAGCCTCCTATTGGGCATTCCTTAAGGATATCATTGGCACTTAACTTAAACAAAAATATAAACCCAAAAAGCAAATTCAGGTCATCTTTTCTGTAGGCACTGGCACAGACTCTCCCACCCTCTTTCTGTTATGTTACTTCATTTTTGTACCAGCCTAGATTACTCTCGAGATCGGAAATGGAAATGATAAATCAGGCTTTATCTGTTTTCTGTCTGATTTGATTTTTTGGCCATCAAGCCTAATCTAACTTAGACAAAAGGAATTCTTCATAGGATCTACCTTAGCCCATTTACTGATCTCTAAAGGGGAGTTTGTGACCTTAGGACGTTTGTACCAGCGGAGAATACAGTGTTTGTCTTGCCTGCCTCACAGAGAGAAGCATTTGATCAATGGCAGGACTCTACTGTTTCTGAGTCTTGTGGACAGATCCTATATAAATTGTACCACTGAGGTACAATCTCTACATTCTTCGAATTTTGTATTACTTGGTCTCTCAGAATTCTACACTCTCAACAAAAAGCCTTTCTTTGAAAAGTTTTTAGAATGAATATTCTTTATTTGTTTTATCACTGTGGCTGTTCTCTCCACTTTTCCCAGCTCTTAAGGTTCAGTTATCAAATTATACACAGTATTTCAGAATTGGAAAATATTTTTCAATGAGAACAATAAATATTTTTCATTATGGTAATATTGAATATTTACTACATCTCATTGTGGTTAATACATCTTAAATAACTTAAAATGAGTGTGCATGTGAACACAAAATAACTTGGTTTAATATTTCTCAATTCCCACAAAATAGTTTTAATACTGTTTAATGCTAGTTTTAATGTGGTTACATGATGTGACCATTCACACAGCATTAGTAAGAGATGGAACCTATCCTTTTTTTTTTTAACTAAGATTTATTTGACTACAAAATTTGGGTTCTTTCCATTTCTCCATGCTGGCTTCTACTAGAATAAACTTTAAAATGAAACTGGAATAAGTCAAATTGATTCTTTATCGAATATGGTAGCTGTAGTGAAGAACTCCATGATTACCAATTTTTCTTTATATCACTTGATGATTATGTAGATAACTACAGATCATATCTGAAGAATAGCATTAGCGGTGATAATTGTGCCTTAAATAACATTACATGCTTTATAAATATTATAAGGTATTGAATTATTTTTTAAACTAATTTCTTCAACTCATTATGACTTACTGGTTTTCCATTGTGCTTTTAATAGAAATAAAAATAAATTAATTGTAATAAATCATTTGACATGTATCAAAATCAACTAAATATGTCTTTTCAGTGTTATTAGAGGTCACATTGTGAAGTGATATGCATTCAAGTTAAAATAGTAAAAATTTACTTTATATAATAATTTGAAGCTTACAAAGTATATTTTTCATTTGGTATTTTGTTTAATATAAATTTATGTTTCTCTACACTACAGAATTAATATGATCAAAACCAACAAATTTCATTAAATGTGTTTTAAAAATTATACCATATTATCAGTGATCACCAGATATTTTTTCACTTACATTTATTGAGCACCTACTATGTGCTAGCACTGTGTGAAGCACTTTATATGAATAATCTAAATCATTTCTCACATAATCCATGAAGTAGATTCTATTGCTATCTCTATCTATTAACATGCTGAGACTCACAGCTATTAAATTCCTTGTCTAATGTTACATAATTAATGAATGATGGAACTTAATTTAAAGCTAGTCAGTTTAACTCTAGAACCTGTTTTCATATCCACTGTGAAGATAGTACAACAATAATAAAAGCTTATGCATCATATTTAACAGCTGTTACATAAGCAAAAACTATTGGAAATATAAGAACTTGATCAAAATACAATTATAGTGGATACTTCAATACATCTCTTACAGAATTGAATTGATTACATAGACAGAAAATAAGTTGTGAATAATAAAGTCAGTAGATTTGATATGCAAGATCTTCTCTTTGACCACAAATAAAGCTTAACAAATTTTAAAATATAAAATCACAAAATACCAAATATATTATGTAGGTACTCTCTCCCTAAAGAAGAAGCATAATTCCTTAGTATTGAGCTGCACGAAGCGACTTTCTCTCAAAAAGGAGGTAGTAATGAAACAGGGTTAAAAAAAGTAAACTTACAGAGCAAAAACCTGACAAACACTAAATTAACAATTAATAGGAATTTGATCAAAATTAACATCAACAATGATAAATTATGTTGTTAGTATATACCTTTGATGTGATGTGATAAAAATAGCACTTTACCCTTATGATCTTCCTCCCAAAAACTCATAACCACAATAATCTCTATAATAAACATATATGCAAAAATTTTAATGAAATAAGAGCAAACAATCTAGCAGTGCTTTTAAAGGATAATATATTAAGATCTAATAGGTAAATTCCATGATTGCAAAGATGATTTCATTTCAGAAATATAATTCTCTATATTAACCAATTATCAGAAAAAGTAATCACGTTAATGCAGAAAAAGCATTTGATAAAATTAAAGAGCAATTCCTAATAAAAATTCTACATTTAATGAAAATTGAAGGATACTCTTTGAATATAATCAAGAATACTTACAAAACTTAGAAACAAAAAATACTATCCTAAACAGCAAAATACTAGAACTATTTCAATTAAAATAAACAGATGCTTTTATCATAATTATTATTTAATAATGATATGTCTATTGAATATAATAAGATAAAGCACAATAAGGTATTACGTTGGAAAATAAGACATAACAATATCTCTTTTTGCCTATGATGTGATTGATACCAAATAGCACAAGAAAATATATTCAAATTACCCTAGAATTAATAAGAGAAATAACTAAAGTGACCAGGTCCAAATTAATTATATAAAAACTAATAGTTTTTATCTATCCTAACAAGTACCTCAAAGGAAATTGGAAAAAAATTCCATTTATAATAATGACAAAAATTGTGGGATACATAGAATTATGCATTAGGGAAGGCACAGAACCTAAATAAGGAAGATATGAACAAATAGACACCAAAGTTAAATGGGAAGACAATATCATAAAAATATCAAAAATATCAGAAGACATAATGGCTATAAGCAACTAAAATCAAATCAATGTGGCACTGGCTTAGAAGGATACAAATAGAACAGGAAAACAAAAGAAAGAATCCAGAAATGTTTCCCAGTATATGTAGACATTTGTTAAAATATATTTTAAATGAGAAAAGGATGTACTCTTTACTAAATTCTGTTGGCAAAGCCGACTACCTGATTTATAAGAAAATAGAATTTAATTCTATATTACACATTTAGAAATATGATTTCCAATGTTTTAAGAGGTAAGTGTAAAAAATAAAACAATAATAGTCATGTGTAAAAAATCTAGAAAGTTCTATGTATAGGTAAGGGAGAGCTTCTTAATTCTAGAGACAGAAACTTTAATAGAAAAGATAATTATTATATGAGTGTAAAAATGTTAAACTTTTATGTAACATAAGATGTCATAAATGAAAATCAATAGATAAACAACAACTTTGGGAAAATTATTCACAATAAAGAATACCAAAAGAGGCTTAACATCTATACCACATCAAAAAGTCTTCAAAATGAACAGGAAGAGATTTAAATAGCCAAAACACATATTGAAGCCCACTAATAGTGAGGAAATGCATATCAGGGTCACAATGAAATATCACTTTTTAACCCACTAGAATACTAAAGATTTAATAGACCAATAAAACCTGTTTTCTGGGAGGATATAAGAAAATTCAATTTCAAAACATTATGAAAATGTGAATTATCACTTTTTTAGAAAGTTATCTATGAATATCACATATATATCCCATAAAAAATACTCTATCATAAAATAATATACATATATATTTATATCCATATATTTAAACACATGTGCAAAAGTTTTAAAAATATCAAACAAAATACCTATTAATAAAAGGAATTACTGAGTAAATCATTTCACCATGGAATACTATGAAGACATTTTTAAAGACTGAATTAAAGTCATTCCAATTACTTGGCATGATTTCTGTGAGATATTGTTGAAAAGAACAAAATTCAGAAAAATATACCATTTTTCTAGAACCAAAGAATTTCAGAAAACAAAACTCTGCTAATGTTATATGTATATGTGCATATATATACTTATGTATATAATTATATAAGCGTAGAGAAAATATTGAAGGATGCATTTTCAGTCATTAATTTAGATTACCTAAAATGAGGAGAAAAATGTATATAGAAGAGGGGGAAAGTGAGGAACAAATTAATAATGATCACATTCATTCATTATTTATAAAATGGGGAAAATGCTTCAGAATTATTTAACATAATATGTGAACCCTTGATTAAGAGACAAAACAGGGAAAGGCAGAGCGGTGAAATATTTCTATTGTTTCAGTGTCATAAATGAAGTAAAGCAAAGACATGATGAGAAGTAAATGGGGTAGAGGTTGCATAAACCATTTGGGCTCCTTTGGGAAATATGACTCACCACACCTGATTGATCTGACACAGTGATGAGAAAAATCCAGTGCCAATTGAGGTAAACTAATTGAAGGCAGAGCCACACATGGCCTAGTGAAGTCCATCTTGGGAGATGTGGAGAGGCAGTTGGTAGAGTTTTGTCACAAAATGTAGGGTCATGAAGGGAATAATGTAAGTTATATAAAAAATGGGTTAAAGTTTGCACACTTAGGAGTTTCTCAGAAAAAGACAGGTATAATGTGTCTCTTACTAACTTTGACCAAAATTAGTGTATATTATAAATCACCTGCCTGGAATCAGTGGCAACTGCTCGTTCTTCTGATGCCTGTGGAAACTGGGTTTCTAAATAGATTGCTCTCCTTATCATTTTTATAGGTTACACTAGGTTCAGTCCTCCTAAAGTGGATAGTTCAGGTTAACAGTGTACTGGTAATATTTTTTCAAAGATGTGAAATAAGGAAAACAATTCCAAATGCAGTATTTTTGTTTAAAAAAAAAATGTGAAGTGATAAGGCATTTTACTTTTCCTTCTAAGAAAGTAAAATGGAGACTAAATGAAAATCTTTTTAAAGTCTGTCGTGTGCATTTAAAGTTTGGAAATCAGAATTTGACACTTACCATTATTTAAATTCAGTACATTAAAAATGTATGTGGGTATTGAGGTCCAAATTTTGTGTGGCTCAATTTATAAATGGTTGATAAAAATTTTAAGAACATATTGACATGGTATTTTAAAAAACCTACCATCTTGCATAACGTCCCAAAAGCACTAGCATATTATGGTTTTAAAGGATTCTCAATTGTCAGAATTGTCTCAGCATTGTTATTTCTATTATATATTTAGACCAGGTTACATTGATTTATAGTTCACATTGATTAAATAAGTCTTCTGACTACAATCTAAGTACTTTTTAAATTACTTTAAATATTATTCAGCCTTAAAAAGGAAATCCTGTCACATGTTGCAACATGGGTGAAACAAGGACATTAAGTGAGATAAGCCAGTGACAAAAGGACAAATACTGTATGTTACCACATATATGAGTTACCTAAAGTAGTCAAGTTTATAGGAACAGAAAGTAGAATGGTGGTTGCCAGGGCTGGCAGAGGGGGAAATGGAGAATTGTATTTCTAGAGATTGGCTAGAATATTCTTCTGTGCCTGGAGTACACTCTTCGAGTAACATGCATCCTAACTTTATTTTCATTTATGTACTCATATGTCTTCTCTTTAATATTTAGAAGCTGGAAATATAGTTTAATCTGTAACATTTAAGATTCTGGGAACTGAAAAATCTTTCTTAAAATACAATTTTTTTTTTCATTAAAGGGCACTAGATGGCACAATTTCACCAATTTATGCTAATAAAGGCATTCATCCTATGAATTCACAAATAAAATAATTTGTCTTTATAGTTACACTTAAAATTTCACAGGAAATCTATATAACAATAAAGAAAAAGGTTTTTAAGAATATATTTCTAATATACTATGTTTTATGTTCTTATTTATGAACACAATAACCAGAATTCCAGTGTTTGATGAGTAATTTAATTAACCCAAAGAAAATTGATATATCAAATACTTATAGACATTAAACATTAATATATATCAATTTAATATATAGTATTACTGATATATAATAAAACTAAAATATAATAAAGTGGACTGGTGATTCCATTTACTGTGAATGAATGCAGTAACTAGACAGACTAAAAATTCAAAAATCTGAATTTTTCTTATTTCTCTGCTTGCCTTAAGCTAACTGTACACAATTAAGACCTTAGTTTTCTCATATGTAAAAATAAAACTGGGGGAGAAAATTGATCTAGAAACAGTAGGAAATGATTAAGGTCTATCTGATTTAGCATCCAATTGACTTTTCATTTGCTAAAAGTATCATATTTATAGCAAAAGTTCCAGATCTATCTAATGTTTTCAAAATCACTTTGTTTTCTGGAATTATTTATAGTCACAAAGTTTATCATTCTTTAGCTATATCTTGACATCCAAGACAAGCACAAGCCAAACAAGCAGAATGTGCATCTCACCTGGACCATCTCCCAAACCCGGCTTGGGTTCTTGGAGAAGTCTTGCCTAATTATATAGTAAACACTCCTGCCAGATAGTGCAATCAACTGTGATAGATACTTGCTTAAGAGATTTTAATAGGAAAATGTCTCAACTTAGACACTCTTGCCTAAGGAAAAGTCTTCCTCTTTAGAGGAAAGTCATCATCTTGGGCAAAGGGAACAGCTTTTGGAGGGCCACATATGTAGAAGGGAGTAGAGAAAATGACATCTATTTGTTAGCTAGACTGTCCCAAGCTACACTATGTGTTAATGGAGTGACATGCTATATAGCCAGATTGCCCTTACATTCCAACAGATTAAATAAATCAGGGTGGTAGATGGGCTAAGGGAGTGAGAGAAGGTGGACAATTCCTGGAGAAGAACTCTTAAATAATACCAGAGATTTTTGATAGTTAAAGTCAATAGAGAAGTCGTTGATGGTAATGCTAAGTGGGCAGTGAATTCTTACAGAAAGTTGTTCTCGGATATCTAAGGTAACTTACTTATATATAACAGCAGAAACAATATCAGCTCTGCAATTTACCATAATTCTGCTATATGTTTTACATAAAGACTTGTAAGTAACTCCAAATTTGATCCATCAGCTCAACATGTTAATCAGTTGTCTCTTTATAAGATAGTTTTACAATAATAGGGTTTTTGTTTGTTTGTTTGTTTGTTTGTTTTCAAATTCTAGCTTTCACTTCAAAAAGTCTCTTTTTTCCCCTCCTCAAAAATAATGTTTAATCTATATCCTAACCAACATGTACAATGCGTTATGAAAAATAAGGAGGAAAATAGAGAACTAACAAGATGGTAATGTTCTTTGTAAAAAAAATTAATGTGTGTGTGTGTGTGTGTGTGTGTGTGTATTGGAGGGAGAATATATAAACCTATTTGTCACTCTTCAAGAGAAGTATTGTAACATGAGCATAGAATGGACACTGTATTTTATACTCCAAAGTATCCATTCCTTCCATCCCAGAAGACTTTCTGAGCAAATTATGATAATTCATTCCCCTTGACAATGATTAGTTCAGGAAAGAGTGTATGACACAGCTGTGGCTGTTGTAGGCATATTTCTAAAATGCCCCCCAAAGGTGTCACACCCTAATCCCTGAAACCTGTAAGTATGATGAGATATTACCCTCATGATTATGTTATGTTATTTAGCATGGTTGGTCTTAAAATAGGGGAGTTAATCTGGGTGGACCTAATCTAATCACACAGCCCTTAAAAGCAGAGATGTTTCTTCAACCACCAGTTGAGAGCCAGCAAAGAAAACAGGGACCTCAGTCTAACAACCACAGGGAACTGGATTTTGTGAACAATTTGAATGAGCTCGAAAGTGGATTCTTCCTCAGATCCTTCAGATAGAAGACCAATCCAGTCTACACTTTGATTTTAGCCTTGTGAAGCCCACAACAGAGGACCCAGTGGAGGCTAGACTTCTGTCCTATAGAACTGTGAGATAATAAGTGGGTGTTGTTATAAGCTACTTGACTTACGGTGATTTGTTATGACAGTAATAGAAAACCTGGTTCTGAGGAAGTTTTACCTCTATGAAAGAGCCACAGGACAAAATGGCATCTCTTCTTTCCTTGGATGTTTCTGTGTCTGGACCTAATGGAAACAGCTGACATGTAGATATATATGATTATGTTGATGGCATTCTTAAAAATAAATCACCCCAACAATCACAGAATAACCCCACTTGGTAATAATGTATAGGACATAAGCATATTAGAAGATGGAGCAAACCTAGGTCTCCATGCCACTAAAAAAACTAACCCTGGAGTCTTCTCTACCTCTGGAATTACTGATATGTGACATAATAAATTCCTTTATTGTTTAAACTGGTTTGAGTGTTTCTGTGTTACAGACAAAATATTTTAACTGATAGACTTCTTGATGTAAAGCTATATACAGTCCACTATTTACAATTATTTGATTTATGAGTTTTTGACTTTACAATAGTGCTAAAGCGATATGCATTCAGTAGAAATTGTACTTTGAATTTTGAATTTTGATCTTTTTCTGGGCTAATGATAGGCAGTACGGTACTCTCATGATGCTGGGCAGCAGCAGCAAGCCACAGGTCTCAGTTGGTCATACAATCACAAGGGTGAATAGCCGATACGCTGCAGTGTACTGTGTTGTCAGAGTTTTGTGTTTTCTGTTTTCATATCCCATTATGTATACAAAATGCTCATGTGTGTCTCCTGCCTCTGGCGAGAAGATGAAACTCAAGATAATTGCCCAACTGTAAGCTAATAGGTGTTCTGAGCACATTTAAGGCAGGCTAGGCTAAGCTATGATGTTTGTAGGTTAGATATATTAAATACATTTTCAACTTAACATTTTCAACTTATGATAGGCTTGTTGAGACATAACCCCAATCTTAATTTGAGGAGCATCTGTAGTATAGTTACATCTAGAGACGCAGCATTAAGTAAAAGAACATTGGACATTGAAATGAAAGACGAGATAACATATATCCAGCTGCAGTTGTATATTTGTTTAATTTGTCACGTTTTAGAAAGTATCTAAATTTCTTCCCTTTTTAATCTATATAGCTAATTAAATAGGAAAAAATTAAAATAATATTATATGGAAGCTGTCTCTGTAATGACATGAAAATTGTCTACCTAAAACCAATACATATGGTTGAGAAATTTAAAATTTGGTCAACAAAAGTGATGCTTTATTTTCAGAGTATGAAACACCAAACATCAGCAGTACTTGGGAATTTGTGTCTAATTATGTAAAATGAAGATAGGAGAGATCAGGGTTTATATAGAGATTTGAAAGTCAGGTAATTAAAACCATTTTAATGGTTACCCTAGACGAGAGAAAAGCAGTGCCTGAAGACAGGAAGAACTCTCAAAAACAACCAAAATTAATGATTTGTAAGCAAAAGAGGAGGAGCCTATGAAGAAAAAAATAACAGAATTGGTTAGGCATATATGATTAGAATCAGTAAATAATTTTAAGGAAGCCAAGAGCACGGAGGATAGAGTTTTGAGAAGTGCTGTCCAACAATTAGAAGTAGAGAGGAGACTCAGTAAGATAAAGTTTCAAAAGGATTTACTGAATTTGGTAATTGTAATGCATTATTTTATTTCAGTAAAGATAATTTCAGTCATGGGGTGAAGGGGGTGGAAGACAGTCAGAAGCCAGATTGCTGTGGGTTGAGCAGTGGGAGGGACAATTTATCTTCTGAGACAGGAGGGGAGAAAATAAAGATGAATGCAGATGTTTATCACAATGGAAATATGCAAATGTGGGCACATGGAAATAATACAACAGCAGGGTACCTAAGCTCAAGTGAGATAATTACAAGGAGGAACAATGTTTAAGAGATTTCCTTAAATATCATCTTACACAATCAGAATAGCTATTGATGTCCAGGAAATGGCACCAATCTCAAATGCAACTATAAGTAAAACATTAATTTACTTTCCACAATTGTTAGTACAGAGTGCTTCAGTGGGTACTGTCACAAAAATCTGAATATTGGATAAATAAGATTGTCCTCAAAGAGTTAAACTGTGTGCTTACATATAATTGGTTCAGTCACCTAAAAGACAGAATTGCTGCCAAGTCGATTCCACGAGATTTGACTGTACTTTATTGTTCATAAAAAAGGGATATTGAATGGCTACAGAAGTAGATTAAAAGGGGAATCACCCAGACAAACCCACCTAAACACAGGGATGAATATGTTTGTCCTACTGGCAGGGGTGTTCCTGTTGAGAAAATCAATAGAGAAAAATATCTGTACAGAAAAAAAATATATAATTCAACCTATAGACAGAAAAAGGAGATGACTTCTAATTGATCCATGACATATGAGCAAACCTTGAGGCAAGGAGGATAAAAATAAAGGTTTCAGGTATATGGAAGAATTTACTGCTATTCTATAATTTTTTCATTTCTATCTGTGTTTTGTTTTCCCAACCAGGTTACCAAGTTCTTTCTGGTCAGGAACTCATAGTAAGATTATAACGAAAAAGTAACTGTCAGCATCCCTTGCTCTAGAGGAATGACGACTTAAATCCAACAAGTTTACTGGTGAATAGGCAGAATTTGTTCTTTCCCATGACCTCACAGGAATTTCAATCAATTGGCTGTTCATGTGGAATAGTATCAAAGTTCTTCAGATTTTCACAGCAGACTTACAGAGTAGTCACACCTGATGTCACTATAACTAAGGGTGAGACCTTGAGGCCATGGAAAGAAGTAGCAAGTAGGTGATTTGGCCAAGCTTACATTACCTGTAAGAAACAAAGACCCAGAGCCAAGATAGGGAAGGGCCCACCTTCATTTGCCTGGCAAATATTTATTGGGGATTTCCTGACTGCTGGGTCTTATTCTGGGCATCAGAGAAAGAGACAAATAAAAAGATAACCGTCCTTAGTGTCAAGGACATGGCCATCTAGTACAGGGGTAGGCAACCTATGGCCCCCAGGCCAAATCTAGTCCACTACCTGTTTTTGTAAATAAAATTTTATTGTAACATAGCCACGTTTATTCAGTTTTATATTGTCAGCGACTGCTTTCCAGCTACAGCAGCAGAGTCGAATAGTTGCAACAGAGACCATGTAGCCTGCAAAGACTAAAATATTTACCATTTGACTCTAGAGAAAAAGCTGACAATCCCTAATTTAATAACTTTTGCATTTTTGCTCACTTCATGGAAATTATGTGTTACTTTTGTTTTTAAAAGTTATTGATGTTATTAACTAGTGATACATTCTTAACTTTTTTAAAAATAATTTCAAATGTACAGAAAAGTTATAGGAATAATAAAGAAATCTTCAATATACCTTTTACTCAGATACAATTATTAATATCTACTACATTTGCTTAATCTCTATGTAACAATTTTTATATTATAGACTATAACTTTATATGTTATATATGTATTTATATATTTTATATATAAGATAATTTTTCTGAATCACTTGAAATAAAGTTGCAGATATCATAATTTACTCCTAAATATTTCAGTGTGTTTTTCCTTTATTAACTTTAATGATACCCTCTTTAGTGATACAAGAGAATTTTTAAATAATATCTATTATAGCAAAAAGTTATCTGGTTCAGGATCGAGTCTGGATCATAGTCTACATTTAGTGTTTATGTCTCTTGTCAACTTTAATCTGGAATAATATGTTAGTCTTTTATGATCTTGATATTTTTGAATACAGGCCAGTCATATGTCCCTCACTTTAGATTCATCTGATGATTTCTCATGGTTAGATGCAGGTTCTACACTTTTGGCAGAAATACTACATAAGTGTTAACTGTATTCCTACCCATATTTCACATCAGAAGACACGTGGTTTCTATTTTCCTCATTATTGGTGATATTAACATTGATCACTCAATTAAGGTGATGTCTGCCAAATTCCTCCATTGTAAAGTTATTAGTTTTTCTTTTGTAATTAATTGATAATTTATGATTAGATACTTCAAGACTAAGTAGATATCCTGTCCTTCATCAATGAAATAGTTTGGGCATTCATTTATGATTCGTACCTGAATCAATTGTCACCTAATAATAAATTTTAGATTTCCCATTGGTAAGGAATGAGTTAAAGAAACAATGAACAGGGACTCCTTGGACTCACAGTATATCATCTATCTCTGATAGACAGTTGACGTAAGAACTCCAGGAAAACTTCAAGCCAAAAATAAGAATTAAATTGTAGGCTTTATAGGAAGAAAATGTTTTAATGTAAAAGAACCTGCTGCTATTATAGCTATATGGCCATTAGTGAAAAGAGGCCTACATACTAGTTTGGAATAATTCATTAAATAGTTGAACTCTCTGAAAGAATTTGCACGTACATCTTTCACTAGTAAATTGTTCCTCAGGCAAATCAAAGAGAACAAAAAGAAATGTCAGGATTTAGCATTTAGCCTAAAATGCTCTGAGCATTAAACTTTATCAAAAGGAAAAAAAAGGTGACCACAGTAATGGTATGATCTTGACCCAGGTGGTTTGTGCTCAATGAGAAAAGGAGGATGTTGTAGGTAAGGGATAATCTCTTTCTCTGTTCATCTTAGTTTCTCCAGCTGTCCTGTAATTTAGACTGGCCAGATTAACAAGAGAATAATGAATAGAAGATTATTAATATGTGAGCACTAAGTGATGATTAGTTCAAAGAGGTAGTTAGAACTTAAGTTTAAATACCAACAAAGGAAAAGAAGTTTGGGGTTTTGGGGTAGAGGAGGCAAATTATGTGAAGATGATCAAGAAAAGTATGGTAAATGGGTTGTTTAGTAGGGTTTGTTAATGCGAAATTAAATAGGTGCCTTCCCCATCGATAAGAGTTGCTAAAAGTCCACTTTCCAGTGTGGGAGATAGAGACATCTCTAAAAATGAAAATTTCCTTTAGGAAAGGAAACTTGTGTCCTGATTTTTCTGCATCTGCTGGTTTTCAATAGCTTTTAGCTCAAAATAGTCCATATGCCCAAAGGGACATATTTTAGGGTAGCATTTTCTGGTACCCCCTCAATATCTGTAAAGTACTACAGATACTACTGGTTCTTCTAGCAGTGGGAACCAGAATCCATCTCAAGCTGCCATAACCTAGTTTTGCAAAGAGCATTGGATGTTCTCTATTCTTTCTGTTCATGAGATGTGTGATAAACAGCATGCCTACAGGGCTTCTTCAGGTCATACCCAGCACTGTAGACAGAGCATGGTGCTAGAAAAAAAGGGATGACACAAATAAGAAAACTCTAAGATATTTTAAGATAATTATTACTTATAATGGATTTGCTCTCAGTTTTCTTTATTGTGGTAAAATACATATAACAAAATTTGCCATCTTAATATTTTTAAGTGTACAATTCAGTGGTATTAAATGCATTCATAATGTTGTACAACCATCACCCCATCCATCTCCATAAATCTTTTAATCTTGTAAAACTGAAATTATATGACCATTAAATAATAATTCCCATTTCCCCACTCCAGAAACACTAGTCTACTTTCATTTTCTCTGATTTGTGACCACTTGTTACCTCGTATAAGTGGAATCATTCATTATTTGTACTTTTTTGACTGGCTTATTTCACTTAGCATAATGTCTTCAAGGTTCATTCATGTCATAGCATGCATCAGAATTTCCTCCCTTTTTAAGGCTGAATAACATATCATTGTATGTATAAACCACAGTTTATCTATTCATCAGTTGATGGACACTTGGGTTGCTTCCAAGTTTTAGCTATTGTACATAATGCTACTATGAACATAAGTATACAAATATCTCTTTGAGATTCTGCTTTCAGTTTTGGAGGGTATAAACCTAGAAGTGAAATTGTCGTATCATATGGTAATTCTGGTTTTAATTTTTGAGGAACTACCATCTGTTATACACAGTGGCTGTACTATTTTACATTCCCACCAACAGTGCACAAAAGTACCAATTTCTCCACAGCCTAGTAACCATCATAATGGTATGAGATAGAGCTCATTGTTCTTTTGATTTATGTATCTTTAATGATTAATGATGTTGAGGATCTTTTCATATACTTACTGGTCATTTGTGTATCTTTCTTGGAGAAATGTCTATTTGAGTCCTTTGCCCATTTTTGAATTAAATCGTTTGGCTTTTTATTTTTTAGTTTTAGGAGTTCTTTATATATTCTGAATATTAATCCCTTATCAGATATATGATTTGCAAATATTTTTTCCTATTCTGTGGGTTGCCTTTTTACCCTATTGACAGTGTCTTTTGATGCACAATTTTTTTTAATTTTCATAAAGTCCAGTGTGTCCATTATTTCTTTTGTTCCCTATGCCATTGATGTCATATCCAAGAAATCATTACCAAATCTAAAGTCATGAAGATTTTGTCATGTTCTCTTCTAAGAATTTTATACCTTTAAATCTTACATTTAGGTCTTTGATCCAGTTTAGTTAACTTCTGTGAGCAATATTAGGTCATGGTCCAACTTCATTCTTTTCCATGTGACTATCCAGTTTTCCCAGCACCACCTGTTGAAAAGACCGCCCTTTCTTCATTGAAAGTCTTGGTACTCTTGTCAAAAATTCTTTTACCTTATATGAGAAGATCTTTTTCTGGGCTCTCTATTCTCTTCCATTGTTCAGTTTCTCTGTCTTTATACTAGTACCACACGATTTTGATTACTGCCACTTTATATAGTAAGTTCTGAAATCAGGAATTGTTAGTCTTCCAGCTTTGCTGTTCTTTTTCAAGATCGTGGCTATTTAGGGTATCTTGAGATTTCATTTAAATTGTAGGATGAGATTTTCTAGTTCTTCAGAAACACTAGAATTTCGATAGGGATTATATTGAATCTGTCGATTGCTTTGGGTAGTATCAACATCTTAACAATATACATCTTCCAGTCCATGAAGATGAAATTTATTTCTATTTATTTATGCCTTGTTCATTTCTTTTAGCAATATTTTGGAGTTTTCATTGTACAGATCTTTCACCTTTTTGGTTAATTCCTAAGTATTTTTTTGATACTTTTGGAAATGAATTTTTCCTTATAATATCATTTTTAGATTATTCATTGTTAGAGTATAGAAATCCAATTGATTTTTGTGTGTTGACATTGTGTCCTGCCGCTTTGCTGAATTTACTTATTCTAACTTTTTTTAAATATGTGTGTGGAATCTTTAGAGTTTTCTATACACAAGATCATATAATCTGTGAACAGAGATAAGTTTACTTCTTCCTTTCCAATTTAGATGCCTTTTATTCTTTTTATGGCCTAATTGCTCTGGCTAGAACTTTCAGTACGATTAGTGATAGCTTTAATGAATCTTTGTAAATTTATAAATTTTGTAATTTCATTAATTTCCCATTATTTGTTATAAGGTTTAAGTTGGGTTTTGTTTGTTGTTTTGTTTTTGAATTTTTATAGTTTATCAAGCAATCTTAATAGTTGAAGGCAATCCTGGGGGCAGGAGGTTGGAAGGTAAAGGTATTTCAGATATTGATTATAGCCATTAATCAAAAGATACTCTCACATGTGCTCAGGAAAGCTCAATTAATCATAGATTTTCCTTCAGTTATCTTTTTGATCACACCATAAAGTCAATTCATAATTTAGTTTAAAAGAGCATCATATTTTAAAACATCTCATAGAATGAAAATTAACATTTATTGAGTGCATAATCTATAATTTGGCACCATCTATTCTTTAGAAGAACTATGTACATTTTTTTTTATTAACAGAAGAGAAAATTAAAATTCAAAAAGATTGGTGATAAATGTATGACATAAGTTACAGGGCTAAGATAAAAGCCCATTCTGATTTCATAATTCTTTTCACCTGCTATAGTGCTTACATATTACTTTCACACTAATTAGTATTTGGGAACAACAGAAAAAAAATGACTTTGGGCAAAGTGATTTGTAAAGTGATTGTTAAATGCCATTTACACATCTTTTCAAATTTGAGTCTGAAATGTAAGACCTTTTGGTCCATATGTCTAATATCTAATAGCTATTAGATATTACTAATAGTAATGTCTAGTTATTATTGCTGTAGCAAATCCAGTAGCTTCTCCAGAGTAAAGATATTTATAAGGAAATTTATTTCAGTGAATTCCCAAACACTGTAAAAGTATTAAACTGACACCAACTACACAGATATAGAAACTCAAGAAAAATTTAAATAAAAGGTGATGTGATGATGGGTTTATGGAGGATTTTACTGTCTTGTAACAAATAAAAGACGTTTATTGCTATTATCTTTACTTAATTTACAATAAATAAACATCAGGAAGAAAATATTACAGTGGTGTTTGCTTCTCGATTGCACTTCTAGCCTTATTTAAAAAATTATCTTCCTGAGCCTTGGAACCGATTGAATTCTGGATGAACTTACCCCATTTCTTAGAATTAGTTTTTTGAGCTCTTTTACAATGCTAGCCCTTTGGTCTATTCTGAGTCAGTAAATTCTGTCTCCCTGGCAGCTTTTTGTAAATCAAAGCTGAAGGTCAGAACAAAGTTAATGCAATACATTAAAGTAATTTGAATTAGTGCTATTTGATTTTATATGTTTAAATGTCCCTATTACTATTGTTGGTTAATGCTAAGAAGCTTGAATGTCTTATTCATTTAAAATCTAAAGCATTTTATGACAGAAAAATTAAATTAAAAAAATTAAACTAGTTAAACAAAAATTTAAGTGATAAATTTTTCTCTAATAGTAACGAAAGACATTGAAATCAAAACAATGAGATAACGGGCTCACCTATCAAATGAGCAGATTTAGAAAATATGTAGTACTAATAAGGATACAGAGAAATGTTTGCTGTTTTGGCTCCACATTTCAACTGCCTCCTAATGCAGGTTTTCATTATCTCTTGCCTGGACAATCTCAATAACTCCCTTCTAACTTGTCATATATTTCTTATATTTCTTATCCAGTCTTATATTTCTTAAATCCCACACTGCAGCCTGAGAAATCTAAAATACAATTCTAACCATATTAGTATTTGTGTTTCTTAACCTCCCAGTTTCCAAGGTGGAATAGTTAATAATGTATCTGAAAGGAAATAGCTAAATGTGTGGCTTGCAGTTCAATTTGCCATGGTTAGTACTGACAGAACAAAGCTCTCCAAATCCAGGGTGTGTTCCTCTGACAGTCACAGGAAGCCAAATTAGAATTACAATATTGCTTAGTAAACATGGAATTAGGATAGAGACACAAGTTACACAAGTCAAGTGGTTAAAGAAATCAGATTAAAGAAGCTACGAGCTCTCACCTCCCTGGCCATTTTCATCAGTCTACATTCCCTCCGCCTGGATAGTGCTTATATGGACATTAGCACCTTTTTTGTTTATATAGGGGAGCCAAAACTTTTCCTCTAACACCTTAGGGTTTCCAGCTAGGCCTAAATTGACAAAAAACAGATTAACAGAAGAAAAGCATACAAATTTTATTTTCACATGTATAGGGGAGTCTTCACTGGAAAATGAAGACCCAAAAAGTGATTAGACCTAAGTGCATATGTACTATGTTGAACAAAACATAGTAATTGTGGGAAAGTACCTAAAATATATGGGGAGACTAAAGGAAGATAATGGTTATTTTAATAGGGCTTATGGGTACAAATTTTTCCAAGCCTCACCTCCCTGTCTCTAGTGATAAGATCGTTTCCTTCCTGTAGGTGCAGGAAGGGCATCGTTTGCGTGGTAGTCTTTGTCTGTTTTCAGGAAGAAAAGGGAAGTCAGAGTACCTTTCTTGCACCTGTTGTTTTTTAAGTATCTCTAGCTCAAAATAGTCAATATGGCAAGTCAGCTTATTTGGGATGGTATTCTGAACCTCTTTATTTATATAATCTTTCTAAATAAAGTATAGTAATACTGCTTAGGATTTTACTTATTAAATTTTAATCATATTCCAGACTTGCCTCACAAGATTACACCTAGGTTATTTTGATTATACTTTGAGGCATTCCCAAACTCTTTACTCCTACAGTCCTGCAGTTTCCAAGTTTATCCTTAATTTAGTGACTACTAATTTAAACAAATATTTGAGCACCTACTCTATGCAAAGCACTATTTGATGTTCTGGGGATAACCTATGACCTAGACAAACACTGTTGCAGTTTGTTGAAAAATGCCATAAGAGTAGCTTTCCCAGAGGGCAATGTTATTTTTCTTATTGTTAAGTTCTTGGGTGGCCTACTACTGTTGACACTATTTCCAAAAATGCGTTATTGGGAAGCTTGTTAAAAAACCTTAAGTAATCATTTTATAGCATAATCACCTCATAATTATCTATCACATATTGTATTTTCTTAAAATGTAGAACTGAGGATGATCCTAGTTTTCCATTCACCTTAAATTTAACAGTAGATAATTTTAGGTTACACACAGAGTAAGAAACTTTGCCTTAAATTCATGTTAAAGGGTGTGAATCAGGGGCCCAGAATTTAAAAGTTGTCACTAAATTGTTTATTGTATTCATATACTTATCTCATTCTTCTGTCACCTGACAGTGGTGGAGTTTTATCTGAGCTCTGTCTTTGAGCAGCAATAGTTGAGAAATCCTTATACCCTTTTGTGTTCCAGGACACGGCTAATTACAAAGCACAACCCTGGCATCTCATATTCTAAGATGCCTCCATTCTTACTTCCTCATTATTCTCACATGGCATATGATTCCCTTGTTTATCAACCTGTATAAAATCCCAGGCCTCCCTTTTTTTTTTTTTTTTTTTTGAGGGTTCCTCATTAATAAATGTCTTCTATATTGTGATTATTTAAATAAAATAATCTCCTTAATTGTCCAGTGTACTTTGTCTTTCACATACCAAATCATAATGTTCAGTGCTGTCTTAACACAAAGTTGATTGTATTTTCATGAGGATTAAATGAGTTAATATTTGTATATTACTTTGAATGATGTCAGACATCTAGCATGTGTTCAACAATATATTATCTGTAATTCCTATGTTATCTATAATAATAATTATTATTTAATTATTAACTCCTAATCAGTGTTAGAGAAAGCATATTATTCAAATTGTTAAAGGAAAATTATTCAAAACACTTGTTGAAAGTGGCAATGCAGACTTTATCCAAGAAGCGTCTTTGCAATGGGTATAGAGAAATTGCAGTGGGGTCTTGCAGTCAGGCGGGGATTGGACTCAGCAAATATAGCATAGTCAAATGGGAATTTATAGCCAAAGGGCAGGGTGGGGGGTCATTACTAAGAGGAAAACAGGGGATTCCGGCCAAACCAATTTAACAGGATTCTTACTAAAGTCAGGCCAGAGTGATCAGACATCACCTGGGGATTGGTGGTAGATGAGAAACCCATTTAGATATTGAGAATGATTGGATATGGATGATAGGAGCTTCTAGTTAAACTGACTTCGCAGGATTCTTACTAAAACTGGACAATGCTAAGAGGAACACCAAAGTCCAAAAGTCAGGCCTACTTGAGAAAAGTTCAACAGAGACAGCAGAGTTTGGTCAAGGAGAGAATCTTCGTCATCAAGGAAGGAAGCTTGGAAAAATATAGTCACCTATATATTGTATGTACAGTGCTGCAATCTGACCTAAAATTCCCAGAGAATGAGAAGCAGGAAAGGTTAAGGGGCAAAGTATGGAGGGATGGCAAGGCTGAGAAGAGAAAATGTAGAGTTTATTTCTCAGTATTGGCATTCTCCTAGATTCCTAATGTTACCTCTAGACAATAGAGTGAGCACCTTCCCTTCCAATCTCGTCATTCAAAATGCACGTCCTCATTCTAAATCCCCTTTCCCATTTCACAGCATTACAGCTCTCACATCTAGCAGAGACCGCTCCCTTGTCTTTCAATATCTTCAGCCTACAACAGCAAATTCTTCTTCCACACCAATATCTTCTACATCCTAAAGCAGTATAATAGCTCTAGTTCTCTTAGTCTCTATTTTCCTCCTTGACTCTGCAGACTTCCATCTTCATTCCGTCAGCCATCACCCGCAGAGCCTTTACTTTGATCTCTTCATCAAAATCCTCAGATTCTTCAGATTAAAAATCCCTCTTTTTTAAAAGAGTTTCTTTTACATGTCACATTTCTACTTTTACCTTACAGAGAGGCTAACTTGCTTTTTACCTTCATCATCACTTTCAGTGGCCTAATGACTCCCTCTTTTGCAGGTTAAAAGTTATCTCCTTGCCTTCAAGACTTTCTCCAAACCCAAGTGTGTCAGGGATATATTCAGCTTCAGAGAAGAGAAACCCCAACTAAAAGTAGATGAAATTAGAATTCTCTGAGACTTTAGATGCTTCAAAGTAAGCTGAGATAGTAATTGTTTAATCTTTGGAGTGGGCATTTGAAGTGTGAGAGATTGTCTCCAGTCCTGAGCAGCTTTGTTCATCTACGTACATGTAGCAATAAATGTTATCATTTCTTTGTATATCAAGATATGGAAAGGATAGGAAGCACCGTCTTAAAAGAAGAGAAATTTACTGTCTAATCAACCTGATACAGACCTGGAATAGGGAGCTCCAGGCTGTTGCTGTGGCTCAACAATGCCACTGAACACCCAGGCTCCTTCTCCCTTTTTGGTCTATCATCCTTATCATGCTCTCACCCTTCTCTTACTTGTGGCCTCACCATACCAAGTGGCATCAGTGCCTCCAGGCCTCAAAACCACAAATCACATCTGCTTATATTGCATTGGCCAGAACTATACCACATGGCCACTTTAGTTTCAAGAGAGGCTGAGGAATTGAATTTTTAGGTTTTATAGCGACTATAATTGAGTAAAATAAGAAAAAGACAGGAAGGTGTATGGAATGGGTTTATATGAGCCAGTCTATAATATCTGACACTGAGATTCCAAGATGACAATATTTAATACGGGCATCTCTAGCGGTTCAAACCCTAGACTTTCCTCAACGTATGATGGACCTATGGTATCTCACTCAACCCTGAATCTTCCCCAGTATCTGCTTCTAGCCTCTTCTTGAACTGAAGGATGATGCTGCAGGAAAACTGAGACCAATCCAATTATTAATCCTTGCATTTCAGTTGAAATTTCATCCTGTTGCAGCTCCGCTTTTCTAACACAATCCTACTTGTGGTTATTACTAGTCTTTCTTTTAAATGCCCATCCCTTTTCTTCATAGGAATGAAAACAATACCAAAACTATCTTGTGTCATATCTCTTCTCATATAATACATCAAACTCCCCTTTATGCTATTAATACCAATAGTAAAAACAGAAAGAGAAGTGGGGCCAGGTCATGAACCCAGCCAAGTGGCAAAAACATCAGGGCTATTGCGAAAATTTAATTTGAAAGAAACCAATCAAGATTGCAGCTGTTATCTGGCAACAATGTGAAGAGGCAGGGAAAGAAATTCCGAGGACTTGAACTATACCCAGAGTTATGCGCACCGCATTGGGTTCTAATCTGCATTCTGCTCTAACTGCTCTTTTGAAGGCTTCTAGTCCTGACTCCAAGAATGTGCCACAGGTGTTAGTCACAGCACTCTGAACCCACCACATGGCAGATTAATTCAACTACCTCCACTATAGTTTCTCCTGTTCCTGTTTCTTTCCTTGGTATTTTACTTGTTTTAGTCCTACATTTCTAACTACTTACAGAATAATCCTACTCAGATGTTTATGAACTGCATAGGAACATTAGAATGATGTTAGGAGCAAAACAAAAGAAAGTCACCTACATTACCATCCCAATGGGTTAAGTTCAAACTTGTAGCGCATAAGCTGTGAAAAGCTTCTTGCACAGACTACTATGAGGAAGAAAGGTGCAGGATACCTAGAGCTAGATGTAGGAATGAATTTCGCCACCTCGGTTTAAAAAAGTAGGAGCTAAAAAATTTACATTTCAAAGCTGCCTATAGTTTTTTGTTTCACAAAAACCAGGAAATATATTTGTAACAAAGAGCCCCTTTGTTTTGATTAAACCTTTTGATTTTTTTTGTTGTTGTTGTTCTTATTTAAGTATACAGCAAAGACTAAACACCATTATAAAAAAAAGGGGGCGGGGAGTTGTTTAATCGTGTAAAAGTTTTTTCATTTGGTAGACAGGAGTTGAATTTCCACAGATTTAGTTCCCTTGAGTAAATGTCTCCCTTGAGTTTAACATTCCTGTATACCTAAAAAGCGTTGCTTTTCTTGGGAGATGTGAGTTGAGGACATTGCTGATAGAAGATAAGAACCTGGGGGCCAGAGGTTGAAGGAACTGTTTACATAAGACACATTCTGAACAGTGTTGCTTTCAGCTCCAGATTGTGAACTGTGATACAGAGTTGAGGAAGCAGAATCCTCTGCCCAGAATCTTTCATCAGCTCACACCCTGAGGATGTCAGCTTTTAGAATCTCAGACCTGGGAGCAACGTTTAATGTTCCCGAGCGTCTCTGTCTCTCTGTCTCTGTCTCTCTGTCTCTCTCTGTCTGTCTGTCTCTCTCTCCCTCTCCTCTTGCCTTCCTCCCTCCTTCCTTCCCTCCCCACCTTTGTCTCTCTCCCTCTCCCTCTCCTTTTCCCTCTCCCTCTCTTCCCTCCTTTCTGTATCTCTAGTCTCTGCTATGTCTCTAGTGGTTTCATTATCTCCTACTACAAATAAGCATTCTCCACAAGACAAGAAATGAGACCACTGGCATTTATTTTCAAAAACTGCTAACTCTTAGTATTCAAAAGCAAGGCTTTCCTTACTATCTCTACCTGATGAAACAGTATGAGTTAGATCACATTACTTACCTCATCAGAATGAGAAGTATTCCAACTGACCTTGACTGAGCCACATGCCCAGAGATATAAGCTTTGTCACTAGAAGAATATGTGATAGAAATTGGCCAGTAACCTGACTGCTGTACTTGGCAGCTAAAAACAATAGCTAGCACTTGCATTATGTGAAAAGCTGAGTAAGATTTATTTCTCAATTCTGGGCATATATTCACTGATTCAGAGGCCCATCTGTGCTTCCTTGTACTCTCAGGCAAGCCCTTAAGGAAAGAGAAAAAAGACGTTTTCCTAAGCTTGAACACTAGCACTAAGAAGGGCACTCAAATATTTGTGAATGAAGGAATAAATGAAAATCCTGAATGCATTATTTCCCAGACTTTTCCCATCATCTACTTTGTTGACCCTGCTTCTTTTCTTTAAGCAGTGAAGAAACATATTACCTACAGCAGGGGATACAGGTAAGAAGAGTGGTCTTGTCTGCCCCGATTCTTGACTGGATAATAGGCAAAGAGGTTTAAGGAGTACAATTCATTTTCAATAACATGAATTTGAACCATTCAATTCCCATAAGTTTGTAAAGTAGGAATCCAAGATTTTGGATTTTTAAATATCTTAGTCAGCATGAGTGTGATCAAGTTTAAACTGCATATAGGATCGGAACTGACTTCTAATATTTACCATTTTGTTTAAAAAAAAAGGAAAATTTTTAAGAAAGAAAAACAGTTTGTAGCTGTAATATAATTACAACCATTAAAAGGATTGCTTACCACAGAGCCCTAATTATCATGCAAGGCAGTAACAATTATGCTGTATCATTAAGTATGTGTCAAATTTACTTTGCAAATTTTTTCTTTCCAGCTTTATTGAGATACAATTGATATATAACATTATATTAGTTAAAGGTATACAGAATAATTATCTGATATATGTATGTATTGTGAAATGCTTACCACAATGGTTTAGTAACATCTATCAGCACGCAGTTCAAAATTTTTTCTTGTAATAAGAACTTTTAAGATCTACTCTCTTAGCAACTTTCAACTTTCAAATATATAATGCCAGTAGTGTTAACTATAATCACCATGGAGTACATTACTTCCCCAGAACTTACTTATCTCATAACTGGAAGTTCTCTTTTTTTCTTGGTGAGTCTAGCTAAAAGTTTGTCAATTTTGCTTATATTTTAAAAAAAAATAGCTTTTAGTTTTACTAATATTTTCTATTGCCTTTTAGTCTTTATTTCATTTATTTTTACCTTGATTTTTGTTATTTTCTTTCATCTACTAACTTTTTTTAGTTTCTTGAGCTTTAAAGTTAGCTTGCTTATTTGAGATATTTCTTGTTTCTTAATGTAGGTGTTTATCACTATGAACTTCCCTCTAAGAACTGCTTTTGCTGCATCTCATATGTTTTGATATGTTTTATTTACATTTTCATTTGTCTTAAGATATATTTTCATTTCTCTTTTGGTTTCTTCTTTGACACATTGGTTGTCTAGTAGCATGCTAATCTCCACATATTTGTGCATTTTCTAGTTTTCTTGTAACTGAAGCCGAGACAAGGAAGGAGAACAAGTATATATTTATGTCAATGTTACATTAACCTTTTAAGTTACCATTTCTTGTTCTCTTTATCTGTTCCTACGTATTCATGTTACCATTTAGTATTATTCCTTTCTTTAATACAGCTTGCTCTCACCACCTCTTTGTTCTGCTTTTGACAAATATATGAACTATCTATATGTCATATAACAATATAACTATACAGACATGTCTTACATACTTGCTCTTTATTTCTGTTAAGAGAAGAAATGTACTTTTATACTGTCTTTTTTAATTATGTAATTATCTTTTATAAACAATATATATAAACCATAATTGGTTTATTATGTGGATTAGAATTGCAGTCTAAGTTACTTTGATCAGACTGAAGAACTTCCTTCAGTTTTTCTTGTAAGGCAAAATTCCTAGCAACAGTACCCCCCGCCCCACTCCACCCCTCTGGTTGACAATTTTTTATTTCAATTTTTTTATTTATTTTATTTTATTTATTTTTTATTTGAATATGTCAGTCCACTGCTACATAGAATTAATTGCTTCTGATGAGAAATTGGTTGTTTTGCATTGGAGTTTCCTTGTTTGGATGGATTATTTTCCTCTTACTGCTTCCAGATTTTCTGTCTTTAGCTTTCAGCATTTCACTATGACTACATAATGTCTGTGAATGGATCTCCTTGTATTTATCCTACTTGGAATTGGTTCAGCTACTGGGTTGTATAGAATAATGTTTTTCATTATATTTAGGATGTTTTCAGGCATTTTTTTAACATTTTTCTTCGTTACTTTTTCTTCTTCTGGCATTCCCATTTTGTGTATGTTGGTGTGCTTAATCGTGTCCCACAATTCCTTAAGCCTCTGTTTATCTTCATTCTTTTTTTTCTTTTTTTTCTTTCTGTTCTTTGGATTGTATTATTTCTATTGATCTATCTTAAAGTTTGCTGGCCTTTCCATTTGTTTCTTTATATCTATTGACTCCCTTTATTGAAGTTTTTTCATTACAGTTGTTATAATTTGCAATACCAAAATTTCCATTTGCTACTTTATAGAAATATGGTTTCTATCTCTTATTTATATACTCTATTAGGTGGGGCATTGTTATTATATCTTCCTTTACTTTTTTAAAGTTGGTTTTCTGAGGGTAGGTTGTATGCTTCTAAGAATTTACCCGTTATTTCTAGGTTGTCCAATTTGTTAGTATATAATGATTTATAGAGTCCTTTATGATCTTTTTTATTTTTGTATCATAATATCCTTTTTTGTTTCTCATTTTATTTTAATGTTTTATCTTTTTTCATAGTTTCTTCTAGGTCTTTGGACACATTTGCAATAACTAACTTGAATTAAATGTAATTTGATGAATACAACTTTTCTCTTACAGGCAGTTTCTGTTGCCTACTTTTTTCCCATGTAAGTCACATTCTCCTGTTCCTTTACTTGTCTTGTAAAATTTTTGTTAAAAAACTGTAAAATTTAGATAATAGGTTGTAGCAACTCTGGATACCTGTGATCCCTCCCCACCCCCCAATTCCATGTATGGTTATATCATTTGTTTGTTTAAAGACTTAACAGACTATTTTAGTGAAGTCTCTTTCCCCTACAGTGTGAATCCTCAAATGTTGCTATTTGGAGGGTGCAGCCTTGGGCATATTCACATTCCCTGAGATGACAATGGTTTTAGCAGGGCACTCTCTTTGACTATCTCTTTTTTGCAGTTCAACTTTGCCAACTTCCAGGTGATCGCTCCATAGTTTTTTCTAATGCCTTGGGGGCATAAATTGCTCCACAGTTTGACCCAATAAAATTCAGGTTCTTTTTCAGGAATACTTTCTGAAGTCAGTATTTAAGGTTTGTTCTTACTCCAGGAAGGCTCTTCTTAGCTACTTCAATCTCTGATTTTCTCTGACAAACTAGCCTGCCTATGGTTTAGCTTGTATCTCTCATGAGGCAACCAGCTTCCTCTTAACTCCTTACCAACAAATCTTCCATATTTTGAGAGTATTCTTAGGTTTAAACTTCCCATAGTCTGCTTCAAATAAAGTGAGTTCCTTTGGGAATAGCTTTGGAGCTCTTTGTTTTATGTCCTGAGTTTCCCTCTGGTCAAAACATCTCTGAATCTTGGCTCCTGGAACTAGGATTGGGAGTGGCATGCTCCTATCTGAGTGATATCCCTGCTTTAAGAGTAAGTCAATCATAGCCTCTGTTTTTAGTTTGCTTCTTCCATCATGGAACCTCCATGCTATGAATGAGCTAGGGTAACGACCCTTTGGGATTCAGTATTTTCCATGTGTTATGCATGAATAGAGCCTCCTTCCCTGTGAATGGGGCTGGATGGAAGAAGAGAGAACCTTTTGCCTGCACTTGTATGGAATTTAAACTTCGTAACACATAACCAGGGTGCGTGTGAGAAATTCAAGTGGCTGAACCCTTCTAAGAAGATACCAGAGTACTAGAATGGAAGCCATAAGTACTGGGAGCCCTGTGTTCTTTCTGAGCCTAGCTGCAATGGAATCTCTCCCTCTGGTAAGGAGGGGAGAAAAGGGTGCATGTCATGTTGTAAATGCTAGAGGCTCCCACTGATTTTATTTTTAGCATTTTTCTTAATACATGTGTTTTTGTTTGCTATATGTTTGTGGGACAATTCCTAAACACTTCACATTATCAAAAAATAATTTTGACCAGTTATGCTTGTTTCACACGAGAGCTGATCCATGGAATATGCCATGCTGCCTTTCAGAAAGTGGGAGGTACAAGATGTTCTTATAAAATTCTGTCTACATTCTGCTGCGTGTTCTTGCATATATTCAGTAACAGAAAAATCATAGAGTCAAAAGTAAATTTTTATACATTAGAAAATTTCAGTTTAAGAACCAGGAAGACATGCGAGTTATAGAAAAAACACCGGTTGAAGTTATTGTCTTTCATGGCTTACCTAATAGGCTATAGAATGATGCTAACACAATCACAATGCCAATTTGCGAGAACCTGGAGAATGGGTGAATGGGAAGCCTAACATGCATATTGTTTCTCTTGGGGGTGATGAAAATGCTCTAGATCTAGATGGGGTGACAGTTGCACATCATTGAGAATATATTAGATACTACTGAATTGTATACTTTATGATGGATAAAAAGGTGAATTTTATGTTATATGAAATTTACATCAATGATAAAAAAAATTGCTACCCAGATTTGGCCCAGAGACCAAAGTTTGTCATTAATTTAATTCTTACATACTTAATAGGAAATGCTGTTATTATTTACATTTGAAACATGTTACATTTAAAAATATATTAAGTAACTTATGTGAAGAATGAAATCATTGTGGAAATTTTTCAGTGCATTTAAATGATAATGATTAATGCAAATTATATTTTCCTATACAGCAATTATTTTTGGTGCTTTACAATGTTAACACATTCATCTTTCAACGACCTCTGAGGTAGTTAATACCATTGGTTTATCTACATTTCACTGGTGGGGAAACTGAGGTATAGTGAGGTTAAGTAACTCGCCAAACACCATAGAACTTTGTAGTGGTTTTGCAGGAACCTGAATCCAGGCTACCCTGGTCCAGAATGGAAGCTGTTAACCACCATACTATGATGATTCCCCTTTCTGGGTTAGTCAGCTACAAAATATAAGTAACATTTATAGGTTCCCATTTATGTAGCTATATCTTACTTGTAATATTATTACAAAGGTATAATTAAAATATGTAGAAATATTGTTCCTGTTATCTATTACTGAATAAAAACTGACCTTAATGTAGGGGCTTATGACAGCAATACTCATTTTGTTTTTATCTCTTATAGTTCTGGGTGTTGGCTGGGCTCAAGTTTCACAAGGTTTCTCAGGTAAATTACAGTCATATGGTGGCTGGGGCTGTAGTCATCTGAAGGACATATCTGGTGATTGGTTTGAGAAGACTCAAACTGCTGGGCACAAGAACAACTCAGACTCCTTAAGCAAATCTATATATCTCTCCACCAAATGGTCTGTGTGTCTTGGATACTTTGGCTATGGCAAAGGGCTTCATAGTGAGTAGGGGGCAGAGAGAGAGAGAGAGAGGTAGAGAAATAGAGTAGGGGAGAGGGAGGGAGAGAGGGAAAGAGAGAGAGAATGTGTTGCATTTTGTAACAGCTTTAGAAGTTAAACTATAACACTTGTACTGCATTCTCTTTGTCAGACATCAACAAGACTTACTGAAGTTCAAGAGAGAAAATATTACTTCATGGAAGGGATGTCAAAGTATTTGTAGTCATGCCTTAAAATCACCAGAAATGTAAGTGTTGAAGTAAGCCAGCAGAGATCCCTAAGCTTTTGTAAAATTCATTGAATATTGACATTAAAACCACAATAAAGTCATTAAATTTATGAGTTAACATCTTTAAAACTATTGGAATTGTAAATATATGGTGAAATATATTGTTTATATAAATATATCCTTTAAAAAGGCTCCAATTGATATATTAGTATACCAGATTTCTAGTCAGTTCAAGTGTTCCAAATGAAACATACATTAATAACATGATATAACATCTTAGAATATGATGTCTTGAATCAATATGTTTATTTCACTGTTATTTTAAACCAAGTAATAAATGAAAACATTATTGTAAAAGGTCAAATAATAAAGACGTATATAGAATAAAAATTTTAATTCTCATCTTTGGTGATACTCTGTCTTTTTGAAAGAAGTGAACATATATATGTTCTCAAACATTTGGAGAGAATGAAAATTCAATTAAGTCCCTTTAGAGTACAGGTTCTATATTTTTTTAATCTACAATTGAGACCTTACATCCATTATCAAAAGCTGAGTATGAGAGTGAAAGCAACCAGGTGAATATTTTTAAAGGCCATGAGGAAAAGAGAATTAGGTCATGAAATCAAAGAGCTCAATTTTATAATAGGAAGCAGTTAGCAGTTGTTATATTTCTAATCCAACAAACATTCCACTGGGAAATAAGATAAACTATATGAAAGCAAATGACTTTCCATGTCTTTAGGTAAGAAGTGGTGCTGAGGTTGAATGCACAGTAAATGCCAAGCAGCATTAGTGGTCTCCCAAATAAAATGGAAGGGTGAGGGTTTTTTTACGCAGTTCCAATGATTGAACAGTTTCCTTAGAAAAAGTGAAAACTACAAAATTCTGCACCAAAATAAAGTTAAAATATTCTGAATATCTGCATAATAGTGTGGATACTATGAGTGGACTTCTTATTGTTCTTCTGTCCATGCATAATGTTTGATACACAGTTAAACTCAGTGATTTTTTTTGTATTACTTGTGATAGAACAATAAATTTCAATATAAACTCCATATACTTTATTTTTAATTTTTCCCAGTTTTTTTTTTCCTTTTCAAAATAAAATATATAACTCTTAAGCAGGTAGTAAATAACTTGAATACAGATTTTGGTCTAAGAAGATAAGTTGTGAATAATTTTTTTGTCACAAGAGGAAGGGACCCTTACATCACAACTTCTTACTAGAATAAAGCAAGGAGTCCCACCTATGATGCATCCTGGTTTCAGGCCTCACATACAGTATTTCCTCTTTTTCTTCTTTCCTGTTCAAGCTAACTTCTGGCAACAAAACAGACAACACTATTTGATGACAAATATAAGAGTTACCACACAGGCCAGAAAGAACCCAGTCATGTCCAGAGAGTGGTACTGGAACCAGGTGAGGTCATGGCTGACTGGCCGCAAATGCTTGGCTTTTTTGTGGCACATGACCAACTGGATCCAGAAAACTGCTTGATCCAGGGCTTTCACTGGCTGATCATAATGAGTTCTTGATAATTTCATAGCATTCTCTATATTCTAAAGGAGAAACGCAAAAGATACCAACACCAAAGGGAATTAATTTGCCTAAGCAATTCAAACTGATGAAAAGTTTGTGTCATACAAATGATTTGAAATACATGCCTTGGAATTACAGAAATAGTATATTTTTATTTCAGTCTCAAAGAGAGTTTGACTTCTAACTTGAAATTTTCTGATTGTCAAACATTTTAAAAAGTGAAAATGGAAGATAAGGTGGGAAAGTTAAATCTTTTTTAACAGAAGAAATGATAAGTAGCTATTCTACATGCTGTGTGCTGGCTTGGGGAAATGCATATTTAGCATAATTGTCTTGAAATTTTTAAAGAGAAATTGTATAAATTGTGGGAAAAATGCCTCCTCATCTATCTCTGGGCTCCTATTCTTTTCTTCATAAATCTGTCTATTTTCCACTCAGTAGCCAAAATAAATTTTTTGAAACACATCAGATTATGATACTCACTGCTCAAAATTTCCATCTGGCTTCTCATCAGTTTAGAATAAAATAATATCTATTCTTTGCCCTACAGGACCTTACGTAAACTGACCCCTGGAAACTTCTATCACTTTGTCCCATGCATAGTCACATTGATCTTCTAACTGTTCATTGAAGCTGCCAGATGTGTTCTCACTTTTGTACTTTCTATCCCCTTTGTCCCTCTCCTGGAGCAGTCTTCCCTGAAACAGCCCAAGGCTTGCTTCTACTTGTTGATGGAGGCCTTGGCTTCAGTGTCACATCTCAGAGAGGCTTTTCCTGGTCACACTGTGATAGCATCCCTAGGCATTTATTTTATGTTTTGGGGTTTTTTTTTGCTTTTACTATCTGATTCCTAGTATTTCTAAATACATTTTAAAAATATACCTTCAATTTATGTATGAAATACATTGTTAAAATGTGATTAGTTCAAAATTTCAGAATTATAAAGAAAATTATCATGAAAGGGATATCCAGAAGTTGCATAAAAGCACCCCACTCCTGGATCATGTCACTATTCTCTTTCCCAAATTAACTACTATTCTAACCTATAATACCATAAAATGTTTTCTCCTGTTCATATATTATAATTATATAATATATACTCATTTGTTTTTGTCTTTTCCAAAGCATTTGTTGGTTAATTCTTTTGCCACATAGTATTTCATTATATGACAAGACTACAAATTATCTCTTCGTTTTATGATTGATGGACATTTAGATTGTTAATAATTTTTTGGTCGTTACTACTAATGCTGTTTTAAACATTCTTATATATGTCTTTTGGTTTACATTTTTATGCATTTCTGTTGTGTATATATCTAGAAGTGGATTTAATGAGAAAGTTTGTGTATGATTATGATTTCTTTGTTGACTTTGAATTATTTAGAAATGTATTGCTTAATTTTTAAAATTTAGAGAATTTTTTAGTTATCTTTTTTAATGACTTCTAACTTAATTTTAGCTTAGCTACACGATATACTATTTATGATATGAAAATTTTCAAATACTACATCTTGATTTCTGCTATAGCATATATGGTCAATCCCATTAGTAATTCCATATGCTCTTGAAAAATATCATTTCTCATTGTTTTATAGATGATATATAGAGAGATAAAGTAGATTACATTTTAAACATGTGTTCTTCTAATCTTTTTTGTACCTATTCATTATTTTATCACCTTTTTCTATATTATTGAGAAAGGTGGGCCAAAGAGTGTTAACCAAGTTAATGGAGAGCTCAGATTCGGTGCCTGACTGCACCTGCCAGCTAGGTGTGGTTAGGGCTCAACAAAGGAGCAATGACACTGTCCACACTTCTGTCCCAGAGAGAGCTGCCCTGACCCCTACTCCTCCAGCCCTCACCCTAAAGCTAGTCAGTTTAGTTCCTCGCTATATGTCCCCAGTGCTTTTCAAGCTGCTGCTCCTGCACTGAAGCCCAGAGTGAGTGAGTCTGTGAGTGTGTGAGTTTATGCATGGTCCCATTAAGACCTACAGCACCTAGCTCTCCAACAGCCCTCTGTCTAACACAACTGCATTCCCCACTGGTTTTCAAAGCCAGACATTGTAGGGACTCCTCTTCCTGGCACTGGTGCCCCAAGATGGAAGCCTATTGTGTGGCTGGCACCTCTTTCTGCTGATGAGGGGACCTCTGCCTTCCCCATTCTTAACTGCCACATCATGAGTATGGGACCTGCCTGTCTTGCATCTCTACCCCTCCTACCAGTCACATTGGGGCTTCTTCTTTATATCCTTAGTTATAGGACTTCTGTTCAGCTAGTCCAGGTGGTTCTCAGTGATGGTTTTTATATAATTTAGTTGTAATTTTGATGTGATTGTGGGAGGAGTTGAGCACAGCATTTACCTGCTGCACCAATTGACTGGAAGTCCACAATTTTCTTAGTAACATTTTCTTTTCTCTAGCTTACTTTATTGTAAAAAAAAAACAGTATATAATACATATAACATATAAAATATGTGTTCATCAACTGTTTATGTTACCAGTAAGGCTTCTGGTCAATAGCAAGACGTTAGTAAAGTTTTTGAGGAGTCAAAAGGTATAGGTGGATTTTTCTATGGGGAGGGACATGTTCGGTTCCCCTAACCTGTATATTTTTCAAAGGTCAACTGTATAAAGCTCCTGGTGAAGTTTAGTTATACTAGAATTGTTTTAGAATTACTCAGACTTGCAGTCCCAGGTCCTTGCCAATTTAAATAAATTTATTACCTTCTGGGTTAAAGTAATATCCATTGCTCAATGTACTCACTTACCAAACATACAAACATAGAGGAGCCAAAGTTTTCTGAATATCTCATTAAAACTACATACTCATCTTTTTTTTCTTGTCCTATTTTAAATTTATTTTCTCTCTGAAAAACTGTGATTTAATCCTTCTAATACAAAGAGTATACTTTCTCATCACAATCTTTGTTGTAAAGCTTTTTTCCAAGTTTTTTTTACAGAATAAAGAAAAGAGGAAAATTTTTCAAACTTTCACCTTGTAAACTTAATATTGTCCAGAGAATTCTTCAAAAGTACAAATTCACTTTGATGACATTAGTTCCATATGAAGGTCACTATACTTTTCTGTGACTACCATTGTATGTCATGGTAATCCATGGAAGTCCAGTAACCTACAGCAATGTTTACAGTTACCTGTGTTTGATGTTTTGCCTCTTTAGTTCTCTGCCAATAGTCTTCAACCATGCTATGGAAGATGATTCCCTATAGTCCTATAGTAATACAGGCTCTCTCATGTAGATTAACCATTCACATAGACTAGTTATTCTGACTCTGTGATATTCTTATAAGAACATGTGGAAAAGTGTGGAAAACAATCAAAAAGGAAGTAAGATTCACCCCTACTCTTCATCTAGGTGTATCCTTAGTGTGAAATTTATATGCACTTTTGCACATCTTGATTTATTTTTCTCTGTATAGATTTATAGGAGTATATTATAAAGTCAGAGTCTATAAGAATTTTAAGGATCTTATTGCAATTTGCCAAATTCTTATTTCTTAAAAAGGAAGTACAGATATTGTCCGAAGTCCTAATTATTAATTCAAAGCAAGAAGTTTAGGGGAATAATTTATTGTATATAATAAAGAATAAGGACTGGCTTTATAAATCATTGACTTAGATTCGAGTCTTCTTTTTGCAACTTAATAACAATAGCTACTATTACTAAGTATTATGATTATACTTCTATTTATCCTTCTCTTTGTACTTCTCTTTTTCCACTCATATGACAGTGGTTTAGATTGAATAGAACTTTCACTAATCTTACCTCAGTCCTTATGCCTATGAAAGTTTCCAAATATGGCCTAAATAATTTGCAATCAAAAAAAATATTGCCATTAACCATTGAATAAGATCTGCTTTATGTTGCTGCCAATCAAATGGTAGACAAAAAGAATCTCTTAATAAATCTTTTAATAGTTCAGGAAAGGATGATGGTTCTATTTGTTTTAAAAGTATGATATCAACTTAAAACATATAGACTCTTTCTCTCATAAGGAATATTATCCTATAAACCAACAGAATTATTTTATAAGTTTTAACTATAAAAAATTTTCAGATAGATGTGGTAGAAATTATTTGGTCTTTATTAAATATACAGAATTTATGTTCCTTAATATATATTAGTGTACATTTTCTCTTTGATCATTTTGATAGGCATCTATGATGGTGAGAACCATGTTCACTAAGGGATCTTTACTGAAATTTTGTATGAGCTTGGTATATGGCAGAGAACACCTGCTATAATAAGCAAACCTTTTTTATGCTCTAGATGTTCAAACCCTAGAATCTCAAATGAGAAGTTGTTTAAATGCTTTGGTGAAGGCAAGTAAACATTGGGTTTGGCTGCCAATATCATTGGGGCACACATTCATATTGTTAAGGAATGATCTTCCCTTTAAGTAAAAAGACTGGTGAGGAGCCTCAACTCTTACAAAAAAAAAATTTAGCAGATGTTTTGTTAGGATCAACATTAATAGAAGCCAAAGATGTCAGAACTATCACTTCACGACCTCTCTGCACAAGTTCATCCAAGATTGTTTTTATATTGATCTAATGGCTATATTCAGGGAGCCACACCAGCACCTTTCCACAACTCCCTGGACTAAAGCAACAACTTAGGTATAGGAGCAGAAGAACTGAAATTTATTTTATAGACATCTTGGTGACCACAATGCTTCTTTTCAAATTGCTGATCCCTTTTACCATTACTCATGCTCATATCCAAAGAGAAATCAATCAGAATGGTAAAATGTAACTCCTGCACCTCAAAGCGTAACCACAGAACCAGCTCAAACTGGTCCTATCTTGTTTCTAACAAGGCCCAGAAGCAAAGTTTAAACCTTGGATACACCATTCACCATTTACGAGTAACACTTTTGACACCACTCAAGAGTAACACTTGTGAACCTTTAACTACTCACCACTGTGGAAACAAAGGACCAGGAAGTGACTAGAACCTAAATGTCAGAACCCCTTCAGAAAGGAAGGGTCCACTGTCCAGGAAGGTCTGATCCTGAAACCCCGTAAACTCACCTTGAACCTTGGATCAGGGAGACAGAGTTGAGCCTTGCCTCCTGTCTCCTTGACAGTTGACTCATAAATATAAAACCTTTTCTCAAAAACTTATGTCATAATATTGATTTCTCTGCACGTCAGGTAGAAAGCCCTTGATCGTTAACAAAAGTAAAAACATCATATGAACAGAGCATTTGGATGGCTAGTGGAAAAAGCAAAATGTAGATGAATACTTAGGTGACGATGATGATAACGATGATAACAAAAGTCTCATACAGTTCTTCCATGCAGTTAGTAGATTTCCACATGAAAACACACACACGCACAATAGATAAGTATGTTAACTGTACAGTATGATGATTATTTACAATTCATTAAGTAGAAGTGGATCATCAGAACAATCTGTATCCTTTTCTTCATGTTGAGTTGGCTGAGGAGGAGGAAGAAGAGGGGTCGCCTTGCTGTCTCAGGGATGGAAGAGGTGGAAAAGGTGAAGGAGGTTGAAGGAGAGGCAGGAGAGGCAGGCACACTTGGTGAAACTTTACAGTAATACACTTAGTTTACATCTGACTTTTATTTTTTTATTTCTCTAAAAATGCTTCTATACAGTATCAATCCTTCTTCCATTGTTTTCTTTAGCTTCAGTGCCTGTGTCATAACAGGGCCCATGCCATATCAGCACCCTTCTGCCAGATAGTCTAAAGTCAATTTGTTTTCTGGCACTGCTTCTTATAGGTCTCCTTCCTCATTGTCTGGCTCATATGGAGTTCTATTTTTAATTTTCTGAGGAACCTTTATAGTGTTTTTCATAGTGGTTGCACCACATTCCCAACTCTGGGAATTTCGAAGCTGCGTTCTGCCTGGATCGCAGGCCTGTACCAATTAGGAGTTCCTAAACTCACCCGTACATTTTGTGACTGGCCATTTCCAGCAGTCCTTCACCCCGTCAAGGGAAAGGAACCATATCAGACTGCAAGGGACAGGGACTTTATGATTTTGCCCAAGTGGACTTGAAAAGGAGAGCAAGACACCAACAAGCAAACAAATAAACAAACAAACAAAAACAAATTCAGAGCCTCAGACATGGGAACGGTGTGGATCTAAGGACTAAGGATAGTAGAGGGAGAACAACATGTGTGTAAAGGGGCTCAGCATTTGGAAGAAAGGGACACACGAGGCAGCAGGTGCTGAAAAGCACACACAAGTGATGAATGTTGGATTAGAAGGCAAAAAAAAAAAAACACACACACACACAATGCACAAGATTCCCTTTTCTCCACATCCTCATCAACACTTGTTATTCCTCATCATTTTTATATGGTCATTATAACAGGTGTGAGGTGATATCTCATTGTAGTTTTCATTTTCCTGATGATTAGTGATGTTGAGCACCTTTTCATGTACCTATTGGCCATTGTTATGTCTCTTTGGATAAATATCTATTTAGATCTCTTCCCCTTTTTTAAATCAGATTGTTGTTGGTTTTATTTGTTGTTTTCCTGTTGAGTTGTATGAGTTTTTTTTAACATACTTTGGATGCTAACCCTTTAAAAGATAAAAAGTTTGCAAATATTTTCTCCTGCTCTACAGGTTGTTTTTTCATTTTGTTGATGGCTTTTTTTTTTTTTTTTTTTTTTTTTTTTTTTTTGCTGTGCAGAAGCTTTTTAGTTTGATGCAGTCCCATTTGTTTATTTTTACATATATTGCCTGTAATTTAAGTGTCAAATCCAAAAAATTATTGCCAAGACTATTGCCAAAGAACTTATCACCTGTGTTTTATTCTAGAGGTTTTATGGTTTGGGATCTTACATTCAAGTCTTTAATCCATTTTGAGTAATTTTTGTGTATGGTGTAAAATGGTGGTCCAGTTTTCCAACGCAATTTATTGAAGAGACTGCCCTTTCCCCATTGTATACAGGTATATCTCAGAGATATTGCATGTTTAGTTCAAGACCATCATGACAAAGCAAATACTGCAATAAAACAAGTCACACAAACTTTTTAGTTTCCCAGATCACATAAAAGTTATGTTTGCACTATACTGTACAGTAGTGTACAAAGTATACGATAACATGTCTAAAAATATATAAATACATTAATTTAAAAATATTTTATTGCTAAAAAATGCTAATCATCATCTGAGCCTTCAGCAAGTCATAATGAATAAAACTGGATTCTTACATCATGTATAAAAATTAACTCAATATGAATCAAAAATCTAAATATAGGAAATAGAACTATAAAACTATTAGAAGAAAACATGGGAGTAAATCTTCTTGACCTTGGATTTTGACAGTGGTTTCTTGGATGTGACACAAAAGCACAATAAAATAAATTAGAAATAATTTGACCTCATTAAAATGAAAAATAAACTTTGTACAACAAAGTATACTATCAAGAAAGTGAAAAGACAACCTACAGACTGGAGAATATACTTGCAAATCATGTATCTGATAAGTAACTTGTATTTGGAATATATAAAAAACTCCTACTACTTAACAAAAAGACAAACAACAAAATTAGAAAACAGATAAAGGTTCTGAACACACATTTCTCCAAAGAAGTTGTTCATAAGCACATACATATGATGTTAATATCATTAGGTATCTGCAAAACAGAAGTCAAAACCATAATTAGCTATTTCTTTGCAACTACTAGATGGCTACAATTTAAAAATAGATAAAACGAGTTTTGGCAAATATGTGGAGAAATTGGAAACCTCATACATTGCTGCTGAGAATTATAATGGTACAACCACTTTAAAATACAGTTTAACAATCCTTAAATGTTTAAACATAGTATAGTCATGTAACCTAGAAATTCTACACCTAGTATATACATAACCCCCAAAATTAAAAACGAGTGTTCAAACCAAAGCTTTACATGAATGTTCATAGCAGCAGCATTCACAATAGGCTACTTGTGGAAACAACTCAAATGCCTATCAACACATTAATGGAAAGCTAAAATGAGGTATATCTATGCAACAGAATAGATTTCACCATTAAAAGGAATGAAGTAATGGTATATGCCACAACATAGATGGCATTGAAAACATGCTAAATAAAAGAAGCCAGACAAAAAAGGCTACAGTTTGTATGATTCTGTTTATATTAAATGTGCAGAATAGGCAGCCTATAGATACAGAACGCATAGTAGTGGTTTCCAGGATCTGGGGAAAGGGGAAAATAAGAAGCAATTGCTTAATGGGCTTCCTTTAGGGGTGATGAAAATACTCTGGACCTAGCAGTGATAACATACAAAATTGTGAACATATTAAATGCCCTGAATCACATGCTTTAAAATGGGAATTTTACCTCAATTAAAACAACAATAACGGATGCCCAGATTTGGACCAGAGGCACTAGTCTGTAAGCTATTTAGTTATAACAGAAATTAAATTCATACCTTTTTGAAATAGGATTACTGTTATTTTTATCATCTACACTTGAAACATGTTACATTTTAAAAATACATTATGTAAGCTATGTGGGGACTAAAATCATTGTGGATGATAATAGTTAATGCAAATTGAATATTGTTGTATATAGTAACTATATACAGCAACTGTTTTTAGCTCTTTACCATGTTAATGCATTCATCCTTTCAACAAGTCCTGAAGTAGCCAATACCTTTAGCTTATCTTCATTTCACTGGTGGGGAAGCTGAAGCATAGTGAGGTTAAGGAACTTGCCCAACCCCACATAACTCTCTAGTGGTTTCACAGGGACTTGAATTCCAGGTCCGGAATGCAAGCTGTTAACCACCATGCTATGGTGACTCACTTTCCTGGGTTACGTTATTTTCAAAAAATGTAACATTTATAGTTTCCCATTTTGTAGCTACCTCTTAACTTTGATGTGGTTACAAATATATAATTTTAAAAATGTAGAAATGCTGTCCTAGATATTTACCACTGCATTACAAACTACCTTCAAAGGTAGGAGCTTGGAACATCAATAATTATTTTATCATCTTTCGTAGTTCTGGGTGTTGGCTGGGCTCAGCCAACTGGTTCTTGCTTTGGTTGGTTCTTGGTTCTTGGGTTTCTCAGGTGGTTACAGTCATATGGTGGTTGGGGCTATAATCATCTGAAGGTCATATACTCACACATCTGGTGATTAGTTTGAGAAGACCCAAAACTGCTGAAGGGCTGAAACAACTGGGATTCTAAGGCACATCTTTGTAATCTATCACTTGATATTTTATCTTGGGTACTTCATGTTCGACACAGGGTTCCAAAGTGAGTAGATAGAAAGGGGGGGATGGAGGGAAAGAGAACAAGAAAGAGACAGAGAGAGAATGTATTGTCTTTTCTGTCAGAGCCTTGCAAGTTAAATTCCATCAATTCCACTGCATTCTTTTTGATGAGACAGCTGTAAGGCCTGCCAAAGTTTAAGCGGAGGAGACATGATGAGAGGATTGCCAAAGTATTTGTAGTTATGTTTCAAAATCGCCACAAATATAACCTTTTGAAGTAAGCCAGCAAAGGACACTAAGCTACCGTAAAATTCATAAAATACTGATATTTAAAACATGGTAACACCATTAAGAATTGTGAGAGTTTAGATTTTCACATATGCTGAATTAGAAGCCCAACCTTCAGGCAGCAGTGTTTCAAGTATGCAGATAGGCCTCATTCCAAAGAAAGAGGAGCTGGGTGTGTCTGTCTGCTCCTTCTACGCAGAGCCCTGGGGGGCAGCTGCAGTGAGTCCTTGCCCGCCTCCGCCAAGAACTGTTATTTTGTTTGCTGTAGACCCATGGGTCTTGTGGATGCAAACTCCATAGGCTTTCAGAACTAAATTGGGGGAAAGGGGGAGGCATTCCTCAGGTGGAAGTTTTAAAAGTTGAAGTGCTAGACATTGGATATAAACCCTTCACTCAGGGAGAAGAAACTGGGAGTCATGACTTCTTCCCAATTGTATGTTACTATGCCAGTAGTGGGGTTGAAAACAAGAGTGTGTCTCAGCCTTTCCAACCAGTTTTGAAGTGGGTATTTTCTCATTTGTCCAATGTGTAGGAGTCACTCAGCCAATTATTGAATATCTTTCAGAGGGAAATGCTTCCTGTGTAGCTGTAAATTTGGTGTATTTGTGGGAAGAGGTGAATTCAAAAGTTTCCTATGTCACCATCTTGTACCAGAACCCTTTTGCATATTCTATGTGCTTGTGATAGTTTTAAAATTTTGGTTGTTAACATTTGTTGTTCATATTACATGGTATTAAAAACAAAACAAAACCAGAGAAAGCATTGGTCAGTATCTTAGCATGAGTACCTGACTGTTCTCTAATGTTCCATGTATCTGTTTTACCTTCCCAGATAGATGGCAAATTTCATAAGATATCTTACATTTGTGATAAAGTAATCCCGAGTTGAGAATGGATACCAAGGCTATAATAACTCTTGATGGAGACAAGAAAAACAGTCCTTTAAAGCATGATTCTTAAGCCTATCAGACTCAACACCTCTCTTTAGAACAAAGTGAAATGATCACTTTACCGTCTGAAGTATAATTCATTTATTGCATAACCAGAAAACAAATAATTTTGCCTCCAAGAGAGGTAATATGGTACCCTAACTATAATACAAAAAGCAATAAAATAAATTTAATTAAAAATAAAATAACATATTTTATTGTTATAAATGTATGAGCACGACTAAAAAAGAAAGTTCTCTATAGCCCTTATTGCTTTCAGATATACAATATAACTTACTTACCACGTAATTTATTTACTTAGTATGGCTCTCCCTTTGAAAGCAAGCTCTGTGAAGGCAAAAGAATCCATTTTGCTCACTGATAAATCCCCCATGCATTAGATAGTACCTGGCACATAAAAGACGTGCAATAAATGATTGTTGAATAAACTGGCATTAAGAATGCCTTTGCCAACAAATAAAAAATAATTAACAGTAGCTTAAAGCATAAATATATTTATTGTTTATGTTATAAGAAAATCTGATTGATATTACAGATTCTCTGTACTGTTTCATCATCAAGTGCCAATGATATCTCCCCTTATTTTTGCAAAATGGCTGATACAGCTACAAACATATAATAGAATCTCAAGCAGAAGAAACTATGATGGAAGAAAAAAATTTTCTTCTCACATGTGTCTTTTCAGGTTGATAAATCTTTCCCAGATGTCTACAGTAGACTTCCTCTGAGATCTCATTGGTCAAAATAGCTTCACACTACCATTTCCACACAAATTACTGGTGAAAGGAAATGACTAGCTACAACAAACAAATACACAAATCAGAGTTTATGCCAGATTCATGCTGGGCAACACTGTTGTCCAAACAAAATTAAAATTCTGAAACAAAGAATTAGGAGAAATGGTTGTTGTATAGGCAGCCAGTGATATATCCCTGTATGACAAATAAATATCATTTGTTGCAAATTTATAATTAATAATAAGGTATTTTTTATAATTACAGTCATGTGCTGTATAATGACATTTTGTTCAATGACAGATGACATATAGACCATAAGATTATGATGAAGCTAAAAATTTATATTGCCTGTTGATATCATAGCCATCATAATGTAATAGCACCACACATTACTTTTTGTGGTAATCCTGGTGTAAACAAACTTACTGAGCTGTCAGTCATATAAAAATACAGCATTTACAATTACAAATAGTAGGCTATACCATCTAGGCTTGTGTAAGTGCACTTTGTGACGTCTGCACAACAAAATCTCCTAATAACACATTTCTTTTTAATTAAATTTATGGGGGTAACATTGGTTAATAACAATATATATGTTTCAGGTGTACAACTTTATAATACAACATTTGAATACCCCATTGTGTGCTCATCACCCAAAGTCTAGTCATCAAATATTTGACCCCCTTGACTCTCTTCATCTTCTCTCCACCCCCTGCCCCTCTGGTAACAACCATTCAATTGTCTATATCTATGAGTTTGTTTGTTCATTTGTTGCTTTTTGTTTTATATCCTGAATGTGAGTGAAATCCTATGGTTCTTATTCTTTTCCATCTAACTTATTTCACTTAGCATGATACTCTCAAATTCATCCATGTTGTCATAATGGCAATATTTTATCCTTTTTATGGCTGGCTAGTATTCCATTGTATATATCCAGTCAGTTTGCTTCAAAAGTTTTTATTCTTAATTAGTCTACTATAACACAAATCTGAAATTCCTTTATTTTTAAATTATGAAAACATCATTAGCCTAGTTATAAATCAATTCATGTAAGTAGTTGCTATGGCTATTTTAATTTCTGAGTCTAGCAAAAAAGAATTGTAGAATCAACTGAATATGTTTTGAATAACATCCAAAATTAAAGCCTTGTCACCAAACTTTTCCTAACATTACTCTGGTTGAGGGTGCCACGTTAAATAACTCCTAAAATTCTGCTCTAAATTCTCAGAAAAGTATGGATTCAAACGTTTTATAAATATGTAAAAATGCAAGTTTTTCAAGTTAATTATTTACTCATTACAGTTTGACTGGGTCAGTCTAGAAAACTAACAATGAGAAAGAATCAAACAATCTGTAACAGAAGAGCAATGTAAATAGATACCTTTTCTCAGATATTGTATTGGCAGAAGTAGCTGTGGTAACTGCTCACATGATTCCATTCATAAATATAAAATTAATAAAATAAAAAGAGAATTATGAAATTTTAATTTTAAAACTACTAATTAAAATAATTATAAAAACAATTTACAAGTTATCTTAGCTGAATCTAAAAGAACTATATTAAATGATGAAATATAAAATTTTAGATAATTATGTAGGAAGTATCTCTCCAAGGCTAGTGCATTTACCAATACAAATTAAGTCCAGTAAAAGTTAATGAGCACCTAATACCTTCTTTCTGGCTACTGGAAAAGGCAGAATAGTATAAAAAATAATTTTTTAAAGTGTTTATGAGGTACAGAGGTACACAGAGGAGGGAAGGATTATATGTAGAGGTTAGTCAGAAAAGCTTTAGGTAGCATATAGCAAAATACAGCTTTGCAAGATAAATAGAACTTTTTCAGATGGTTTCCATAAAGAAAAACATTCTAGGCAGAGGAACTAATTGAGCAAAAGCACAGAGAGTATAAAATTTTTGAGTAATTGCATGCTCTTCAACACTCCTGAATATGACTTTTGAGGAAAGAAATGACATGAGGGTAAAGCAGATGATTAATGGAAGACCTTATTTGCCATACTTGTAGTTTGAGCTTTATCCAAGGTCAATGGGGAGACATTGAAAAATTTGCATCAGTGAAGTAATGTGGTCATCTAGCATTTTTAATCAATCACTTCCATCACTCTGATGGAAGACCGTTGTATCATTATGAAATATCTTTCTTTGCTTCTGGTAATACATCTTGCACTAAAATCTGTTTTGCTGTTAGTATAACTTTGCCAGTTTTATTTTGATTAGAGTTTGTGTGGTTTAGACTTTTAACCATTTTACCTTCAACTTTTCTGCAACCATATTTTTAAAATGTTTCCTTTGCAATGTATAGGTAGGGACTTTTCCCCCATCCAATAATCTAGTCTTTAATTAGAATACTAATCCATTTATGTTTAATGTAATCTTACTAATATAATATTTGCTTTTCACTTGTCCCATCTTTTCTCTAGTCCTCTTATTTCTTTCTATTCTTTTGCTCTTTTGAATTAGTCAAGTATTTTTGTTGTTGTTGTTCATTCTCTTCCTCCCCATCATTAGCTTATTAGTTATACACTTTTAAACTATTATTTTGTGAATTAGTCTAGAGCAGGGTTTTTCAGCCATGTTATGACTGACATTTTGGATCAAATAATTCTTTATGAGGCTGTTCTGTTTATATTATAAGATGTTTAGTAGAATCTGTGGCTTCTTCCCACTAGATACCAATAGTACCCTCTCCCTCCCACAGTCGTGACAACCAAAAATGTCTTCAGACATCGTCAGATATCCCCTGTGGGACAGAATCTCTCTCTTGAGAACCATTGCTCTGGAGCTGGGCTGCCTGATATGTTAGCTAGTAACCCATGTGAGTACTTGAAATGTGGCTAGTTCAAATTGAGATGTGCTATAGGGGTAAATTACTCACCAGATTTTAAAGACGATATGATTTTTTAAAACCTAATTAACTTTTTATTGATTCATAAAATCTTGAAGTATTATGTTAGAAAATATAGTACTAAAATTGTTTCACCTGTTCTTCCTTTTTAAAAATATAACTGCCAGAAATTTAAAAATTACTTATCTGGTTCTCATTGTGGCTAGCATTATATTTCTGTTGGATGGCACTTCTCTAGAGATTATGGCATACCCCTTTAACTTATTAAAGTCTACTATAAATTAATACTTTTGCAAACTACCAGATGATTCAAGGACTTCAGAAAACTTCACTCTGTTAACTGTTTCTACCCTCCCTCTGTGCTATTGCTGTCAAATATTTTAGTTATAGATATTATAAATGTCATTTGACATTAGCATTATTGTTTTATACACTTAATATTAACCACATTTGACCCTTTCTATATCTATTTACTGCTTCTTGAATTTCCTTGCTTCCATCTAAGATCATTTCTTTTAGACTCCCTTTTTATTTCTTTTAATACACACTACTGATTAATTCTTTCAATTTTTGTTTTTTCTGGAAGTGTCTTTCATTACAGGTAAGTGAATTTTTATATATGCATATACTATGTAACCACATCCCAGATCCAGCAGTCTAGAAGCATTCCCAGCACTATAGGTAGCTCCATTATGCCTCTCCTACTCTGTATTTCCCTGAAGATAATACTGTCCTGACCTTTATACCATAAATTATTTTGCCTGCTTCTGATTTTATATAAATGGACTTATACAATGTGTACTAGTATTTTGCCTGGTTTCCCTTGCACAATACTGTGTCTGTGAGAGTCATTCATTTTGTTGACTGTAGCAGTTTTCTAAATAATGTTGCATTGTGTGAATATGCCACAGTTGGTTCATCTATTATCATACTGATGTAGATTTGGGTTGTTTCCAGATTACTGAGATTATGAATAAAACTGTTATGACCATTTTTGTACATGTACTTAGTGAATAAAATTTGTTGAGTCATACGGTAGTAGATACCACCAAACAAATTTCCAGTCCTTTTTTTGTCAGTTATTTCATGAAAAATCATTTCCTCCAAGTGTTAGATTCTTTATAATCTTTCCTCATATAATTCTAAATTAACAAAACTAACATTTTGGGAAGTCCATAAGGAAGTCATTAGTCATACATTTTAATAAAGATTTACATATCTGGAACATAAATAGCACAAAAACTGGAAGGATATAAATGAAACAAAGGCAGCATATATAATTTGAAGCTGGAGTTGATCTGGTTATTACTGGTTTATAAAGTAGGCTTGGAAGTACAATTACAGATTATAGAATCTGACTACCAAATTTGTATCCTGGCTTTTCCTCTTACTAGTTGTGTGACATTGGGAAGGATGCTTAATTTCTCAAAGCCTCAGTTTTTTTTTAATTTATAAAATGGAAATAACAGTAGCACCTATTCCACTGGGTTGCTATGAGAATAAAATGAAATAATGTTTGTAAAGTGCTTAGCACACTGTCAGGCATATAACAAAGTATAAGTATATGAAAAGTTATGTAATTTCAGACCAATTAAATTATACGAAGGTAAAATTGGTATGAACATCTAAACCTCTATTGGACTCAAATTTAAAACACCTTCTACCCTTGTCTAATGCCAGGGAAAATCTAGTTGCAATATTTTTCACCCCTTTTATCTCCAAAACTGATTCAACTTTGAATGTTACCTTTTGAAAATGAAAATAAGTCTATGGCATGCCACCCTGAATGTGCCCGATCTTGTCTGATCTTGGAAACTAAGCAGAACCTGGTTAGTACTTAGATAGGAGACCACCTAGGAATACCAGGCGCTGTAGACATTAAAATATATATATATTTGATAAATATATAAATATAAATATAAAAATATATATATTTGATAAATATATAAATATATATATATTTCAAATATATATATATATATTTGAAAATGAAAATAAAGATAAACTTCCCACATAGAATGACCATCTTTTTGTCAAAATATGTGAATGGCTATGTTCCTCATTTAACTGCCTTTGCACATGTCATTGAAGTAATATATGCCTTCCAAACTAGGGTAAAGTTATATTACCTGAAATGACTTATGTAAAAGTGTATGCTATATTTTATCAGGTGATGGGCTTCAATCAATCATACTGCCTAGAGATCTAAGTACTTCTCTTTTTTAAATTCCACATGACTAGAATATTTCTGGGGAATTAATTCACGAAAACTAAGAACAAAATTTATATTTCGACAAGATGACAACTTTACTCTTAAAAACAATGAAATTTAATGATTCAAAGGCTAAATGCTCATTCTTTTGTCCAAAGTTGATAAGCAAGTTTATAATCAGTGCTGACTAACCAAACCATTGACTTCAGTTCCTTTTGCCTATAGAGATTTTTTTGAACTTTTTTCTTACCTCCAATACTGTCTCCATCTGAATGTGCTTAGTTAATGTGTACTAATGCATTCAGAAAACATTTTTCTTTACCTGTGTGCATGGAAAAGAAGAGACTTGTTTGCTCTATACTTTCATTTTTCTTACATTTTACAGATTGGAAATTTCGAACATGAGATAGCTGCATTGTATTCTTAAGACTGAGTTGTAGGTGTTAGAAATACAATACAAATTATTTGGTATTCTAAACAAAAGTGTTGGCCTAGTAACTACAATGCATAGGTATGGTGCGGGCTTAGACACAAACAAATCAAGGATTTCAAACTGCGTCATCACAGTCATCACCTTTATCATCTTCACTGATCTCTCTGTGCCTCTTTCTCTCATCTCTCATCTTTCTGAGGGGGAAAAAAAGGTGTATTAGTTTTCTTGTTGGCGCTTTAACAAATTACCACAACCTTAAAGACTTAAAACAACACAAATTTATCCTCTTAAAGGTCTGGAATCGGAAGTCCAAAATAAGTCTTTCAGGGCTAAAATCAAGGTGTAGGCAGGGCCAATTCCTTAATTCCTTCTGAAGGTTCCATGGTATAATCTGCTTCTTGCTATGATGGTTAGTTTTATGTATCAACTTGACTGGGCCACAGGGTGCCCAAATATTTGATTAAACATTATTCTAGGTGTTTCTGGATGAGATTAACATATGAATATGTGGATTGAGTAAAGCACGTTATCCAGTAAGAGTGGACCTCATGCACTACTTTGAAGGCTTGAATCGAATAGAAGGGTAAAGTAAGGAAGACTTCACTCTCTTTGCCTGTCTTTGAAGTGGACATAAGTCTTTTGCCTTCAAACTTGAACTCAAACTGGAACTTACACCATCCATACCCCTGGGTCTCTCTAGCTTGCTGACTGAAGGTCTCGTGACTTCTCAGCCTCCATAACCACATGAGACAATTCCTTATAATAATTCTCTCTATGTATTTTTTTTCTGTTTCTCTGGAGAACCAGACAAATGCACAATGCACTTGCCTCCTCCAGCTTCTAGAGGCTGCCAACATTCCTTGGCTTATGGCATATCATGCCAATCTCTCCTTCCAAGGTCATTTTGCCTTCTACTCACTCTAATCTCCTGCCTTTTCTCTTATAATGACTCTTTTGTTTGCAGCAGATCAATGCAAAATGAAATATCCAGATAATCCAATATGCTATCTCAAGATCTTCACTTAGTAATATATGCAAAATCTCTTTTACTGTGTAACATATTCACAGATTCTGGAGATTTAGATTTAGATCAACATCTTTAGGGGGTCATTATTCAGCCAATCACAAAAGGTACCTTGTTCACCAACTCTAGCAGAAAAGTCCTAAAAAGAACTCTTATTGGCCCAGCTTGGGTTACAAGCCCATCTCTAAGCCTATTACCGTGGCCAAAGGGATGTTGAGAATTGGTCAGCCAAATGGGCATGCCCACTCCTTCTAAGGGATAGAATCAGCATGTTGTGACAATGGTCCTTCTGGAGTCATAGGAACTGAAGAGGAATGGCTCCCCAAGCAAAGTGTTGCAATTACCAGAGAAAAGAGAAGGGATGACAAGAAAAAAAATAGATGCACACTACATATTACCATTTGAACCTCAGTGTCAACATTCTTTGTTAACAGCAGCAGGACTATTCTTATTTAAAAACTCTATTATGAGAGTGTGTACTTGTTTATATGTTTTTGGTTTGGATTAAAAGAAAAAAAAACAGCAGTGAATAAGGGCAGGGGATTTAGAGTCAGAAAAACTTGGATTTATAGCACCTGACTCTACCCTTACTGGCTGTGTAACATTAAACATGTAATTGAAATTCCCAGATTTTCAATTCCTCACAAGTAAAATAAAGTTGCTTACTATATTAGACATGGATATTTTTTATGTCTTCTGATTACCCAGCACATTTTGAAAACACCTTTACTACACTGGAATATTCCCAGTTTCAAGAGTCCTGTTTCCACAAGCTAGAATGAGGGGGAAAAAAATCATAATTTCTCATGCAACTGCACCTAGGGATATGAGGCAGCTTTGACATCTCCAGTTAGACTCATGCACACCCAAATTTGATCAGGAAGTGAGCAACAAGAGGAAGGAAGCTCCAATTGGAATCCACTTTTGCCAGCAAGGGAGGCAACAGTGCTGCTGCTTTCAATGGCAGCAGCAACAGTGTATGCAATCTCTCAGTGGTTTCAGGGTCCAGTTTCTGGCACAGAAGTGGCCTAAGTGGGAGTTGGGAGTTGGCAGCACCTTCTCTAATGCTCTATAAGAGCAACAGAAGCCGCAGTTTCCTCTTTGGGCCAATTGTGCCGTGTGGTTTTCAGAATTGTTCCTAGGAGCTTAACTTCAAATTTAGTTTTCCAGGCCTCCCAACAATTCTATGAGCCAACTAGTATCCTTTTAATAAACTCTCTTTTCTGCTTAATCAGCTAAAGAGAAATGGCTTCAGTTGCTTGAAATTAAGGATGATGACTGATATATCCACCTCAGAGTGCTGGTGTTGTAACTAAGGAATATATATTGTCACACGATTTGGTGTCCTCAATTTGTCTGCTAAGAACATCTCCCAAGTGCATTATCTGAACCCAGGCTCTTGTTTCAGGATTGGCTTTTGAGGGAACCCAATGAAGACACCCTATTAATGGAAGCCCGATCTCATGAAAATTGTTACACATTGACTTTGAACATCTTAGATACAAATAAGTATTTAAAACTAAAATTCCTAAGGGAAGGCCTCCACCATTGTTTTCTTCAAATTAAAGTGCTAAAATACTGAATTTTATTTTTTTGATTTTGAGATCATCCCCATGACTTTTTGTGCCATTAATGTATCTGGTATACATTATTTATTTTCCACAAAAATGCTGGCAAAATTCTCTAAAGGGAATAGTCTTTTTAATATATCAAGTCATCTTTTTGTTTATCCCAGAGGCAAGGGTTTAATTTGTGTTTGACTGAAAATAGTGCTGAAATTTGAGGCTGCATTTAAAAGAATAAGATTAGCATTCTATAATATTCTACTGATTGGAATGTAGTTTACAAGAAAAACTAATTACTTTTAAAGAGAAGTTGAAAACCTTGACCAAGAATGTGTTCAATGATTTTCATTTGAACAAATTAAGAGAATTGATTCATCTTTTGCAAAGAGATCCAGTTACACTTAGTCAGAGAACATTCACCATGTTTGGGTTCAGTGTTTCTGGAAACTAAAAAAAAAAAAAAAAAAAAAAAAAAAAAAAACCTAAAACTAAAGCACATTTCCCTGCAGGCTCTAACTTGAAAATTCAATTAAGATTCATTGATAAAAGACTGCACCAGCTAAAATATATAATCCTAATTTTGGAATCAATAAGCATTTCTGTGATTTTTCTGCACTGTAAATTATGTACTTTAATTTATGCCTATATGATGTCCAAATGTGTTGGTAAATGAGATGCCTAAAGCAATGTTTGGGGGTAGAATATAATTCTGTTAATGTTGAAGAGAGGTGGCACTTGTATTCTAATCATAACAGAGCTTATGTGGACTGTTTTAACAACTTGCATACTAGACTCATTATATTTGCATAGTGGCCCTTCTGTCTCTAGTCTTTTTTACCTGGCTGATCCACACACACACCATAAAAGACAAATTGAATGCACCAAGAAGAGTTTTAGGCAATGGCCTCCACAATTTTCTTTTTGTCTCTCAAAAAACTAATATCTCCTTCTGGTTTGCTTTTGTTTTCAATTGCCTATATGTGTAACAGTTCCAGGTGAGGCTGAACTTAGAACATTGAGTGAGAGTTGGCAGCCTTTCTCAGTTTAAGTACCTGCAGCCGGTCTCCTTGGAGATCTCTGTTTTACTCTTAGTTATGTTATATATTCAGGTACATGTCCTTTAGGGGGATAAGTCTGATAACCAGGTGTTTTTCCTAAAGACTTCTTGATATACAGAGCTTGCCTCTGGGTTAATATGTGGAGAGATTTGCACACTGATGAAGGAGCCATTTGGGAAAAAAATGAAGCAGGATCTGAACAACTTGCTTTTTGAGACTTAACTTTGTAGAAATTTTCTGACAGATTGAAGTAGTTCAGTCCAAGATTTCGCACTGGAAAATAGTACCAAGATCTTTGAAGTGGAACTCTCTCAGTTGTTAGTGCTTAAAACCCAGCCAGGTCAAGAACCTAGATGTCCAAAATAAGCAGATTTGACCAAAGCACATATGAGAAGCAAGAAGCTACTCCAGGAGCTTCCAGTAATGGCCTAGCACATTATCAGTTTGGGGAATGAATGGCTGTATGTGTACAAGTATAAATTTGAAAGCTAACTATGGGAAGACTATACAGGGCTGAAGGTAAAAAAGAACAGCATTGCAGCAGTAGATAGGTGGTCCTCAAACTGTGCAGTACAGGTGCTCAGTAGAGACACCAAGTGCAATAAAAATAACTCTGGTGCTAAAGGCCTCGATAGACTTTTGGTTCTTTCTCCCCACTTCTTTTTAGAAGCTGAACTGATCACTGTGGACAGTTTGTTGTGGGGAGGCAGACATCAGTGTTTCTGCAAATATGAGAATGAGGTATGCCAAGCTGACAAATTTAGTTGTGGTTTCGAGCTCTGCTCATTCCTAGAGTTTTAGCAGTCTCCCTGTACTCCCATGTGTCTGAGTATAAGCTACATGTATCATGAAAATTAGATCAAAGTTATATTTTTTCCGACATTATAGAATAATTGAGCAGAAAAATATAGTCGATAACTGTATTTCTTAAATACCCACAAAATTCAGAATACTCAGAAAGGTTTCTTTGTTTTCATTTATTTTTTATTTTTTTTTAATTTTATTTTATTATTAGTTTCAAGTATACAGTACATTGGTTAGACATTTGTAAAAGTTATAAAACAATCCCCTTAATTGCTCTTTCTCTCCTCTGGCTCTCCACCTAGCCATTATATTAATGCTAACCGCATTCTCAGTGCCATGCTCCCCATCTCTGTGACCATCTATCAACTACTAATTTGTACTTCTTTATCCCTTCACCCCATTCTCCCAACTCCCCAACCCCCCTCCCCTCTGGCTATCCCCTGATTGTCCTCTGTATTTATGAGTCTGCTTTTGATTAGTTCGTTCTTTTTGTTTCTTAGATTCCACATGTAAGTGAAATCATATGGTATTTATCTTTCTCTGTCTGACGTATTTCAGTCAGTATAATAACCTCTAGGTCCATCCAGGTCATTGCAAATGGTAGGATTTCATTTACTAGGAAAGATTTTAAAAAAGAAAAAAAAACATGCATATTTATAACAGCCTATTTTACAAATCTCAAAATGTTTAGGTAAACAGTAAAGACCTGGCAAACTGAGAAAGATCCTGAGACACTAAGAACTCCTGCAAGATAAAAACAAATTCTATAAATAAAGACAAAATACGTGTATTGTCCAACTGAAGAAAAACGATTTGCAACATATGACAACGAAGTTCTAATTTCTTTAATATAAAATTAACACTTGCTAACCAATAAGAAAAAAAAGCAACAGAATAGACAAAAATTTACATAGGGTATAGATTTGCAATCAATTTAAAATATTTTATTTAACAAAGAAATGTTGTAGGCTCAAAACAAAGTCTCCATTATGAGTCTCGTTTCTAGTAGTCAGGCTTGATGATCAGCTGGTAAACCTTGTATGGTGATACTAGTTGTTTATGACTTGTGCCCAATCTAGTCAGTACCCATGCCCCATTCAGCTATTAAATGGTTTAAATATAATCCCTGCTAGTAGGGGATTTACAGACAATAAACCAACAAAAATATATAGCAGAATTTCTCAACCTGTGCAGTATTGACATTTTGGACCACGTAGTTCTTTGCAATGGCGACTGTCCTATACATTGCAGGGTATTTAACAGCATCTCTAGAATCTACCCCATAGATGGTGGTAGTAGCAGCTCCTCCTCCCCAGTTGTAATAACCAAAATGATTTATAGACATTGTCTAATGCCCCTTGTCTACAACTACAGATGACGTGCTAGATAAAGTGTTGTGAAGTTGGGAGGGGAGAGATAGAATAGAGGGAGACATGTGTACTTTCAGTAGGGTGGTAAGGTAAGAGCTCTGGAAAGATGCCACTTAAGTGAGTGAGTCATGCTGCTATAGAGGGAAGAGAATTCCAGGCAAAGTGAACAGCAAGAGCAAAGGCTCTGAAACGTAATAAGAATGTCTGGCATGCTTGAGGAAGAGCAAGAAAGTCACAGTACTTAGAGCAGAATGAGAGAGACAGAGATTGGTAGGTGAAGTCAGAGAGGGAGCCAGGAGCCAGATCTTTTGGGATCTTGAAGAACTTCGAATTTTACTTTGGATAAAATGGAAAACCACAGGAAGGTTTTTAGAGAAGACTGATAATCTATCACATGTTAATAGAAAAAAAAAAAGGAGTAAAAATAGCTAAGAATCTTATGAAAAAATAATCAACTTCAGTTGTAATTAATTCAAAGGACTTTTAAAAAATTGATGTACCGCTTTTTTCACCAAAGACGATAGCCAAGATTAAAAAGTTGAAACATCCAGTGATGGTAAGTCTTTAAGAAAACAGGCACTTTCTTCTGCTTTTAATGGATCTAAATTAGTATTTCTTTGAATAACAATTGTCAATACCGATTAAAATTTTTACATTGATACGATAATTACATTTAAAAGTAACAACATACAGATATACACAAATGTGCAAAAATATATAAAATTCTTCCTGCTGCATATTTTGAAATAGTAAAAACTCAACATTTTGCTCAACGATCACTAATGTTGGACTAGTTATATAAATTGTAGCAAATCCATGTGATAGAAACTGTGCCTTAATCAAAAGTTCATGTTAAATCTGTATAGGCTGATATGAAAATATCTCCAAAAAAAACATTTTTAGTTTAAAAAAATAAAAAACTAAGTACAAAAGCAGCTTATAGTATAATTCTATTGTTATGTAAAAGAATTTAAAAGGCACATATGTGTTTGCTCTAAGGATATATTTTTTTATATATATCTGGTCCAATTATTATGTTTTCACTAAACATAATAAAATTTGATTACTAATGAAAGGTTCTTTTTTCTTGGATGCTTGATTTTTAGATTTACATTGAGGCACTCTCATTTTTTAAAGTATTACATCCCTTACATTTATATTTTAATGTAACTTTATAATAAATACAGTAATTCTAAAAAGTAGAAACTGTATACTAGCCTATGGGCAGAAAATTTATGGAAGGATGCATAAGAAACTGGTTATCTCTGGAGAGTGGAAGTAGGAGTGAGTGGGATGAGAGATTTTACATTTCATTTTATACCTTCATATGTTTCTTAAACTTTTAACCACGTGCATGTTTTCTATAATATTAATAATAATTTAAAATAAAATAAGAAAATAAAGTCTTCTAGAATATCAGTGCCATTTCATGAGCAGTCTCTATACCAGTGGTTTGTCTGTGGCCATGCCACCCTGAACCAGCCCGATCCCATCTGATCTCAGAAGCTAAGCAGGGTTGGGCCTGGTTAGTACTTGGATGCAAGATCATCTAGGAAAACCAGGTGCTGTAGGTGTAAAAAATAGAAAATAAGAGATTGTAAGCTGACAAGGTCCTTGCAATCTGTGAGGTCAACCAAGAGTTGCCTCGCCTAAAAAAAAAAAACAAAAAAACAAAACTTCTACACCAGTGGCTTCGAACTTCTATCTCCTAGGCCTGTCTGCCATTCCCCATCTAGGATTACCTCATTGGAAATGATAACAGATTTTGTTTTCCTGGTTTTTATTCTCAATATTCTGACTCCATGTGCACTTGCTCTGGTCACCTAGAACTCCAGGTTACTACCTCATGTGGTTTAACCTGTGGCTTATCTGCTTGCTTAACTAACATATAAATCTGGCCTTCTATGAAAGAGGGTCAGACCCAGTTTCATAAACCTACAAGTCCAAGCAAGCAACGCTATCACTTAGAAAGTGCTATTGTAAAAAGATGGTAATATTTAATAGAATCGACCGGTAAGATGCTCAATAACTATATTACATCCAATTTAAAGATTAAAAACTGCTTGCTATTGTTGTTCTCATACTTTTATTATAAAATTATAAAATTAGTATGGATTGTATATGGTTTAGGGCTGTGTGAGCAGATGCATGGATTAGTGGGCATTTGGTCCTTTCAAAATCTCCATGGAGGCATTTGGTCCATGCCAAAAGGCTCTTGATATTTAGTCCTGTCCAAAAGATCCATGAAGACATTTGGTCTGCATAGTTAATATAAATCCTGTTCTTTTCCAAGTTTCAAACCCCAACCCATCTTCTTAACTCCATAGACATCACCAGCTAGACTACAGAGGCAAGAAGGGTTGTTATTGGTGACACAGCCACAACACAATTATTGGACCAATAAAAGGTGATAGCATTCTTTATGTATTAATCCTGTAAACCAAAAGTATAAATAAATACTCTGGGCTATTTGAACCCTGGTACATTTTCTAAGCAAGCATGGATGTTTTGAGAGGACCAAATATCAAGGACCATTTGACATGGACCCAGTATGATCATGGATGTTTTGAACAGACAAAATTTCAAGGACTTGTCAGCATGGACCAATTGTCCTTATAGATGTTTTGGATAGGACCAAATGTTCTGCAACGGATACATACCTAGCTCAAAAGATTTACTCACACCATACAACAAACATAACAATTACAAAATAGTAGATGAAATTGGTAATTTTTTTCTTATGGGCCTTCAATGACCCCATTTTAGGTGCCACAGAGGCTAGAGGATATATGGGAATATTGTTTCAGATTGACTTGGGACTTATATTGTTTGCAAGGAAGGATTTCTTATCTTTCTGTTAACCACCCTTCACTCCATGGTTAATTTCTTCCCGCCATTCTTACAACACCACTTTGCTAGCCATTATTCCCACCTCTCAAGTCTAGGTTTAGTACTTTTCATCTCTGCTACTATGATAGATTACCCTGAGCTGTTAACAAGTAGCCAATAATAAATAATGGCATTCTTGACATTTTCACAAGGAGTAAAACCATGTATATAGGTGTACATGTCAGTTATTTGATGTCCAAACTCATTTCATGCTTTTTCTAACCTTTATTTTTTCCTTTTCTATCTAACGTCTGTTTCTGAGCAGTTTTCTAGATAAAAAATGTCCTGATTTGTTGACATCTTTTTGCTAAATAACTGTCAGATTCCCATTTGGCCTTTATGCTTTCTTCAGCTCCAAGTGGATAAACACTAGGAGAAAAAAAAATTCTAAATAGCATATGGTTTTTTCCTATTCTGCCAGTGTCAATGGCATTGCAGATCCAATTAATAAATGTGGTTTGCTGTAGCCAAGTACGGTTATTATTTTTCAGTAATTATATTAAGACAGTAGTGAAATGATTATTCAGGTACACTACTCTTTAAGGACAGATGAGATTCTATAAAACTGTCTGAAAAGCTAATTTGATGAAATCATATTTGATATTTTAATTACACCATTGGAAATATTACCATGGAAAACAAATTCTCCAACTGCCTGAGTCAAAAGCTTTCAGGAAAGAAATGACTGCTATGGTGATTATTATTTTAGTTGCTGGGAAATGTAAGATAATAGCAGTCCAGACCATCATTGCACCTAGTAATCGGCTCTTTTTGCCTTCAGGTATTGAACATTTGGACAGATCTTAGCAATGCCTTCCCTACTTCATGAGCTACCCCTTCATTATTTCCTTCCATTATAAAACCTTAAGAATTTCTGTTTTGCCAGAGTAAGTCCAGGTACTACATAGAATTTTCCTACCTCCTATGCTTTTAAAATGTGCTTGTGGACCTGCACAGATAGGTGACTGACACACGGTATATTCCTAGAAAAAATTTCTTAACTTCAAATAATGTGTTAGTTTCTGATTTTAACAATTTTTTAAGTTTTAAGTTTCATATATTGAGTACTGAATGATAATCGCTATGAATATTTTATATATAATAAACCTATTAATGTAGCAAGTAGGAGATATTAGCAACAGGACTTTAATATTTAACGAGCCTCAGAAGGACTGCTACCACTTTATATGTGAAAATGTATTTTATATGAGACTTAAAAGGAAAAAACAGAAATTTTACTTGCTAGCATAGTAATTATTGAGAAGTGATAATAATGCTGTATGAGTCTTTCAAAAATATGATTACACGAGAAATTATATTTTTAACATTGTAAAAATGGATTCTTAAATTTAAGATACATGTATTAGTAATATGGATTGAAAGTTTCTCGAAATCTAATTTTAATTACCTGCTTTGTAACCTGAATATTTTTATGATCAAATACAATAATAAATGATAACAAATAAATAGGTAACATCAATTTTTTGTTTATTTAATAGTTACCAGCTCTGACAATGAATAATTACTCATAATTTTTACATTATATTTAGTTTTCTTTCTTTCCAAGTACCTTTATAAAACAGAGTCTCTAGAGCTAAAACATAATTTTGAGACATATCTTTTTCCTCTACATGCCTCATGTATGTTCTCCTTCCAGAACTTCCTTTGAAGTGGCGACAGGCCAAAAGATGGAAGAAGGAAGCAATAGAGAGAAATCAGAATTTCACTGCAGCTATTTATATTATTATGAACTTAATTTATGAACCTAAAAAAAACAGTGATAGGAAGTGGTGAGAAAAGAGATCATATAGAATAAATAAACTCAGGCTTGAAGGAAAGGCTGAGAAACTTGGATTTAATTCTACAAGTAAAAAGAAGTCAGTGAAATTTCCTGACCAGGGGATCAGCATAATAAAAAATTATCTTTGCAAAAATTAATCTGCAACCGTGTCACAAATTAATAGAAGTCAAAAAAAAATGGGAAAGAAAATGATATCGGAATCTGGTTCTAGTTATCCTAGTCATAGGTCCTGACCACCTGGAGTAAAGTGGTTGTTAGGCAGAGGCAGATAGCATTTAAGAAATATTATGAAGAAGAAATGGGCAGAGTTTAGGAACTGATTGGTATGGGTGACAAATGAGAGGGAAAGATCAAAGAGGTTCTCAGGCAATAGACTTACTAGTGCAGCAAAATTAACACTTTTTTTTTTTTTTTAATGTAATGACATCTTTTTAAGAAAGTCATAGCCACTTACAGGATAGTAGTTCTAATTTTAAAATCCAATGATAGAGAGAAATACATAAGCACAAACAGCTGCCATTAACTCAGTAATGCTTTTAGATTGAAGTTGTATTTTGTGAATCAAGCAGCCATATGTCTGCTCACACTGTGCACTGTTTGACTTTTCTGCATGTTGACATTGACATGAATGCTATTTTAGGAGTTGTGCAGTACACAATCTACTGTACACAGTGGTCATGACTATAGCATCTATACATCGTTGGAAATTGTTGAGCAAAACTTGAGGAAACCCATTTATTCGGTTCTCATATTACTATCTCGTTCAAAATGGCTTCAGGGATGGTCTGCAAGGACTTCTCAATTCCCCGGGGACAGTCATCCATAGATTGGCTACCAACAGAAGGAGAAGAACAGGAAGATTATATTGTTGTGACCACTGGAGGGAAAGTTCATAGGTGGAAGGACCCTTCCCCACCAAATCCCTGGTCTCTCTCTGCTTTCTAAGATTGAGGTGGGGCTGAGAATTATCTACTACACAATATTAGTTTCCTAGGACTGCTATATAAAAATTACCACAAAGTCGGTGGCTTAAAACAACAGAAATTTTTTTCTCACACAATTTTGGAGGTCAGAAGCCCAAAATCAAGGTGTCGATAGGGTTATGCTCCCTCTGAAAGCTCTAAGAATCTTTGCTTGCCTCTTCCAGCTTCTGGTAACTCCTGGCAATCCTTGGTGTGCTTTGACTTGTCACTGCATCATTCCAATCTCTGTCTCTGTCTTCATACGGTCTTCTCTGTGCATCTCTGTGTATCCTCTCCTTATAAGGACACCTGTCATTGTATTTAGAGCTCACTCTAATCCAAAATGACCTTATCTCAAGATTGTTAACCAATTACAACTGCAAAGACTGTTTCCACATAAGGTTATATTGTAAAGTCTAAACATGAATTTTGGGGGAATACCATTTAACCCACTGCATATATCTAAGTAAAAACCTAAATATTTTACAAGCATGCTCTCAGATCTCTTAAAGAAAATGTTACATTTTCACAGTTGCTGAGTTTTGCAAAGATAAAGAAGCAATATGTACTGATTCTGAAGCTCAAATAGGAAAACAATAGCCACAAGGATATATTGGGACTAGGTTAAAGCAAAATGTTTGATTGAACAAAATAGCATAGGGCATTAAAGAAAAGGCAAGGTCTCCAAGCTCCTGCTTTACCTATTGAGTACACAGCCTTCCTTCAAGTGGTGACTTTTACACACATACCCTGAGATAGACAAGACACACTTTTATTTCACTATGAAAAAAGGAAATGAAGGAAAGGAGATAGGACATAATTCTGCAGGCTTGTTATCTGACTTTCTTTTCATAAAACAAAACCCTTAATTTTGTTTTTAATTGATGTTTAAATTTTATAATTAGTTACTATCTTGATCTTTCTTTCTCTAGTTTATTCATTGAAGCCTGATGGGAATATTTTATTTTATCTGATTGTTTATTAATGTAGAATGAAATGTGTGTGATTTTTTAAATATTAGTTTATAATTCTTTTTGAATTTGGAATAAAATTATGGATTTTAAAAAATTCATTATAATTTTTTCCTAATGAATTCTTTATCATTGGCATAAAGAAATAGGAAAGAGTTAATATGAGAAAGCATTTTACATTTATAAAACTAAGTTCTTTCTTACTCTTTGTTTCATTTTCATGTGTCAAATTAAAGGAAAAATTACATCATTGTAGGAATCTAGTAACCTTTTCTATATAAGGCTAAGTTTGTTCTCCTGTCTAAATTAAATAAGAACAGAAGAAATCAGTTTAGCCAAATAATAAGAGCTGATGGTAAAAGATGGGTAAAAATCTGCCCCTGCTACTGAAATGCTGAACAAAATAGTGGCTCAAAAATATTATTATTGTTATTATGCATGCTGCAGTGGTGATATTTACCTACTAATCTGCCTTAATGAAGGATAAGTTGGTCGAAGAAGATTTCACTGGGAGATGACATTTTAGCTAAATCTGAAAGGATGAGAAAGACTTTGCCAAGCAGAGAATAGGTTGGAAAAGGATATTCGAGGCAAAAGAAACAGCTGTGTTAATTCATGGAGTGTGTTGTATTTGGAAAATGGTAAGAAATTTATTGTGCCTAAAAAATAGGGTTTGCGTAGCAAATAGAACATAGTTGAGAATGAGGAACGATGAAGTATATCAGGATCAGGTTACAATGTGCTTTATTCATGTAGTAGAGATAATATTTTACAAATAATAAATAGATGAATTTTAATATCTCCATTAAAGCATATTTCTTTGCATTCTTGCACTTCCAAAATCAAGACATGAGGCTTACTTATCATGTCAGGGTAGGCAAAATACTGTAAAATCAAATAGATTTTGATGAGCTTTAAGTCTCAAAGCAGATTTTCTTGACCTCTTTAGAAAGATAGTAATTGAGAGAGCTAGGTATTATAAGAGAGAGAAAAAGACTTTCTAAATTCCTTGATCTCTCCCCTCAATATTTCAAAAGCCAACATATACAGTTTGTGTATGGGAGAGCCAATCCAGACAGGAAGGTTAAGTTGGAAGAGTCTGCCCCTTTCAGTCATGTGGATTTTAGTAGAAAAACAAGAGATAGATGAATGAGACCAGTAGCGTATATTCTCTTTCCTCTCCATTCCTGCTTTGAGACAGCAAAGGGATTGCAGGTAGAGGGTAAGGCATAAGAGGGAAGGGCATTTAAAAACACTGAAACAGAAACTGTAAAGACCAAGGACACTGGATCTAGTGATTCACAGCTTAGGAGCAGCCATGGGCCTAGGAAAACCCCACCGTCCACTCAGAGCAATGTCCAGCATGGCATGGGAACCATGATATGGAGGTGAGGATACATGAAATGTCACATAAACAACCTGAGGCACACCTGGCTGCTCATGGCCTATGCATGTCCTAAAGGGATCCCAGAAGTTTCTGAAGGCTCTACAGAGAGGACTCGAAGATACCAAGTGTGCCAGTAGGCAAGCATAGCCTGGGGTCAGAGAAAGGACACTCTGTAAAAGAATTGTAAGGCCCAGAGCAAATGACCAGACTTCAGTAGTGGGTGCCACCACATCACCCTAAAAGTTGCACCTCAATGCTCACCAATCCAAGGAGAATACTCATCCAGCCTTTTCACAGCAGAAATTAGCCAATCAGCCAGCTAACATATATGTTTTGAGTAGCTAGATGCTTTGTTGTAGGGATATAGAGATGAACAAGACAGGTAAAACTTTCTGATTTGACTTGAGCCTCAAATCATGAAAAGGAGGCAATACATGCAAATCTAGGGGAAGATATGATGTGAGCTAAAGCACTGTAAATGAGAAGGACAGTGGCAGGAGATGAAGTCAGAGAGAGAGGCAGAGGCAGAAGATACAAAACCTTTAAGGCCATGGCTGAGAGTGTGGATTTTATCCTGATTACAATGGGAAATCACTGAAAGATTGCATGAAAGAGAGTGATGTGATCTGATTTCCCATTAGAAAAATAATTTTAAGTGCTGTATGAAAGGTAGACTATAAGTGACAAAGGTAGAAATAGGGAACTAGTCAGGAAATAATTTTAGCAGTCCAAGTGAGAGATGACAGAAACTTAGACAAGTTATAACAGTAGAGATAGTGAACACTATTGGATTTGGCGTATGTTTTGGAAGCAGAGCCAACAGGTCTTGCTGATGGATCTGACTGGGATATGAGGTAAAGAGAGTAATGGAGTCTGTTGGTTTGAGCAACTGGGGTACAGTAGCCATTAAGGACATGGGGAGGTTTTGGTAGGAGATAAGTGAATTAGGGGAGAGGTGGAATCAAGAGTTTTATCTTGGCCATGTTAAGTTTTAGATGCCAATTAGACGTCCAAGTGGAGATATCAAGTTGGAAGATGGTTATATGATTCCAGAGCAAGAAAATTTAGGGTTAGAGATGAAAAAATCAGTCTACAGGTCATCTGCAGCATATAGATGGTATTTAAAGCTAAGAGGTAGGATGGAGTCACCTAAACAGGGAGGAAGGACCTCCTCCCCTCACTACCACAGGTCTGTGTGAGCTGCACCACCCACTCCCCTCAGCCCAGAGACTCTTGGAAAGTAATCATAGAAGGAGAAGAAATCTAGAGACCGAGCATCCTATAAGAAAACACACATTTATCCAAAGGAATGTTTAAAATTAATTTACTGGATTACATTTACAGGTTTAAAGTAAAATTTAGATTTTCTTTTACCCGCTACATAGTAAATGAGCGCTTATCAGATCTGACCTAAAGAAAATAAAGTAGTTCCATTTTCTTTACTCACCTGAGCATAGTATGAATAAATATAGCTTCATATCTAATTTTAAATCTGACAGTTCTTACTATCAAACATTTTCCCGTTACTCTCCTGAAATGAAATTCATAGATAATAAAACTGATTTCACAAAAATTAATATAATTTTAATGTCATATATATGAGAAATAATGGGAAAGTAATTTATTATAAAATAATATGTATTTCAACGTGTCAATGCTCTGGCACAACTACACTGGAAAACATGAAGTAGTCAGATGCTTGCATCTATATTTAAGCTCACCACAAATGTGACAGCCACAAATGCGGATGTGTTTTTGGCAACTCAAATACCCCAAGCAGCATTTGCCATCAGTAACATGATTCTCCAAAATGGCAAACAACTTTTGTAAAGTTCTGAACAAAACTAAGGTACATTCCTTAATTTACACAATATAGTTGATCCTTGAACCACATGGGCATTAGGGGTGCCGATTTTTCCTCATTGTGTACAACTTTCGATTCACCCAAAACTTAACTATTAATAGCCTGCTGTTAACTGGACAACTTACTGATAACATAAATAATCGATTAACAAATATTTTGTATGTTATACGTATTATATACTGTATTCTTACCATAAAGTAAGCTAAAGAAAAGAAAATGTTATTAAGAAAATCATAAGGAATAGAAAATACATTTATAGTATTTACTGAAAAAAATCCACATATAAGCGGACTGCACAGTTCAAACCTGTGTTGTTCAAGGGTCAACTGTACTTCCATTCCTGTAAAACTTGTTTAAATGCTTATATAGGTTTTTCACTTACATGAATTTCTTGGAAGTCATTTTAAAGTTATGTGGAAGGCGAAATAATTTTTTATTATGCAAGACTGTCCATGAATTGTAGGACATCTAGCCTCCTTGGCCCCTACCTAATAAAAGGCAATAATACTCCCAATTCTTGTGACAACCAAAAATGTACCCACAAATTTGCAACTATTCCTAGGGAGCCCTACTATTCCCATTGAGGATAACTTTTTAAAACTGTTTTTAGTTAATAGAGTACCAATGAAAAATTATAAGCAGAAAGATATTGCCAATGGCATTGTACAGATTGAAATGGATAGAAATTAGTGGCTGAGTTCCATCAAGTGGCTGTTGCAGTATTTTAGATAATAAATAATAAAAGCCCAGATTAAGACTATGGCATAATAAAGGGAGAAGAATCAGAATCTAGAGAGAGTCTAAAAGAAAATGAAAAAACTTGAAGGTCAATTATATATACATTGGGGAAGAGAGGGGAATGTAGGATGGCTCTGAACTTTCTAATTTGGGAGACCAGATAAGTGATAATACGATTAGCCATCTTAATGAATACAAGAAGAAAAACAGATTTGTAGGAGGCGGGGTGAAAGTTAAGTTAAATTCCATTCCATAAATATACAACTTGAAGAAGCTACAGGGCATTTTTGCTTCCACCTAATTTGCTACCATTAATTCATTTAACAAGTTTGTATTGACTATCAGCTATTTGTCTGTCACTGGGTTTGTAGCAGTAAGACAGTCATGTATCCTGCCCTCAAGGAATTTACCATGTAATGAGTGAGAAAGACATTTCAACCAATAATTATACAAACAATTGTCTAATTATAATTATAGTTAGTGCAGTTGTGATAAATGCAATAAAGGGTTTGGCATCCAATGAAAAGTTGACCTAATTAGTCTGGGCAGTAGGAGATGGCCCCTGCCTGAGAGGCTCTCACAACTTTTATGTCCTCCAGTCTCCCAACTATACCTCTTTACTTTGCTCTGCAATGCTAGAGTACGACACTGGTTGAGAATCATTGAGATGACCTATTCAATTTCCTCAGCCATTGTCTTCTTGTGATTTCTGAGCCAGGCCTGCAACCTTTATCATGGCTTTTACATGAGAAGACCTGCAAATGAACTCACTGGGGAATCAAATAAAATGAATCACTTTTCCCTATCCAAATCTAGACCTTTTCTTATGAAACACCTCTAACTTTTGATTAAGCTGTGAGAGCAACTAACCTTTCTGAAGTCTCAAGTACATCCATAGAGCTGGCTCCTCACACCTGTGTCCCTATGCCAGAGAATTGTCAGGTACGCTTGGAAATGTCTACTTGCCTCTTAATGTCACCTCTCCCATCATCCTCATAAAACTTCACCTCCACTTCCCTGATTCAAATGGACAGTCTACAAGAAAGCTGTTTCTGTCAGAAATTGTCTGTGACCAACAATCTTTATAAGACTAGTAAAGCAAAAGCCAATCTAACAAAATTGCAGAGTAGTTTTAGCAAAATCAGCAAGCAGGTCATCAGCCAGAATCCTCATGTCTGTGGCAGCACACAGGAACAAGAGAAAATGACACTCCCTGTACCCTAAAGGAAACTTGATGCCAAGGGAAAGATTTTGTATGTTTGAAACGTTCACTGCAGAACTTTTAAAAACAATTTTAATAAATAAATCACTACTGCTTTCTAATTCAGTTTGAAAAAAATCAACATTTGTGTGAACTTTTGAGTTTTGCCCCAGACCCAAACCAGAGTTCACACACACACATGCATATACCCCACACTTTTTTTTTTCAATAGAACAACTCTAAAATATTAAAATCCGTGCTATGGTGAAAATAAAAAATGTAACATCTATCTGTATTTTAAAACACCATCTCAGATAAAAAAAAAAATCGTGAATTCATAAAGCCCCAGCCATCCCCCAAATACATAGTAGCTCTGTCAAGAAAACCTAAGTGATTAGAAATTTTGTGTAATCTTAATTAATTAAACAGAGGTGCTCCCAAAGATAAAGAGAACAGTTTTGCATCTGCAATATGCTGTTTTACTATTACTATTGACAATTTGAAGACTAGACATAGGCATCCTTTGTAGGGAAGACAGGGTCTATGAAACATGTATAGGAGAGTAATTCATTTGTGCTGATGTCTAATTAGAAAATTGTGAAAAATTATGTACTAAAATATTCCAACTATTTTAAGAGATAGAAATAATATAATGTACATATGATTACATAAATAGATAATCACAAGTCATTATTACTATGTTAATTACGTTTCCAGTGAAGATAGAATCAGTTGCATTTCTAATATAATAGGTGTGCCTTTTTAAAAATATTATTTCTCTTATGGTTACTAAAAATGATGACTGTGGAAAATATTGAACTATCTTAATAATTAGGACTAGAAAAAGGGAGGATGATAAACAGATTCAAGCAAAATATATATGTAAATAATTAGTTCTCCCTTAGCTATAATCTCTTTGGGAGCCCCTTTTCAAATTCAGATATGAGAACCTGGGAAACACAAGCTGATGAAATAGACTGAAAAATCCTCCAGGGAAAAGAACATCTACAAAACAAGCATATCAAAGGAATTGTGTTCAAGAATTTAAGCCAAAGCGTTAACACTAAAAGAGCAATATAGGATCATGAAAGTAAAATTATTTGCATTATCATTTTATATCATTCTCTCTGTTTAGAGACTGAAATAATTACTTTCAAGAATATATTCATTATATGAAATTTAAACACTATAGTTATTTTGTCTATCTTGTTTTTTAAAAAAAATATTGTTTTTATGATAGCATTTGACTTAATAAAATAAAACCAAAAACTCTTCCAGAAAATATGCTGTTATTAACATAGCTTCCTCTCCGGCCATATCGACCTGAAAAATATCAAGGCAACTTTGATGCTCATAATAAACCCCATGGGATTTAAGAACATTTTTATGAATATGAAAGTTCCTATGAGAAATATTTGCATTTTGCCACTGCATGAAAAAGAGAAAAGCAAATTGCAAATGAAGTAGGGAGAACATAAGTTAAAATATTTCACCAAATTTTAATTCTTGAGTACCTACCAAACCATTGTGATAATCTTGTCATTGACTAGTTAACATGGAAAAATTAACTTTTAATGTTAAAAGTATAAACCATCTTAACCCTAATCTTGTTTTACAATTTAAAATGTTGATATATGATAATTAGATTACCTTCTGAATTACTAGTAGAAAGTAACTACTGTGTTATTTGTTTTTATATTTTAATATATCGAATGGGAAAAAATAGTTCTGTGAATTTAGTAAGATATAAAAACTTGTGATAATTTCTGTGGTTAAAATTTGTATGCATTATTCAGTACTTACATATTTTCAGTTTTAATGACATGAATAGCGCTCTCACAGAGTGCTTACAAAATTTAAAACCCTTGATAGAACAGAAAAGACTTTTACAAGTTACCTAGTATGAAACCTACATTAGAAATTTGTTTCTGAATTATAAAATCAAACATACTTAAAGTGAAAGAAAAAATATGTTTGATATCTAGTCATACTTCTGTTAACTGTTCTATGCCCACTTCTGTTTTTCTGTTGAGTTAGTTGCTCTTTTCCCCATTGCTTTAAAGATTCTTTGTATGGTAGATACTGGCCCTTTGTTTAGCAAATGTGTCACAATTATTTTTTCTAGTTTGCAGTTTATTGATTCTTGCTTACTGTATTTGAGATGGTTTTTACATATAATTGTATATATAACTTAAGAATTGTTCATTTAATGGCTTCTAATTTCCATGATATTCTTTAACATTTCTACATTACTCACTCATGTTTTCTGCTTATACATTTATGATTTTGTTTAATAACACTTAAGCTTTTGATCTAGCCATTTTTATTTTGGTTAGAGTAAAGAAGATAACCCTATTTCTGATTTTCCAAGTGGCGAGCCACTTATTTCAATATCATCTATTATCTCTTTTTTCCCTCTGACTTGAAATGATAATACCTTTTGTGGTAGACAGAATAATTACCCCCAAGATATATTTACATCCTAATCCCCAGAACCTGTGAATAAATTAGGCTGCATGGCAAAGGGGAATTAAGGTTGCTAATCAGATAAACTTGTGTTGTGGAAATTATCCTGCATTATCTAAGTGGACCCAATTTAATGACAAGTATGCATTAAGTTTAAGAAGGAGGCAGAAGAGTCATAGTTACAGAGGTTTGAAGATGCTATGCTGCTGGCTTTAAAGATGGGGGTAGGAACCAAAAATAATGCAGGTAGCTTTTAGAAAATGGAAAAGGCAAAGAAATGGATTCTCCCCTAGAGCGTCCAGAAGGAATGCAGCGCTGCTAACACTTTGATTTTAGCCCAGTGAAACTCATTTCGGACCTCCGACCTCCAGAATTGTAAGATATTAAATTCATGTTGTTTTAAGCCAATGTTTGTGGTAATTTGTTACATCTGAAATAAAAAACTAATATGCTTTATTTGACAAAGAAATAGAGAGTGAAAGTGACTTTAATTTTCTAATTAATGGCAAATTTTGATGAATATAAAGAGCTCCTTAGTTTTAAGCTTAAGAGCTAACCCTCTTACATTTATTAATAATAAAAATTAGTATAGGACTGAGAAGAAAAATGAAACTTAAAATTATAGCACAAATAATTAAAGGGTTGAACTATAAATAAAATGAATAAAATACGGTAACTATTATACAGTCCTACAGAACTATGGAGAGATACGGCAGAAGATGGGACAATCAATTCTTTTAACTTCCAAGTATAATTTTTTATGGATGTACCTGGCATTTTTAGCATTTCTAGAGCCGCACAAATGAATGGCCATGATAATGATGCCATAAAATAAAGCTTTTACTTATGAGAATATATGAAACTTATGAGAAGACTATAGAACTTACCCATGTATGATTTCCTTTCTACACAACAATTGGAAAGAATAACTTCTCATATCAGCAAAAAGTGTGGTTTAAGTAGAGAGATCTAAGTGTGCTTTCTCATCATATCTTTTTCTGACGTATAACAAGTTTGAAGTACATTAGGCTTTAAAAGGGTGTTGAGAGATTTACAGTCAAAAGGACACTGTAAGTTTAGGCTTTCAAGTACTAATTCGGCACCAAAAAATAAATCAGTAATGCATAAAAACATTAAGACAGAAAAACAAAAAGACCTAGTCAGACTCAAATATAAAATAAATCGCCATAGATGAAAAGCAGAAGAGAAATGTCACAAACTCTGCTGGACTCTAAATCTCAAAACAAGCATTGATGACTAGAATTTGGTTTCCAAAGGCTAACAGGGGTGAAAAATATACCATGCAAGGTGGAGGACTGAAACCGCATTCACCAATCAAAGCAAGGCCCTAAGTTGGAACTCACCTCCTAAGAGGGAAATGGAAAAACATTGTCGTATCTGCTGCTTCGGCCATAACATATTTGTAGCTTTAGGCCTAGACAGAGAGGATAATAGGCACAACTCTTTGACTATGAAGAGAAACAAGTCGCTAGTTCTGTTATTGGAGAACAAATCTGCGATATTCTTAATCAGCAATAACAAGGACACCAAACTATTATAAAACTTGATTTTAGCCTAGGGATCTGGGCAGAGGCAACTACACAACCACCAGACAAACAGGGTAAGCATAGAGGGAGAAAGAAGGAGAGAGAAATGCAAAACAAAATTTCAAAATACATACGTTGTGTGTGTGTGTGTGTGTGTGTCCAAAAACAATAGTAATAAAATTAACAATCAAAGGCATCCATCAATCTCAGATGAAATTAATTGAGAGAAAAGTCACACAAAGATATTAAAATAAATGTTTAGCAAGTTCATTGATATAAATGAATGCATTGTTTTCATTAAAAAAAGAAAAAGCAATATGAAATGAAAGGAGGCAAAAAATGATTATCAGACAAATATGAGAATCATGGAAGTTATAGAAATTAAAAATAAAGCTATTGAGATTTTTAAAACTCTATAAATGGAATAAAACTCTAGATATAATATGAGTAGAAAGAGAATTAGCACACTTAAAGATAATATTGAGAAATTCATCCAAAATTTAGAGCTTAGGGACAAAGAGATTTATTTTAAAAGAAAGAGATAAATAAAGGAGTTAAGAATTAATATTTCTTTAAAAAGAGAGACTGTTAAGCTTTAATAGGTATCCAGTAAATATTTTAATAGCAGGTAATAGAGGAAATGGTAAAAAAAAAAAAAAAAAGCCTTAAAAAATGGTAGCTGAGACATTTCCAAACTCAAGACAGACATAAGTCTTCAAATTAAGAACACTCTAAACATCATATAGAAAAAAATGAAAATAAATCCATACTAGGTATATCCTAATGAATCTACATCACATTAAAAACAAAGATTATAAATATAATGAACTACAACCATACACTACTAAAATGGCTGAAGTATAAAGAGCAACTAGAACTCTCCAACATTGTTGGAAGTAATGTAAAATTCGACAACAACCTGGAAAATATCATTGCTTCTCATATGACCCCATGATCACTTTCCCGAATACTGATCTGAGAGAAATAAAAGCATATATATATATATACACAGATTTTTGTAAAAGAATTTTTATAGAAGATCTATTTATAATAGCCCCAAACTAGAAACAATTCCAATATTCATCAGCTGGTGAATGGTGAATAGATAAACAAATTGTGGACCATCCATACAGTGAAATACAACTTAGCAATAAAAAAGACACAAAGTACTAATATATACAGCAACATAGTTTAACCTTCAAATCATCACACCAAGTGATAGAAAAAAAAAAATCAAACGCAAATTTCTGTATAATTCCATTTTTATAGCATTCTGAAAAAGGCAAATCCATAGAGGCAGTAATTAGATCATTTTCAAGAGACTGAAGATGAGGGAGAATGTAAACAACAAGGGGGTTGAAAGAACTTTTTAGGTTAATGGAAATGTTCTATACTTTTGAGCTGTAAACATAAAGAGAGAATTTCACTGTATGTAAATATACCTCAATGAAACTAAATTAAAAAAAAATTTTTAAATATTAAAAACTACTAGAGACAAAAGGAGCACATTACAACCTACTTCAGGCCTCTCATCAATTATAGGCAACAGAAAGCAATAAAGTATTAGCTTTAAAGCATTGAAGAAAAATCATTGTAACCTTAAGTTTTATATCCGGATGAACTATTATTCAAAAGTGAGGCAAACATTTAAATTTTCAGATATACAAAGGCTCAGAAAGATTATTACTTATGAAGTCTCACTAAAAAAACTAATAAAGGATGTCTTTCAACAATAAGTAAAATAAAACCATCAAGGATGCATGAGATTTTTTAAATGGTGTATTAAAAATTAATTCAAAAAATTTAATTAGTATTGCCTATAAAAAAGAAAACTCATTACTTTTATATTCAGAAAACTCAAACAAACATAAGATAGGCAAGTATAATAATGGATAATTGAAGTATGCTAAGATTATGTTTGGAGAAGAATATGAACACCAAATAACTTAAAATCTATAAGAAAAATTTATAATTAAATACTATGATGAAAAAGTAAGAGTTCCAACTAAAAGACAGAATGTATAATCAGTAATAAATGACTCAGCAGACAAAAAATGGAGAATAGCAAACTATGGATCAAGAGAAAGCAGAAAAAAAATGTTAAAGCAACAGAAAATATGGTAGGATAAAATATACAATAAAATGGTAAAAGTCTGTGGTGATATGCCAGAGAATTAGATTATTTATTTGCTTTTATTATATAGGTTGGATAAAACAATAAAATCCTGCTTTATGCTGCTAACAATATACTAACCTAAAAGACCATACACAATAGTTGAAAATAAAAGATAAAAGTATCTGACATCTTATATAAATACTAACCAAAGAAAGGTATTTTAGCAACATAATATTTGAAAAATCAAATTAAAAAAACAATTCAAGAGAATAAGAATATAAACCACAGACTGGGAGAAAACTTTTACAAAATACATATCTGATAAAGGACGTTATCCAAAATACTAAAAAAAAACCTCTTAAAACTCAATAATAAGAAAACAAACAACCTGATTAAAATATAGGCCAAAGACCTGAACACCAAAGAAGATATACTTATGATAAATATGCGTATGAAAAGATATTCTACATCATATGTCATTTGAGAATTGCAAATTAAAATGATATTAAATTATCATTACACAACTATTAGAATGGTCAAAATACAAAACACTGACAACACTAAATGTTGGAGAGGATTTGGAACAACAGGAAATTTCATAAATTGCTGCAAAATGATACAGCAACTTTGAAAGACTTTTGGAAGTTTGGCGATTTCTTACAAAGCTATAAATATTGTTCCATATAATGCAGCTATCATGCTCCTGGGTATTAACCCAAAAGAGTTGAAAACTTATGTCCACATAAAAACCTACACATGGATGTTTATAATTGTCAAGTTTTGGATGCAACAAAGATGTCCTTCTTAGTAGGGGAATGGATAATTATGGTACATCCAATTGAATATTATTTAGCACTAAAAAGAAATGAGCTGTCAAGCCATGAAAAGACACAGAGGAACCTTAAATGATTATTACTAAATGACAGAAAAATATCTGAAAAGACTACATATTGTATGGTTCCAATTATATGACTTTCTTGAAAAGGTAGGACTATAAAGGCAATAAAAAGTTCAGTGATTGCTGGAAGTCAGAGGAGCAGAGCTGAATATGCAGAAAACAGAGGATTTTTAGGATAATGACAGTACTCTGTATGATTTTACAGTGATGAATATATATCATTATACATTACATTCCCCTCAGTAATAATAGGCATCAGAAGGCAATAAAGTAATAACTTTAAATCATTGAGGAAAAGTCATTGTTAACTCAAAATTTTCTATACAGTCAAACTATCACTCAAGAGTATGTTATACATTTATCTAAGACCACAGAATGTACAACAAATACCAAGAGTGAACCCTAAATTAAAATGTGGATTTGAGTGGTTATGATATGACAATGTAGGTTCATCTTTGGTAAAAAATGTACTATTCTAGTGAGTGATGTTGATAATGGGGAGGCTATGCATGTGTAGGAAAGTAAGCATATAAGAAATCTCTGCATCTTCCTCTCAATTTTGTTGTAAGACTAAAATTTCTCTAAAAAATGAAGTTATAAAAAAAGATGCAATGCCTAGGCAGTGGTGTCTTTATAGGACGAGCTTGGCTTGAGATTTCTGACTTAGTTTCTATTTGTGCAGCTGCCAGGATTGGTTCTCCTCTCTTTCCAGAAATTCTGAGGTATCTAAAAGACCTCTTTTACTAAAATCCTTTTCTGCTGATACCTAGCAGAGCTGGTTTTATTGTTTACAACAAAGACCCCTGACTGAATACATTTGTGAGGGTCAATCAACCTGGAAAGTAAAGAAATTTATCATATAATCTCTACTGAGAAGCAAAGACTGTGTGCCCTTGGCTGTATTGTTGGAAATCTGTTGATGGTAGCATAGGTAAGAGTTTGAAGAATCCAAGAGTATGTTCTCTTACACTTACACTGAAACTGTTTTATGATTTTTTTAACTGCTAAATTTAATAGCCTCTCTTCTCTTCTCAAGGTTAACCTTTATACCATATTTGACACTGCTGATGACTCCCTCCCTCTGGAAGCTCTTTTATATCTCGACAGAGAGCATGTCAAGGACAGAGAGTGACTAGGATTATTTTTGTTTTACCAGCACATAGCATTCTGCTTAACACATGGCACTCAATGAGATTTCAATGTATAAATGAATGAGTGAATGAATGGATGAATGCATATTGAATTTTAAACTAGGACTAAAAAAGAGAGCATAATTGAATAAAACACACAGAAAATTTTGATTGAATCATGAAAAAGTAATAGTAACTCATTTTGAGTGTTTTGAGCCCATATTAATTATAGTAAGTAACTTTCATGTAAATAAATTATAGATTAATGCAACAAATAAGATGAATAATTATTTTATAACTAAAACATATTAATAGGATTAGTCTATTAGTTAACACGTTGATTTATCATTTAAACTGGACAGTAAAAAGATAACTAAGGAGGTACAAAAGTTGCATGGAGTTGTAAAGATCCCAAGGAACATCAAAAGTCCTGTGGATGTTCAATTAATCATACAGGTACTTATCTCAAAAATAGAAAGGGTCCTTGTTGGTTTAATAATATCATCCCATTTTTTTATCTTGAATGATCATTAGATTGATGCACATCTAGATTAAAATCTGAAGATAAAAGTGATTTTTTTAACTGGACAAAATTAAATTAGCTCTGTAGGAGATTTATAGTTAGATAATACTTATACCAATATCAAACATACCCAACATAACCAGATATCAGTCTCACAGGCATTGATTGATCAGGAACAAGAGTCAGAGCACTTTAGCCTATGGACCAGATCCAGCCCCTCATATGTTTTTATGAATAAAATTTTATTGGAACATAGATGTACCTATTTTTTCATGTATTATCTATGGTTGCTTTTGCTCTACAATGGTGAATTTAAGTACTTGGGACAGAGATAGTATGGCCCACAAAGAACCTATGTGGCCCTTTACAGAAAAGTTTGCTAACCCCAAATCAAAAATATATGGAGAAAGCAGAAAGGTCTAATTTAGATTTCTAGACTTGTACAAAAAGACCCTGAAATGGGGATTCTTTCTATCCCAACATTACAATTGAAGTTTCTCCTTTAATCCTCTTTTTTATTACCCTCCCCATGCCTCTCCCTGCTTCACTATAATCAGGGTGTACAACTATAAACAGTTTATTGTAATTAACTTTGTGATTAAAAACCTATGGTATATCAGAATTCCACATCCAATTATAAATTATCTTAATTCTTTTCTCTATGTTTCACATTGTTCTCTTTTTCAAAAATAATGGTCTTCTTTTTATCTACAGTTCTTCTCTGACAACTCTTGATCAATCTGTTTCTCTGCTCCTATTTTCCCACAAATATCTTTTAAAAACACTTTCTTATTTACGTGTTCTTAGCATTATTTTCTTCCAGCTCCACACTTGCTCATGCATCATTTATCTGCTTCCACAGCTTTCATCATCATTCTGTATAGCTAATTCCCTCTCACTTTGACCTTTCCTTTAAACCTCAAATCTGCATTTCTAAGTTATACCTCTTCATGTGGGTGTGTTGCTCTCCTGCTTGGATTTGTCTGGTTTGACATCTAAATCATTATCTCTGCTGGCAAAAACCAATCATAAAATATACTCAAAAACAGCAGCTATTCAATGTTTACATTCCCTAACGCAGTTAACTGCATCACTTTTCAACAGTTTCCAAAGCTAGAAACAAGAGAACCTTCTCAACCATCTACATCTGACCTAACTTAAAATTCTGAAGATTCCTGAGTTTTAAATGCACTTAGACATTGTCACTTCCATGTCATTTTTGTTATTCTATTTTATATCCTCGTCATTGAATAATGTGAAAATAATTACAAACTGTGTTCCTATCTTAGGCTGTTTCTCGAATATAACTCAGTTATTGTTCCCAAACTTGTTGTAATACAAATCTGATCGTGAAACATCTTTGTTCAAGAATCTTCAATATTCCCCATTGACCAACAAAATGTTTAGAGCAGCATTCAAGGCTAATTATACACTAATCTACCTTTTCAGATTTATTTCCAACTGAACCTTGTCATGAAATTTCAACTCTAATAACACTGGATTATTTCTGTTTTCCAAATATATATGTGGCATAAGAGTTGAGTCATTCTTCCCATTCACACCCCTATGCCCACCATCCTAAATTCACATGAGAAACAATAGGTGGTCATAGTTTGGCTCACAATCAGATTTGGGTTTGCTGAGAATACTATGCAAGCTGGCAAGAGAAGGGAGGAAGAGGAAAAAGACTCTAGCAATGTGCTTAGAAAAGCTGCTGAGGAGATTCTGAGGAAGGAATAAGACAATTATAAGAAAGAAAGAAACTTTCCAGAAAGAGCAGAGTTTAGGCTCTTTTGCTATATGACTCTTTCTTCTGTTTTCTCATTAAATCTTTAGTAAGTTTATTTATCTAAGCAATATTCTCACAATTGAATTTATTTAAGGGCTAAAAGTGAGTGTCCTGGCTTGAAGGTGTGTATAAGATAAGTCCAAGAAAACCTGGATCCCATTTAACTGTGTATCTATGTGCTTCATTCTTTATTTCATAAATATCTTTGAAGGCATGGATCATGTTTTATAAATTGATCTCTATTTATTCTATTGATTTGTATTCTATCCATCTCTAACCTGTATTTCTCATATAACTTTTTTAAAATACTGTCTCTGGGTTCTATTCTCCCAATCCTTCATACCATAATCAGCTAGACAAATGAGTTGGCTCTTTCCGCAATTTTATCTCCTATATTATATCACTGTATTATATCCTGATTTCCTATATCCTATCACTGTCACCAGCAAAACACATGCTCAGAAGAGCTCCTTGAGTCTATTTATTCTTTGAACCAGAAATCTAAAGCTATTAACATTCTTTAGAAAACAACTGTTTCATTATACATTTTACCCACTACCAAGCAACTGTTGTTGGACATGCCCCCTTCTCCCATCAAGTAGCATTAGATATGGGCCACTTTTAATGAGGCTCATGATAGTTTATATTTAAAGCTCTCTCTTCCAGTACATTAAATTAGAGCATGCAATTGATGTTTAAATTGATGTATGCCAGACACTGTTCTAACAGGGCTAGTTAACAAGAAAGACAAAATCCTTGTTCTCATTGTTGTTACAGTCTAGTACAGAGAAAACAGATAGATAAATAAAACAAGAAAATATCAGATAATACTGTCATAGGGTACAATTATTTTAGATCTGTTTGTTTGCATACATTATAGAAGCGAGGCAACTGAGTTCCTCTGAGATATCAGAGCTGTGACCTGAATGACAAGAAGAAAGCAGTTTTGGAAATATCTGAGGAAAGAGCATTCCTGGCTGAGGGAATAGCTTCAATGATAGATCAGATCTATCATCCAGAATTCCTGTCATATACTAACAGTTTTCATTCTCTCTGATTTAGTGGTTAGAAATTTTGTGTGCAAAAAAATAAACTACTAGTATCAATCTCCTCATCCTTCTCTCTCTTTCTCAATTCCTGCCTTCCAGCGCAGAAGTCATAGTTATAACCATTGTTGGCATATAGACTTTTTAGCATGAAGCCTCTACTATGCCATATGTTGCCAAAAGAAGCAGTCATCCCCAAATCACTGTTTTACTGTTTTACTTAGGGCTATATTACTAGAACCAAGTATCCATTCTCTTCATCCTACTCAAAGAATATGATTCTCGAAATGGGGTGTGCAAAACAAAACAATGGGGAGCAAGAATAAAATTTTAGACTTAACACATATTAATTTTGTGTCTATAAAATATGAAGGGATTTATGCTTTTCTAATACTTAATATGCTTACTGATAGTGCCGTCCTCACTTGTTCCACAGGTCAAATACACAGCATGTACCATAGGCCCCGTAGGGGTGGGCGTTAAAGTGCTCAAAAGCTGACTGCCTTTCTATATGTTATACTGTTGTTCCACAATTTATATACTACACAGAATGTTGCCAACGTGGTTAATTTTTATAAAATGAAATCTTTAAAATAATAAAGGAGGCTTTGTAATACTTTGTAATAAGACGAGGTTGACCATGAAAATCTTTTTACCACAGAGTAACCTGTTTACAGATTTTCTGTAGAAAAGATTATCCAAATAAAGGCTGAGTAACACTTATCTGTAAAACAAACAAACAAACAAACAAAAAAACTTGACAAGTGTTCCCAATTCGCTGATCTTTTCTCTGAATACAAGTGACTGTCAGATATTTTGGAAAAAAAAATACTCTTAATCAGTTTCTTCAAGGTAAAGGTGACATTTTTAACAATGGAGAAAGGAACCACGGCTGAAAAGATATTTGTGCTACGGGGAGAGCATTTTTAACATTAACACTTGGAAATGTTCCATTGTTATATAATTTTGTTGCTGAAAACAATTTGAATGTAAAATTCTTAATATTCGTAGACTTAAAAAGTTGTACATAGAGTTTTAAAAGGATTTTTAAAAAATCTTTCAAATAAGTAGTTTCAATGAGTTTTGACCCATTTCTTAAAATTCCAAAAATGTAGTAACTTCTCATTAGTTCGAAAGAACAACTGATTGATATTGGGGATGATATATGTTTCAATAAAACTCTTTGCATAATTGGGGATGGGATTGAAAAATGAGTATCATGATGTAGCAAACCAGCTAATTGTGCACTTCCTCCATCTGGCTGTACTTATTTTTGTGAGATAGCCCTTTCAGCTAAAATAGCCATTAAAATCAACATGGGAATAAAACGAACTTAGAACCAGACCTCTGAGCCACTACATCATAAGGTATTAAACCAAGATTTTTAAATTGATGAGGCGTTGTCAACCAAATTGCTCTCCCCAGAGGGCAAAGAGGTTATTGAACCATTGATAAATAGAATAAAATGTGAAAACTATTATTTAGTTTATCTTTTTAATTGCATCAGTCTTAATTTCTAGTTCATGCTCATTCTACAAAATACATATTACAGTAGAACATTATTATATATAATTAATAATTATACATTATAATGTATGAAGTATGTTTAAAAAATTTTAGAGGTGCATAATCAAAAAAATCTGGAGATCACCACCCTAGGAGAACTAGTCTCATCATGTCTCAAACTGCTGTTACCTTAGTCATCTTTGGCAGTACAAGTCCTTCCATCATCCATTACATCCCGGTCTTCCATTCTTCTGACTGAATCCCACTCCTGTCTCAACCTTTCCACTCCATCCTCTAAAAAGCCTGGATCCAGATCAACAATCTTCTTGTGGTAGTTAATCTTACTTGTGGTTCCCAATGGATCACATCATCTAGTAGTGACATCTTTGTGAGAACCCTCCCTTGAATCTGGACTGGCCCTGTGACTCACTTTAATCAATAGAATACAGCAGAAATGATGCTGAGCCAGTTCTGGGTCTAAGCCTCAAGAAGTTCTAATAGCTTCCACGTTCGTACTTATGGGAGCCTTGGGCTGCCACATTAGAAACCCAGCTACGCTGCTGGAACATTTATGTGGAGAGGGAGAGTTGCTGCAATATGAGGGTGGGGGAGTACTGAGAGAGTGAGAGAGACTCACGCAGGCCTAGGCCTCCTGTTGAGCCCTATGGTTCAGTCATCTCCACTAAGGCACCAGTTATGTGAATGAGCCAACTGGGATTTTCCAGCTCAATCACAGCCCCAGATCATTTCAGCCCCATCTAATGTCATGTGAATCAGAAGAATCACCCACCTCAGCCCAGTCAATCTACAGTATCTTGAGAGATAATAAAATTGTTATTTTAAGCTTCTGAGTTTTAGTGTGATTTGTTAAGCAACAATTGATTTCCAACAAACAAACAAACAAACAAACAAACAAAACTCGGTTACATTTTTAGTCTGGAAACTTTCGCTTCCATCTTCCAACTCAAAACTAATTTTTCAGTTGAGGACAATTTACCCTATAGCCCTCTCAGGTGACATCTGCTTTTTCCCTCACACCATACTTAACCACAGCACCAATAGATGGAGTTGGTATTCCCCTAGCTCTCTGTTGTCCTCTTGCAGAGACCTCTGCTCCCTTGAAGCTCATGCCATCTGGCTATGTCCCTTTCTAAATCATGTTGCTGCCATCTGCTGATCTCTTGGCCATTCCTCTTTACTCCCAGACAACCTAGCCCCTGGCTCACATTCCACTATTATTTTTGTCATCATGCTCTGTGATTTCAATATCTGTGTGGATGACTCAGCCTATCTATCACCTTCCTCTCAGTTTTCTTGACTTCTTCATTTTCCTCTACTCCTCTTCAGCCACCTGCTCCCATGGTCATTCCTTAGAACTTATAAACTGAACCACCTCTGAGATATAAATTTCAAATATCTTATCGTTTTAGCTCACATGTGCTATTAACTGCATTGCAATCATTCTTTGACTACATCAGAATTTCTAACAAAAATGTTGAAGAAAATACAACCAGGCTGACATATTTTTCATCAGTAATTACGAACTGCACATGGACACTTAACACTCTCAGCAGTACTACTTAATTTCTGCATTAGGGTTGCATTCATAATTTTAGACACAACTACCTCATTTTGTCTCTTCTCTCCTCACATCTATTTCTCCTCTCCCTCCCTCATGTTTCAGAAATAAAAATAGAAGTTATTCAGTGGGGACTGTCCACCTTCCTGTCATCAAATTGACCAACCCACCTTTAATTGTACCTTTCCTCCTATCACAGAGATTTATTTCAATGTTTGTCTCTCAGGCACATCACTCCACTAGAGCTTTGGGTCTCATCCCCTCTTGCTTTCCAAAGGTCTTGCACCTTCAGTTACTCTGTCTACTTTGCATCACCAATGGATCATTCACTTCAGTGTAAAAACAAATCTCTTAAAATCCCATTATCACCCTTATTATACCATTTCTCAGCTCACTTCAACAGTAAATTTCTTTTAAAAATGTACACAAGCAATCACCTACTGGTCCTTCCTCAAACTCTATATCTGGCTTTGCTTCCTATAATTCACATAAACTATTCTTGCAGAATCACCAATAATCTTCTCATTGCCAAATCCAAGGAATATGATCATGTTGCCATCTTGTTTAACTCCCAGATTTTCCCGTTTGAATACTTGGCACCACCAACCATCCACTAAGTTAAACCAGAAATCTCAACCTTAATTATTCTTAATCACTTAGCCTTAATTCCTCCTTGACTCTCTCTCCTAAATCATCAGCATGCCCAGCCTTTCTACCTCTAGACCTCTAACTAATCCTTACGTTTCTCCTTCTCCACTGCAACTGCCCTGGTGTAAGCCACATCATCCCTCACAGATCAGGTCACAGATCTCTTACAGGTCTACTTATTTCTACTTTTGTCTGCAGCAGCCAAGGTGATCTTTCCAAATTGTATATCAGTCTATGTAACTTCACTGCTGAAAACCTTTCAATGCTTTTTGTTTGTACTTAGAATGAAATTCAGACTCTGTATCATGGCCTGTGAGATCCAGATGATGGGAGTGTGAGGGTAATATTTATCTCTCTCCTCCATACATTCCATACAGAGGAGTAAACTTTCTCTTTGCAGAAAGAAAATTATAAAAATATTCCTGGTTTCTCACAGTGACTGCCCCCTCCACTCTCATCCCTTGGTACCCCTTTCATACCCTGAGAGGAAAAGAGAATAATCTCAGTGATATAGGAATAGGAACCAAGAATGTCTGGCTCAGAGATTTCTCAAGTTCTTTCAGAACAGCTTAATTCTCCTTCACACATTAATAAATAACTTCTCCTGGGCTAGAAGCCTGCAGTCCAGTCTGCTTGGGACAACAGGGGAGGTAAATTTTTTCAGGATGATGGCAGTGGGTAGGGTACTAGGAAACCCATTTTACTGTATTCTCCAATGAGCAATAAGACACCTGTTACTTTGATCTCCATCTAATCTGACTCCTGAGTCCTATATCTCACTTGGTTCTAAATTATGGAATAACACAGAAAGTTCAAAACTCCAAATTCTACTTTATTGGACTTTTCACTACCTCTGCAACTTCATTTTTTGCCACTCTCCCCTACTTATTAGACTTCAGTTACTTGGGGCTTCTTTCACTTCCTAAAACATAGCCACAATTTTCCTGCCTCAAGATCTTTGCACTTGGCAGTCTCCCTCTGTCTGAAAAGTTCCTCCTCTAGCTTTTTGCATGATTTATTTCTTATCTTCAGGTCTCAGATTAGTTACCAGTTTTAAAAGTTGCCTTCCCACAGAGTGTTACATAAAATCACTTCCCCACTGCCATTTTTGTCTGTCCCAGCCCCCGATCTGCTTCACTCAACAGTACATATCATATATTTATTTGTTCGTTTATTTGTTTGTTTGTCTTCTTTACCCAAACGTGCTCAGTGAGAGGAAAAGTCTTTAATGTTCACTGTTATATCCCCAAGAATTAGATCATAGCAGGCTAGTAATAAGTATTTGTTGAATAAATGAATGATTACATGGAAATAACAATTTAGAATTAATATCTGGCTTATTGGCTTGATAATAACAAAGTGTTCATTCCAATTAATTTCCATGTGAATTTTTCATATTTCCATGATTGTTTTGTACCCAGAAAACCAGGAATTGGTTTGTTTACAATAAAAACCAGGTTCCAAAATGCAAATGCCTTGAAGAGATGATTACTTCAAGAATACAGAGTCAACTTAGTGATGTTACTGTAAACTTACATGTATATTAGTAGGCTCTAGGAACAGGAAAAGGGCATAAAAATGGATCTGGATAGTGAATCTGAAAAGATGAAAATGTATATTCATGAAATGATTCGAGTACACATATAAAATGAAAAGTCTGTTTTCCAGCCTGAATAAAGAACTAGTTAATAAATTCACGAAGTATACTCATATATACATATCACACATGTATCATCTATCTATAGATATAGGCTCTTATAATTTTTATACATGTACTAGAACAAAATTAAATTAACTAACTATTGAGGTAGGCAGAATAATGTGTCCCTCAACCCCACCCCTAAGATGTCCATGTCCGAGTCACTGGCATTGTGTGAATGTTACTTTATATGGCAAAAGGGACTTTGCAGCTGTGAGTAAATTAAGGATCATGGAATGGGAAGATTATCCGGGGTTATCCTAGTGAGCCCAATATAATCTTGAGGGTCCTTATAAGAGAAAGGAGGAGACAGGAGAGTGAGAGGAGATGTGACTGCTGGCTGGAAGAAGGACACAAGCCAAGGAATGTGGGCAGCTGCTGCTTATTAGAAAAGGCAAGGAGACTCACTCTCCTCTAGAGCATCCAGAAAGGAACGCAGCCCTGCCAACACCTCCATGTTACTCAGTTTTGGACTTCTGACCTCCAGAATGATAAGATATAAATCTGTGTTGTTTTAAGCCAATAATTTAGTGGTAATTTGTTACAGCAGCCATAGGAAACTAATACAAGTATAGGATCGTAATTATGAGAATTAATTACTAGTAAACTATAAGTAAATAGACATGCTGGTTAATGAGGCTTTTCTGTTCAAAAGCCCACATAAGCCAGTTTCTGTTATAAAAGCTTTATAAACCCTAAAAATTGCTTAATCAGGGTTGGATGAGATTAAATTAGAACATGTCTCCTTAAGGAAGCCTTTAGGGGAATTTTTAAGTAGATAAAAGAGGACCCCTGAAAGAAGACAGTGGAGCCTTCAAGCAGAGATGGAAAAATCCTAAAAGTTGGGAAAACAATTACTGGTGATTTGAGCTACACATATATACATGGAGGAAGCAAGATAATCTAATCAGAATTCCTCTTTTAAACTACTTTATTTTTAGCTAAAAGACCACTCTTAAAATGCTTGTATGTTTCACAAGAGAAAGGATAGTTATAAGCCTATTGGCATAGATTATTAGATGCCTATCATATGAAAAAAAAAAAGCATTCCTAGATAGAAACCAGACAGGTGACCTTGTCAGTGTGGAGAAGCAGGTAAGAGAAAATGTAGGTTGTCTCTTTCTCATGCAACGTCATAGTGCAGCTGAGGTTAAAGGTGAGGAAGCAAGTCTATACAAGGCAGTGTGACGAAATGGAAAGAACGGGAACTTTGAAATCAGATCTTTTATTAGTCATATGACATTAGGCAAATTAACTAAAATATTTTGATTCTCCATTTCCTTATCTGTAAAATACCTAATTCATGTGGTTAATGTTAGATGTTAGTATTACATGAGAGTTTCTGACACATAAATAATTCTAAGAGCAGACTAATTTCTATTCTCAGTTTCGCCGTAGGCCAGTCCAGAGTAGGAGGAATGGAATGTTTTAAGACTTAGAGTATTTCTCTTGCAAGTCTCTGAAGATGTGTACATGCGGGTAGCAGGAGTGGAGAGTAGGGATAATTTTAGGTAGTACAACTAAATGCTTCTGTCAGAACCAAGCACAATGAGAAAAATATTCCTTAAATTTGAAAGATAGTTCATGATTTCTCCCCTTGACAGACATACTATCACTCACAATTTTTACAAAAAAGAAATTTGAGAGTCAGAGACAAAGTGAACTGCTCCCACAGACATAATTTTATAACTGCCAAAGAGGTAGTTAGAGGTGGAATGGGACTCAGCATTCTTCTGTCTTTTCCTCTATGTTAATAGACTCTACCATTAGGTTTCTTGGTGTTCTCAAGCCACCTATTATTTTACTTTGGCACAATTTCCTCATTATAATGAAATGTGCTGAGAAAACTCAGTAAGACATCAGTGAACTGTGATCTCATTCTTCTCTGAGATGCTATCTCATTAATGAACTCTTTAAGGACTGAGTTAAATTTGAAGTTTAGAGGAAGAAAAGGAAACAAAGTTTACCCTTACTTATCAAATGGCTTAAAAACATACAAATATAATGAATTCCTGCATTTTATTATTTAGAATCTTGGATACATAGCAAGCTTCTAACCCCACCCCCCATTTTAATGCAATGGAATAGCAAATCCAACTGAAATTAAAATAGGTTGAATATTAGTTCAAGAATAACTGAGCCTATATCCTAATCAAAATTAGCTTTGTTAAATATTTATAAATAAAGTATGATAGTAGTACAGAGATTCTGTCTTTTATACTTGTAAATTTCAGAGAAGCAGGAGAAAAAAAATACACACAACAAACCCTTGCTTCGAATAAAGATATTTTATAAAACAATATTATTTTTTAGTCTGTCGAGGTCACACAAAATAAATTTTCCCTCAACACATTTATCTGTGTATAATTACAGTGCGAGTTTGAGTTAGAGAGCTTAGATTTTACTTGTTTCCTTTATTAATTAGTTATAGATTCTAAGTTAAATTATTCAATCTCTCTGAGCACGTTTCATAATTTGTATAGCTGAGATAATCATACCTCTCACATAGTGTTGTTATAAATTTAACATAAACAATGCTACACATCTAATCAGTCACCAAGCCAATACTACTTCTTTAATGTGTCTCAAGACTGTCCATTGCTCTCTATCCCCACTGTTTCTATTTTAGCTCAGTTCACACGTGAACTATTACAGCAGTCTCCTAACAGTCTTCCAGCCTCCAGTCTAAACCCCATTCTTAGCTACTTTCCACTTTGCAACTACTAAAATATACTTAACGCCATCATTTTCAAACTTAAAACCCTCCAATAGCTCCCTGCTGCTTCTCTCTCAAACTAGATTTCTTATTTCCCATCATCTATCCCAAAAATTCTATCCATCTATAGCCTTTTTTACAAAATCGTCTTTGACTTCTTTGGCTAATTTTCTTTATACATTAGCACTCAGAGGCTTAGGAGATTTTTTAATAGAGACTTTAAAAATAGACTGGTTGTACTCGTTTTTAATAATACATATCAGTAGTTATCTCTTATAGCACCTAGCACAGTTGCTGAGCTTGAAAGAGAGGAATAACTACTTGACTGATTGTAAAATGTTTTATCCCATCTAAAAACATGTATACAATCTAGGTATATATTTGTTTGTAATATGTATGCATTAGTCAATTTGAGGTGCTATACTGTGAAAAAAATTTTAGATTTCATAAGATTTAAAAAATCTTTATATTAAGTAAATAGCAGGGGTGGGTAGGTTTAGGGTTACAGTGAACTAGGGTTAAGACATTTCAGTTGTTCAGCCTGGACTAGCCTAACCTCACTGAGGCCTTTTAAAAATAGAGTTTAGGCAGAAGACTGTTCACTACCAAACCATTTTTTTATCACTGCAAAGTTCAGTTAACTACTCCAGAGATATTTCCTTAAATGATATTCAGAGCATCATGTGAAGAAGAGACAATCAGTTCCCTATTATTCTTTTAAAGAAACTTCCCTTTCTACTTCCTCTAGCTCTGCCCTTCCCAATACATTTCCTTTAAAGAATTTTAATCATCTTTTAACCTCTGTAAGGTTATATGCATTGATGAAGTAAGTTATGTTATAACCCTTACCAAAATGTAATGCTTCTGATCCTTTCTAATAAACATTCTACTTGATACTTCCCACACCCCACAAAAGCTACTGAGTGATCGATCATAAATTAGTTTTCAACAATAAATTGTTATTCAGATAAATCTGTGATACTTTATAAATATATATTTTAAATAGAACTTGAAAATGTCTGCACTGGGTCAGTATGTTCTTTATTGTGTAGCAGGCCTAATTGAATCTTCACCACTGCCTAACATGAAGCATGGGCACTAGTAGGTTTATTTCTGGAAAACTATTTTGGTATCAGTGAATATTTTCTAGCTATTTATGTGATCAATGACCAGAGATATCATCAAAGCAATTTTTCTAATATAAACTTTTTGAGAGCGGGAGCTATAGTTTATTTTTTATCTCTAGTTCCTATTAGAGTGCCTGATACATACTAAGCACCCAGGAAATCTCTACTGAGTGAATGAGTGCATAAATTAGTACAAAGACTAGCCTCCATACAGTGGAAGACTCATAATTTAAGAAAAGAACAACATAGCAGCTATCATTATTATAAACATTTATTGAATAACTAATTTTACTTGGGAGGTGCTAAGAGTTATGAAGAAAATATTAACAACATTCTTGTTCTCTTTCAGAATAAAAACTTTGATGAAAGAATAGACTTTCATTAATACAACAAGTTTTTATTGACCACTTACTATGTGCTAGCATTATTCTGGCACTGGGAAGATAATGGTAAATAAGACAAATATTTTTGCCCTGGGGAGCTCAAATTAAAATCAGAATGACAGACAGTGAGCAAAATATATCTTAGTGATAAGTGCTAAGGAAAAATAAAGTATGGAAGTAAGGATATGAAGTGGAATAGTTTTGAAATTTTACATAAAGTGGCTAAGGAAGGCCTCATGCAGATAACTTTTGAATAAAAAGATGAAAAGATATGAGAAAAATGTTATATTTTTATAATAAAAGAAAGGGGAGAGGTGGGGAACTGGTGTGAAAGAAGTAGGCATCCCACCAGTCCACTTCTGCATGTAGCAATCAGTACAGTAGTCCTGTTGTCTGTGGTTTCACTTCCCTCGGCTATACAGTACACCAGAGTACAAAAATATTAAATGGGAAATTCCAGAAATAAACAATTCATAAGTTTTAAATCTCCTGCCATCCTGCCCACGACATGAATCATCCCTTTGTCCAGCATATTCATGCTGCTGTTTCAGTTATCAGACAGGTTATGAGAGAGAGAACATATTCACATAACATTACAGTATATCATTATAATTGTTCTATTTTATTATCAGTTATTATAATCTCTTACTGTGCCTAATTTATAAAGTAAACTTTATCACAGATATGTATGCATAGGAAAAAACATAGTATATACAGAGTCTGATTCTGTCTGTGGTTTCAGGAATCCACTGGGAGTCTTGGAATGTATCCCCTGTGGATAAGGGAGACTACAGTATTGCATCTCACTATGGTTACATATCAATACATTGGGACTCCCTGTGTACAGTATGCCTAGACAGCCCTGTAGTTTTAATTGGTAGGAAGGCTGAGGGGATGGCTTGTGGATTTAAGAAGAACAAAAAATGGCACCTAAACTAGCACTGGGTAGGAGGTCACAAAACAACATCAGCTGCTTTTGCTAGTTTCAATTCATACATCCAAATGAAAGATAGAAGATGCTCTTAGAAATTACTGTAATATTTAATTTACAAAGGAAGTAGCAGGAAAAGTGAAATAAGTGAACTTGAAAATGTAGAAGAGATTAATAAAGGTTAAGGAAAAAGATCAAAAATGAGAGCAATGCAAAGGGCCCAGGGTGGTCTTCTGGAGAGGTCCAAAATGAACGTGCAAGATAGGGGTGGGTGGGATGGGGGTTGGAGCTTTGCATTGGTGTGTAATTCTATCCATTTGACATGGATAGAATCATGACCCCTGCAAATTCATATGCTGAGGTCCTAACCTTCAGTATCTCAGAATATGACCTCTTTTGGAAATAGGGTTATTGCAGATATAAAGATGAAATCATACCCAAGCAGTTGCACCCCTAATCTGACTGGTGTCCTTATGAAGAAAGAAAATTTGAACAGACATGCCATGAGAAGGTTGGAGTTCTGCTACCGCAAGCCAAGGACCTACTAGAAGCTAAGAAAGGCCTGGAAGAGATCTTTCCTTAGTGCCTTCATAGTTAGCATGGCCCTGCCAATACCTTGATTTCAGACATCTGGTCTCTAGAACTGAGACAATCCATTCCTCTTGTTCTAAGCCACTCAGTTTGTAGTACTTTATTACAGAAGCCTCATGAAACTAATTCAACCTTGTAAGATTATTTTGAGGCAAACAGAAAGATCATCCTCATATCACAGAAAAAGGACTCTAACACAAGAGTGGGGTGGCTAGTAGTCTTGTGCATCCGAAGTTTCAGTTTTGACTTCTGCAGTTAAACCGTATTTTCTTGTTTTATCAAACATCTCTCTTGTTTCACTTTTGTTTTACAAAAGTCACATAAAACCTACCCTCTGCTGAACAAATTACAAGGCCCATTCTGACTTCTGTTTGTAGTATCAGTCACACAAAAGGAAACTGGTTTGACCCTAAGAAGGGGCCACGGATTATGTGGGTATAAAGCTCCTTTTTTCAACATTGGATTGAAAAAGTTGAAAGGGAGAAAGAAATCTCAATTCAGCTATTCAGCATCTACCTCCCACAGGCTATGCTGCTGACTGCTCCCCTCTCTCCTGCAGGACTCGAGAGAGCGACCAACCACAGAGGGTCAGGGAAAAACCAGGTTGCGGAGAAACATAAGGTTCCCACCAACAGCCTCCTCCCCCCGGGCAGAGGACCAAAAAGCAACCCCCACCTCGAGCGCATGCCCAATCGGGAGGGCGCCCTCGGAGGGAAGCGCCGGGCTCAGGTGCACGGAGCCACCGGCTTCCCGCGGACCGAGGAAACTCCGGCAACCCGGCGGGGCCGCAGCCAGCTCAGCCGTACTTTATTTTCCGCCGGGTGCAAACAGAGCGGGGCGGAGCTGTGTACATCCAGCTTGGGTGGAGCCTCACAGCCGAAGGCACCCATGTTAAATGGCTTCTCAGGCGTCCTCCAGGGAATGGAAGGCCGCGCCCCTCAAGGAAGAACGGCACATTCCCCGAGGAAATCCTGAGGCTGTCACTATTCTTCGCTGCCCGGACCCCTCTGTTTTTAAACTAGCCACAGCCAGGATGGCCTGGAATTGTCCCACTGATATGCCCGCTAATATTAAGCGTCCTCCAGAGGCCACCTCCCTGCTGTGCCCCCCAGGCTCACAGGCTGCTCTGAAAACAGGCGTCCCCAGATCTCCATCCCCGAGGGGAGCTGGCCTCGTCGCCTGTGCGTCCATCCCAGCTTCGTTTCGGGATGTCCGCCTCGCTTCCCCACAGTCCTGCCCGGCCCGAGGCGGCCCAGCGTCTCCTCCTTCGGGAAATCCCCGCCTGTGCAGCCGGGCTGTCCCGCAACGAGCACGGGCCCGTTTTCCGGGTGTGGGCGGGCGGGGTCCGGGTGGCGAGCCTGAGGCGAACCGATGGGCGGCGGTTCGGGCTCAGGATCGCAGCGCAGGGCCACCCTCCGCCCCTCAGGCGCTCGCCGTCAGGCTCCTCCGCGGCGGCCGCGGCGGGTCAGCAAACACGCCCACCCGCACACTCGGACCCGCCGGCCGCGTGGGGGCGCGGGGAGAAGGAGGCACTGGGCATGCTCGGTGCGGAGGGCGGGGCGATCCCGGCCACGCGTCGGGGCGGCGCTCCTGAGGCCGCCTCCGCTCCCCGGCCGCCCGCCCGCCCGGAGCCGCGCCCGCCCGCCCGGAGCCGCGCCCGCCGCAGGCTGAGCCCGCCGCCCCGCCCCGCCCCGCCCCGCCCCGCCCCCCGCCGCTCGTCCCCGCCGCGGCCGCGCCGCTTGCAGCAGCAGCAGCTGCTCCTCCCCGGCGGCCGCCCCCCGCGGGTCCCTCCCAGGCTGCGGGAGAGACAGAGGTAGAGGGAGGACACAGCGCCGCGCCGCCTGCACCAGAGACCTTTGCCTCGCCCTGCTGTCTCTGCACCCTCGGGAGGAACATGGGTAAGTCACCCTTCCACCCCCGTCATCGCCTGACATTTTTCTCTTTCTCGGCGTGTTGCAGGGTGGAAAGCATTTCTCGCGCAAAGTTGCCGAATTTCTCAGATCCGCGGGTGTGAGACCGCGGCTCTTCCTCCGGGGAGAGTCGGCGCACGCGGAACGCGCGCCGGGTCCGCGGCCCGGGAGGCACCCGAGCGCGGGGTGGGGTCGGGCCGCGGGGTCGCAGCGCCGCGCGCCTCGCGGGCACCTCGCCGCCTCGCCTCCCCTCCTCCATTCTTCCTGCCGGAGCCGGTGCCGCGCGGGCTCGCATCCTCTGCCCCATCCGCCGCTCTCCCGAGGCCGTCCGCTTCCTTTACCCCGCGTCGGGTGGCTGCAGGCTCAGGTCCCACCGCGAGGAAGACCACTTCACGTAACTTCCCTGGCAGGGACACCTTTTCCCTTCTTGGGGACAGCTCATCCCGAGGCGGGGAAGTGTGAACAAGTAGTTTGTGAGGGTGATTTTACCACCTGCACGGAAATTATTTTTGATGGGGGAGAGCGGACAGTCTCATAGGTTGAAAAGATGACTTGTCAGAGGCCACGAGGAACGTGAAGAAGGATGGATAGAGCCGCTAGCTGTTGAATTAGTACTGGGTGATTACAATGTGCAATATTCCTGTGCTCAACCCATTTACTGGGTTCCTTTTCCTCCACCGTGTGACATGTTACCGAACTTATATTAGTTATTCGTTCCCAGCTTCCCCTGCCTAAATCTACATAATCTGAGTTTAGTTTCTTTGTATTTATAGTAAATCTCAAGAGATTTGTTTGAAATATTTAAATGCAGATATGTTTTGTAAAATTGCATGTAATTTATCCTAACGTTTTACATAGTATGCTGCTTGACTCATAAGTTCGGTAATTACAAAAACGTCTGATGAGTTCTGTAATTAAAAACCAAAGTTTTTTTTAAATAGTAGCAATTTGGAATACCTTATCTCTACACGTTCCCCAGTTTGCTTTCACTCCAGTCTTATCATAATTTCTTCTTTTTAAAATATGCTCCACTGGCATCTGTCAACTCAGACTTTTCCCACCCCTTCTGTGGAAGTTATTTTAAGCTTGAGATGTATGTGGTCCTTTCATCTGTCGGTAACAGTGTACAGCATGTCCAGAGTTAGGTCATGGCAACTCCGAATCTTCAAGGAAGTATCAAAATCAGGACATGGTGTCAATGGAACTTACTTGGAAGGCATATGCTTCAAGGTATGATTCAGACCTTTGGCCATACATCTGGAAGAAGCAAGTGTTGCAGGAAGAGGTGGTATGAATGAAAAATGAATCTAGGGCCTTGATTTTTATTTTCAGTTGTTTTTTCTCTTTTAATGTACTATTGATATGCTGAACAAATTTCTGTTTATATGAATTTAGCCTTTCTCTGGGAGTATAATTTTAACCAAACATTAATTTAGATTAATGGACACATTGTATCTTTCCCTTGAACATACAAAAATTTTCTTAATTATAGGCCACAAGTTTGGTCTGTAAAATCAATTCCCCATATTTCAGGGTGAGCTTAAAAGAATTCATTTAACTAAATTTTTAACTTACATGTTGAATCAGTACCTTTTCAGTGGAAAAATTCCAATTCTGTTGCAAAACTAATGAATAAAAATACTTAAAACAATTAAATTACTTACTAAAAAATAATTCATCTTGAAAAATCTTGAATGTTAAAAAAAAAAAAAAAAAGAAGTCCAAATAGAAACCCATCTCTCTTTTGAAGCTTCTTAGATAACACTGATTCAATTCATCTGTCTCCCCTCACAATCCTCTGTACCTTGTTGGAAGCTTTTAAGCACTTACATAATCTCCTTTATAATGGAACTGTTTATCTGTCATGCATTTAATAATGAGTTCAAGAAGATGAAAATAATGTCTTATTAATTTTTGTTTCCCCAACAGTACTTTCCACATAGTAGGTATTCAGTAAATCTTTGATGAATCAGTTGAACTTAAAACTTATCTATTAATTTGTGAACCCAAAAGTATGGGCTCTGAACAAGCATTTGGGTTAGTAGATGTGAGATGGGGAGGAAGCTGGAACAGAGAAGTGTAATTTTACTATGACTGCTCCTCTCTAAAAAAGAAAAAGTTAGGTTGTCTCAGAGGTAAGGGTTTTTGGGGCAGCCTCCAGGCAAACCATTTCCTTCTATGGTGTTTTCAATGATAAGGCGGTTTAGTCTATGATCAGTAGGTACATACAATAATGTAAAATTGAAACCTTGAAAAGCAGTTTTATATTCTGAGCCAAGAAAGTAATACCAATTCATGTATATGTAAGAGGTGGAAGATATACTGATTAATGGTAGGGGGGAAAAATCACTTTTTAATCTATCTTTTCAAGAAACAAATATGGTGAATTTTTAAAAAGATACTCTTATGGCAGTGATTTTTCTCCATAAAAAAAGTGAACGAAACTTTCTATATAATTTTATGGACCATGCTATTATTTTATGTATATATTTTATTATAAATTCAACATGTATTCAGTATATATTGCATGTCAGCCATGTGCAGTGGACTGTGGGAGGACAAAGATAGATAAGACATATTTCAAGTTGCTTATAATAATAGGAAGTGTATGGCATATATAGGTAACTATAGTGAAAATAAAGTATAACATAAAAAACAGCTTTTATGTATATTATAGAGTCAGAGGATAAAGGGAAGTTTTAGAAAAATGATGTTATTTGAACCAAAGGTTGGTTAAGCTTCAGAAAGATACACATGAATGGAGATTGTTAATCAGGATGGGGGTGGAAGGAGAGAAATGGCATAATGACATAAATGAAGATAGAGAGACAGGCAATATTCAAGGAGTTTCCAGATATAATTAAATTAGCCATGTTTTGCTGGGAAAAAAGGTAAGGAAATAGTGGTAGCAGAGATGAAAAAAATATTAATAAAGATCAGGTAATGGAGGACTATAAATGCCAAACTGAAGATTTGGGATTTGTCTGTTGAGGGCCTATTAAACATTTTTATGTATTTAAGTGATGGATCACATCAATGGTTTAGGAAAATTAATTTGTGCAGGATGAATTAGATGAGAAACTAGAGAATGCTTCAGAAGGTAGTTGTTGCAATTTGGGTGAAAATATTTAATGGCCTGAATTAGGCTCTGGCAATGGGAATATAATATTGCAGATAAAGAACAGGATTTATTTGGCAGCAATTGAATGTGGAATTAAGAAAGGAGTCACACATTATTGCCTTGGCAGTAATGAAAGTGTAGAATCTATTACTGTGTATATAATCTGTTAGAAGAGGAACATAAGTGGTCAATTTTGGACTTGTGGAGTTGGACTTTGGTCTGCCGTTTAAAATATCTGCTCCTTGATGGCTGGGACTTTCATATTAGGTTACATTTCTAACACTAGTGTCTGACACATAGTAGCTATGCAGTAAAAAATTGATTGAAACTAGATACGAATTATTTAACAGTTGTTTTAACTCTCAACAGAGGATTAGAACTAGAAATCTGGAAGTTATCCACAAGTATCCTGTGATGATATTTGAAATTAGGTAGGAGGACGAGAGTCAACAAAGAAAAAAAATTGTCCAAGATAAAATCTTGAGGAATACTCCATAGTTAGAAAAAGGAATGGAATGATTTAACACTCAATCACTGAATAAGACAGAAGTAGGTAGGACTGAAAGACTAGAATTGGCCTATAGTTGGTTTCAAGCAAGAGTAAGTGGTCAAAAAGCCTGTTGCTTCAGAACAGTCTGAGTGATGAGAGCTGAGAAAAGGCTCCAAGTTGATGTGGATTGGTTAGTATATTACCCAATATATTTTCCAAAAAGCATCTTAAAGAGGTGTAGTAGATATGGAGGTCAGTTGAAGGCTGAATGTTAATAAGTAAGTGGAAACAGGGTTTACTATGTATAGTCATACTATATTCCTTGCCCTGTTTAAAAATCTATAAATTAACATAAATTTTTTAAAACATTTTTAAAATGTGCTTTGCATGGAGTGGCACATGTTATTTTCTTGCCTAAGAATAATTGGTAATCTTACCATAGTGCCTCACATTTCTTTGACATTCCATGTTTTTTTTATGTCTTTGTGACTTTATATATTAACTTTTTGCAATATCTGTCATGCAGAGTGAGTTTAGGAGTGGTTTTCTAATTTTACATGACATTTTGCATAAAGGATATTTTTTATTGATAAATTGTTTTATTCTTTTGTATTTACTATTAATCTTTCTCTGGTTATAAGTATGCCTCTAATTTTATTCTTAATTCCTGGAGTTTTGTTTTTTCTCTGTAACTATGTATTCAGCAATATACATGTCTTTTTTTTTCCTTGTATTTTTAAGTCCAGGAATGCTTTCATGGATAAATAGTAAAAAAATAATACTTTTGCTTTCTCTTTGCAAGTCAAGGTAGAGTAATAAAATATTTTTTATAAGCTGTTCATCACTAAAATTAATTTTTTAAAAGAGTATAGATGATAGATGGATGAGTTCAATAATTTTTTTACTTTGGGATTATATCTGTTTTATATATGCCTATTTTTTTTCGTATGAGAGAAAAGCTAAATTCACTATCCCTGGTAGAGTCCTATTCTGAAGTCACTAATACTACTATTTGGGAAGTGAGAATAGATTTAATTCATTTTGGGAACTATAGCGTTTTAACTTTCACAGTGGTTGGAGTTTCTAGATTCCTTTGGGGAAATATTGTGGTTGCTCTCTCCAGAGATTCCAGACCACCTGAATTTGAACTTGGCAATTCTGGAGTTATTGATGGCACCACTGGCTGTAAAAATTACCTAAATTTTTAATACCCACTCCTGGAATGTCAGGAAGTCTGGATAAGGAAAATCCACTCCTTTGGGAACTCCACGTGAATTTTAGATAACCAGATGTTTGGATAACTATAAGGAAAAAAAATTTTAAAACACTTTCCTAGACATTTAACTTGACAAACAGCTCTTGAGAAAAGCCATAATAATTTAAGATATCAGAATAGGTTATAAAGTATATTTTGGTTCAGTTCTAAAAATCTGATTCTTTGAAATAAACTTTGAAATATGCTCAGTATTATTGATGTCTTAAATATGTTATATCACTACTATATATCTTGTTTTTCTTTAGTATTCAGAAGGTAATGTGTACTTGAGGTAACAACTTCAGAGTTTGAACCAACTTGTTAGCTTTAGGTAACCTGAATACCATTACCCATGCTGGCCAAGATATGGGTACTGGGTTCAAATTGCAGAGTGATGTAATTCTCTCACTAAATCTGTTTATACAGCTTTTGTTGCTAGAAGCATTCTAGGAGTTAAAATTGAGGAATAGGATAGTGATAAATGGAATTAGTTAAATTGAGCTGCTAGCCATGATTGTCTGTACTTATAAACTCCAGGTTTCTTTTGAGTTTTGTTCACAAAATGAGTTTTTGCCATATGTGCTCAGTATCTGGCCTCTTCTCCAAAGACTGTTTTTGCTCAATTTTGTCTTGTGTTTATGGCTTCAACTACTATTTATATATTATTGGTGTCTAAATATATATATCTGGGCTATATCTCTGTATCTAGTTGATTACTAGACATCTCTGTATACATAGTTAATTCAAACTCATTGAATTACAAACTGAATTCACTTTGTAATTTTTAATAATTATAACCAGAGATATTCTGGTTAAAGTTTAACCAAAAGTGCTTCTCTAAAAAGCTCAAATTTATGGCATTTGTTGATTTCATGTGAATGCATAGTAAAATATAATAAAGTAAGTAGTCATGAGTTTTGAGTAGTATTGTTTCTGTTTTAATATGACATTAAGTTTACATAATTTAATTTTCAACATTGGCTATTTTAATAACTATGTCACAAAGTTTCCGAAAATTTAATAATCACATCTGGTCCAAGGGGGCTCCCCAGTACATCATTGGATTAATAATTACTATTATCATTTATTAACAATTATTGGTATCAGTTATGTTAAGCTTTACTTTTTTTATGTTTTTTAAATTTAAGTTAGTCCCATCAGTTCTATGAAGTGAGTGACACTATCTTCATTTTACTGACTCAGAGGGTTAAATAAATTTATCTAAGGGGATGGAACTCAGTCTAAAATTCTGTTTAGGAGCAGTGGTTCTTAAGCTTGCACAAGAATCACCTGGAGACTTTTTTAAAAAAAAATATTGGCCCCACCCTCAGAAATTCTGATTCAGTAGGTGTGAGGTGGGTCGATAATTTGCATTGTCAAGACATTTGCAGATGCTGCTTCACTTTGAACAGCACCACCTTACAGCAGAAGTATGCAAACTTTTTACGTAAAAGGCCAGATGATAATTATTTTAGGCTTTCTGCAGGTCAACAGGCAAAATCAAAGATATATAGATAAAAGAGAAAATTTATATGATGAGAGAAAACAGCTATCCACAAATTTTTTTATTATTTAAATTAAAAATATAACACTAATTGAACACAATTTTTTTTAATACAGGTCTACTACTAAACAGACTGTAATTCTTCTTGAGATAGCATTTTATTTGCTTGAGATACAAAGTTACCCTGTCATCAAAATTGACTGCAGATTTTATATGTTAATGCAGATCTGTAATGTGATTTTATGAATTTTGTTTCTGAAACTTGTTTTCACACAGATAGGTATTGTTATTAATCCACAGGCATATGATTTTAATGAGCATATTCATTGTATGGAAGGCATTTACAGAATTCTTCTAGATGCTTCTTTTAATATTTGCCCTTTAGCATGCTATTACATGGCAGATTAACCACTTTTAAATGAAAGTTAGGTGAAAGTTCCTCAATTGCATAGTTAAATGCATTCTGATAAATGGAAGTTTCTTTTGCAGTTGAAATAAGGTCTGAAAAACACTGCCAGAACTGACTGTAGTTGAGTTTGCAAAATATATCTCTTGCAAATTTGTATATGCATGGATATCTTGCTTTTGTTTTAACTTTTGATAGCACAAGAAGTGTATAAAGCAGGTTATTATGTGTGATTAAAACAATGTTGTCAAAATGACAACGTAGTATGAGTTTTCATACAGGCATTGTTTGCCTTGATTTTCAGGTCAAGATCTAGGAAACATTATGAAATCTGACACAAAATCTCATTTCCAAAGCCATTTGTTGTTTGATAATAGATTGAAGGCTTTTTTTGTTGTTCAGAAATTTCAGTCTCACCCTTGAGCTCAAAAATATCTCAGTGAAACTCTACAACTGCTAAGCCATTCAGCTGCCATGTGATAAGGCAAGTCAGGATTTTCAGCTTCTATTTCTTATCAAAGTGTGCACAGAACTGACGGTGGTTATATCTGTGAGAGTGAATTAAGTTAATACTACCGATTGGATAATACATGATAGTTTAAAATAATTTCCCCATAAAATACCTGCTGATGAATAATATAATGAAAAACCATAGCCTTTAAACACCTACATTTTCTCAAACTTTGTAAATGTATTCAACTCAGCCTTTTCTATTCCTTACATTTTTAACGCATCTTAGCAGATTCTACTTCAGGTTGTTTTCTCTGAGTGTATGTTTTCTCAACTTTGAAAATATTCTTGCCTATGTTCTATGCAGACTCTTTATAGAAGGTAATTCTTCAGTTACTTCATGCTCAGCATTGACTTCTGGAACATAATAACACTAAACAATATCACATGTATCAACTTATCAAGAAGCAAAAGAACCTCTCAAGATCATTTACCTTGTTTTTTTTAGTTGAATATTGATATTGCTCCCAGTATCTTTACCACTTCAAATAGCTGTTCTCACTGAAAGGCTATTCTTAAACAAGTTACCCCCTTCCTCGGAGAAATAGTTCTTTGATTGCTGTAGTTAAAATATAATTTAACTCACCACTTTGCAGCTTTATTTTCATTTTTTATTTTTGTGAAGAAATTCTACTGCAATGAGATACATTGTGTTATATTTTCTGATTTCTCTGATTACTTTCCTATGAATTGTGAATATAATGAATGCTTAGTCTGGTATTGTGTAGCATAACTATAGTGTTATAGCATGATATAGTGGTTTTCCATCTAATTGAATAACAAAATAATCCATATGCCACTTTAAATGCATGACTTTTAAAGTATACTTTTCTTGTTTTGACATTCTGGTGAAAATGAAATGTGGTATGACGATATACATAGTACTTGAAACACTGAACAGTCATAACTGTGTCACTGCAGTTTGTAGTGCATCAAGCAGCCGTGTACAGCTATGAGAGTGCCACATATGGTATCTGTCTCAACTACAGTCATCTTAATGTGGACACAGGTATAGACAATATATAAAGGAATGAATTGTGTGCCAATAAAACTATATATGACACTGAAATTTGAATTCTATATAATTTGTACATCTTGAAATATTCTTTTGATTTTATTCAACCGTTTACTAATGTAAAACCATTTTTACTGTGGGCTGTACAAAAAACGGGCAATAGGCTGTAGTGTGCAACCTTTGCTATAGAGTAACGGTACACCACCTCACCTTTCCCCAAGACCTTTCCTCGCTGCTAAATCCCTAGCTCAGTGAACAGTACCACCATCCATCCAGTCAACCATTTCTGAGATCCAGAGTCATTCCTCTTCCAACATCCATGAGTCCTGAAATTCTAACAGTTCTACCCCTTGAATAAGTCCTCTCCTGTCTCTTCTTTTCTCCACTGTAAACATGTCATTCAGGCCTCAATTACCTCCTCTTGAGACCATTACACTACTCTGTAACAGATGTTCTTTCTCCCAGAATTCTCCCTCTTAGCTAGTGTTCACATGCTGCTAGAGTACTCTTTCTAAAATGTGAATCTGATGATTTCCTCTTAAGATTTTTTTCCATTGGCTTTCCATTATGTACAGCAAGGTTTCCAAACCCAAATGATATTTGATTAAAGAGGGTTAAATGGTGGTCTTTTGATACAGATGTACATTTTTTTTGCACATTAAATCTAAAGGAATATTTTTTTATTTCCAAAAAGATGTATGCTTTCTCTCATTTTTCTTGAAAAATGCCTTTTTATCTTTTATTTTCTCACCTTTAATAAAGGACAAAGCTTAAAAAAATATTTCTCTTATAAAAACAGAAATGAAAGCATGATGAATGACAACTAATACTGGGCCTCCATGTAAGGATACAACAGGAATGGTGGGACTATGGCAAACTAGAGTATGTGCCTAGTCTAAAAGAGGAGTTCTCTACTCAACTCCAACCAGTTTTGCCATGTGGAATGTGAGCCCAAGGAAGACATATTTCTTTTGACTATTCAAAAGAAATCAAATTAGATTTATCAAAGCTTCAAATTGTTGGTTTTTTGATTTTTGAGATCCAGGGCCTCAAACAGTGACATCATGGGTCTCTGTATCCACATTAAAGAACTGAGGGTCAGTGAGGTTAAGAGACATGCCCACATTTGCACATTTAGTTAAGGGCAGAGTTAAATCTATAATCTTGATTTCCTAACTCCTACGGTTCTGTTCATTATACTAGGCCAGCTTCAATTTGTTCATGAAAGAACAGGCAAGCAGACAAGGTAGTACATGTATGCATGTGCATGCACCCACTTACAAAGACACAGGTGTACACACACACACAACGTGCACATGTGAGTGCATGCGCGTGCGTGCACACACACACACACACACACACACACACACAAACACACGTACACAAGCTAATACCAAGGATTCATTCAACTAAATAGGTTAGAGGAAACTCTTCTGTTTAAGTCTAAACTGTGCTTAGCTTTCAAGATCTATAGAAATCTGCTACCTCGCTTGTATTTCTCACTACTCTGAAAATACATCTTCATTTGATAATCTCACTATCCCCTACATATTCTTCATCAGTGATAACATCAGTACTCCTTTGTTCATGTTATTCCTTCTTCTAGAATAATTTATATTCTACTCTCTTCTTAATCATTCTCTGTGAAGACTACTTCTGATCTCTATATAGACATCTCATTTCTTTGGACATCTCTAACTCTTTGGACTCCCAAAATACGTTAAATAATATAATTTTAGTGATTCATGTTTTATATTTTTTGTTGGCATTCAGTAAATATGTCATAATAGAGTCACTACAGATTTAAGTCAGTCTTCTCCTAATTTCACAACATTATCTTATAGTGAAGATAGGCACCTTCACAGTAGAGTTTTCAAACCAACAGCCCATGGGCCAAGTACACTCTGCAGAGGGATTTTGTTAAGGAAGTTTTAGAAATTGAAATTAGTTGTCACTGTTTAAATATCAGGAAGTTTCTGATAAGAATCTGCTTTGCCAGCTTTTCTTGAAAAATTTGCCAGCTTTTCTTGAAAAACTTTAGGATCCCTGAGCCTGCATTCCAGTTGGTGACGATCAGTGATAGTTCTTTAGGCAGTATCTGAGGTCCCCAGTTTATTATTTCTTCCTACTATCTTAAATCTTATAATTTCACTCATTAATACTCTATCTGGTTCTTAGGTATTTGATTTTGCAGTTTCTGAAATTTCTGTTACAGTTTTTGAATTACTAAAGAGTTAATTGTATTCAAAATTGTGGTTAAATTGAACTTATATTACTTTTTGAAAATTAAGAAATTAAGAAATTATTGGAAAATTAAATCATACAATTAGTTAAGAGCGGAATTAATTACCTATGATATATACGGTCATTGGTCATCTTTAAATTGAGTTTTCAGTTGACCAAAATGATATAAGAAATCAAAGAGGTAGAGGATAGAACTTCTGTCTTCCATAAATAACTTGGCTTGTATAGCCTTTGACAAGTTACCTAAGTTCTTTAAATCCCCATTTCATGTATATCCTTAACATATTATCATTATTATTGAATAAGAACCAATGAATAGACTTCAAAAAATGGGAGGTGGAAAGGTGGTGAGAGGAGCCTGTTTTGTAGGGAACTAATATAAATTATCATATGGAAGTATTCGAGTTCATTTACCTAATAGAGACTTACCAGCCCCCATACCTATATCTTTTATTTTTTCCTGTTACTTATTCTTATTTTGGCCCTCAAGCATTAAATATACTTTTAAGGGAAAATAGTGGTATTTTAAAAAGTCATCATAGTGCAGTAAGGCTGCTGGTTTGTAGAGAATATTATTTTCTTATATATTAGAAGGCATTTTCTAAGAATTATAATCTAAGAATTATAAAATTATTTAAAACAAAAAATAAAATTATTTTTAAAAGTTACATAAAAATAATTATATAACATTTATAAAATAATGTCACATGACTAGTCAGTTCCCTAATTTATAGGTGGAGGTTTTGTTTTTCATAGTCAGAAAACAAACAAATGAGGGATCATTGTAGTTTAACTAAAAATTACTTTCAAAACTGAAACACAGCGTCTAAGATTGTTTTTAACAAGACATTTGTCAAGTTTTATTAAAAACTATTTTCTTTTATTCTTCTGAAAAATATTCCCCTTTGAAAGTTCCACAAGTAATTCCAATAAAAAAATGAGACTGATCATTATAAAAAAGCAAAACTTACATTGATGATATATTATTGGTCCACAGAAATACAAATGTTGATTTGTATGTTGTTTAAAATTATAATAAAAAAAAATTACAAAAGAAATAAAACCATTTAGAACAAAGAAAGTGTATATGAGCTGATTAACTTACTTTCCTTTTAGTTGCAAGAATGCATTTTTGGGAGGGTGGTATTAAGCTCCAAGAAAGAATAACTGTCCACTGTGTCATGTTTCTGGCTTTTGTATGGTTTGTACAAAGCACTATCAGTCAAATCAGAAACACAAGACTACCATATTAGGTATTACAGAAAGTGAAAAAAGAAATAGTGTAAGTAGTCACATTTTTCTGCTTTTGAAAAGCTTAACCTCTAACTGGTAGATAAAGAATAATATAAAATAAATGAATTATAGAGATAGATAAGCCTGTAATTCTTGAAAGAGAGAGAACACAGACTCCTAACAATTTAAACGAGAGGCTAAATCAGATTTACCTTTTCAGCAGCTACTACAGCTTCTCTGAAATATACAAGTGCTTATTACTTATAATGATCTGGAAATTTGCCCTAGAATTCCTTTACTCAATTAGTTAAATATTTACTAAAAACTAGAATATGTACCCAGTACCGTTCTACCCTTGCGATACCATGGTAGAGACTTCTCCCTGGTACATTCATTGTGATATTTTTTGGGGGGTGGGTGGGATCTATAGACAGTTGTTAGCTGGTTTAACTGTCTAAATGGTTGTGTTATAAATTCATTCTTGAAGACCTTACCTCTATATAAAGACATTACCTCTCTATTTAGAAGGTAGTCCTTGCTTTGCACAGTTCTGACATGCATGAGATCTTCATGGGTTTTATTTAAGATGATACCGTGCAGACTGCCTGTTCAGTGGAATGAGCCTGGACTTTGACTTGTCTGGATTTATCCCAACTTTGGCACTCATCTTTCTGGGCAAGTTTTTGATCTTCCGAATTCAGTGTTTTGATCTATTAAAATACAGGTAATAATAATAACACCTATTTTACAATGTAATTGTAAATATTACATAAAATAATATCCATGTAAATTTTAATTTCGATTTCTAAAGCTGAAAATGCAGTTATTTGGGGGAAACTTTATCTTATATTCAGGGATTAAAACCAATCAAAGGATATAGTGCTATTTGTTATATTATTTTAAACAAATCATGGAGTGAGTATGAAGCTATTGTAGATTATATTTTCCAAAGATGGCCACAGCAGTATCTCTTCATATTCTTCTAGAACTTGTTACTCCCCATTGAGAGTTGGAGAGGTAGGTCTCTTCCTGTTGAATCTGAGCATGCGTGTGACTCACTTATAACCAGTAGAATGCCACAAATGTGATGCTGCGTGATTTCTTAGGCTCAGTCTTAAAAAGCAGTGCTACTTCCACCATGTGTGTTGGAACACTGGCCTGTTTGGAGCACTAAGTCTGAGACCTGCAGCTGCCATGCTGTAAGGAAACCATGCCAAATGGAGAGGCCTCAGGTCTCAAGTAGGCAGTCCTTGCCTTCAAGTCCTTCTAGTCCAGTCACCAGTTATATGAATGGATGAACTATCAGATGGTTCAGATCATGCCAGCCACGGCCATTCAGTCACTCCCAGAGATACCCCTAGACTTTGAAATTTTGCATTGAGGCTCCAGGCCTGGTAGAGCAGAAACAAGCCATCCTCCATGTACCCTTGGTGAATTCCTGGTTCAGAGAATCTGTGAGTACAATAAAATGGCTTTAGTTTTATGTCAGTATGTTTGGAGTGGTTACATAATGATAATAATTGGAACAGTTATAAAACTTGACAGATACATTGTCTCAGAAACAGATTACTATTAAAACTTATCAAAATGGTAATCACCTGCTGAATAAATGTTTACTGAGTTCTTTCATTTCAAATGAAGATAGCCTAACAATTACAGAATTTTGTCTAATAAATAGCATTCCCCTATGTTTTCTTTAGTTCTTTACATGACATTAATTCCCTTGAAATATTCATTGACTGTCTTAACTGCCAGAAAAGAAATAAGCATGTTTAAGCAGGGCTATAAGTTTCACTGAAGTATTGTATATTTTACCAGTTTGTCTAATAAAAAATGTCAGTTGGTATAAGAATAACAATAATAACATAAGTATTATAATAAGGATACTTACTACTAAAATTTACATATATATTTGGAAACATAGTATAGCTTAATTAAAACCTCTAGTAACAAAAGAATATCTGTACTGGTCTCTCCAAATGAAAATTTAGCTGTTATCCCTGATATTAATTTTAATGTTAATCTTAAAATAACCTCATCTTAGTATATTTGGAAACATTATTTTGAAACCAACTTTACTATCATCTTTTGGAAGATAGTGGGTTTTCTAAGTTTATTACCACTGAATGAAATAACACTTTGTCATACAGTTACCAAGGGATTTTAGTTATATAGTGGTTCTTGTGATTTTCTAAAATAATAATAGAATAATTCTAACAATGAGTACTTTTTATTAAGAACATTACCATGAGAAAGGTAATCACTACTGTAGTAACATTTGGATAGCTTATATTTTAAAGTTTGGGTGTTGGGGGGAGCGGTAAATATAAATAATTGCATATACTCACACACATATATTTCAAGCAGCCAACACAAGAAAATGTTAACATTGATTGCTTCTGGGGGTGAACTGGGATATGTTAAGGTAATTCTCATTAAAATAAAATTAAAACTGAAAAATGTTTTCCATACTGCAAGAACTGCATTGTATTCATCTTTGTATCTGTAGTGTCTTTTGTCGTGTTTGATACTTGGTAGGCACTTAGTTTGTATTGTTGGATAAATAAAAGTTAGACATTATCTTCTTAACATGTTATTCACCTTATTCATAGTTTTAAAGATCTCATAGCTTATGACTTTGTTCACTGAAAGAACTGATATTTTTAGTCTTTTCTCACATAACTCCTAATTTTTTTTAAGAAGGCTGTTTATGTATCTTTATCAGTCTGGGTTCAGTAAGAAGATAAACAACATAATGTCAAATTTATATGTATACATATATATTCTGACAGGAAACATGAAGTCTGTAGATCATAGAACAGAGTTTATTACTCATAGAACATTAGTGCTAATTACCCTGCACATGTAGCAGGGTTGCACCACAGGAGAGGAGCCCTAAAGTTAAGATACTGGGAGCTTATATAGGGTTACCAGCACAACTGCCATTCAGGATGCACATGCACAAACCCCTCATCTTTACTCTGGAATTAAACATACCTTCTCTAGGGAGGGGGAATGGCATATCTAGATTTATTAACCTCAACGTAAGCTAAAAGCAAATCTCTGGAAAGAAGGGGACTTTTTTACGATCTTACAGATTGTAATGTTTCCAGGAAGGGAGACATATTTATCACAGCTTATCAATTTTCTTCGCTCAGAAGACCCTAACTTTGCAGGAATGCCAGGACATCCAGGGAGAATTGTCTCTGAACACACCACCATTTAAATAGGAGATGTTCAATATAATAATTATTAAGCAATAATAGGAGAGAAACTTTAAAGGTAGACAGCTGGATTTGACCTTTGAACTTGCAGGTGTTTTCCTTTTCCTCTCCCAGGGATGGTATCTGCAGGCGTTCAGAATGATGCAGTGTTTGATGTACTGTTGGAGGCTGTCTTACAATACAGCCTCTAACAAAACTAGCCTGTCCCAAACCCCTCGTAATAGAATTGTTCACCTTTATACCAAGAAGGTTGGGAAAGCACCAGAATCGGCATGTGACGTGTGCTTAGGCTGACTTTGTGAAGCTCGTGCTCTGAGACCTAAAGTTCCGATGAGGTTGTCTAAAACAAAAAACATGTCAGCAGGGCCTGTGGTGGATCTGTGTGTACTAAATGTGTCCGTGACAGGATCAGGTATGCTTTTCCTTATCGAGGAGCAGAAAATAGTTGTGAAGGTGTTGAAGGCACAAGCACAGAGTCAGAAAACTAAATGAAAAATGAATCTTTTTTGAGTAATAAAAGCAAAAGGCTTAAAAAAGAAAAGGTAGACCACAAACTCTAAAGGGTCATAAAATCCTGAGGAAGGGTGTCCAAGGGTAGGACAGACTTCTTGAAAGGGTGAGTTTCCCTTAGAAGATGTAGTTTCAGCCTCCTGGATGGCATAGAAGTTCATTGGGTTTCCAGGCCAGAGCTGGTTCACAGTCACCAGACCTTCAGGTACAGTTCTTTGAAGAGCAAGCAAGCTGTGGTTGATGGGTGGATACACAGACAGTTGGGCATGCAGAGGATTTTGGGACACCGCTGCAGGTACTGCTAGAACTGGGAGCTAGAAAGCCCCCCTTCTGCAGGAACTCAGCATGCTACTATGTATAATTTGGTCCAGGCTGGCTCTGCCAGCACCATGGGACATCCTGCATGCACACTTCCAGGGCTGAGGAGATGGTATGGGGAGCAGTGACCTGAGCTAGGATGCAGACTTGAGTTGCCTAAGGCTCTTATACACACTGCTACCACCTGAGTTGAAAACTGGAGAAAATACATTATGAAAACTGTGATTTGCAGACATTTGGCACTGGAGAAAGTCATGCAGGCTGAGCAGGAAGGAGAGCATCTTCCTTTTTAATGCTATCCTTTTTAATGCTATCCATTGTCCTCTACAGAGAAAGCTTGTAACATACTGTACCACCTGGCAGAGAAAATATGTAAAGGGCCTTGATTCATTTTTGTAGATCAGGCAGTAAGGGTGAATTTGGAGTTGAGAGATATGTAAGTTGATGAATGACTTAAAGTCTCTTCATCCTGTTTCTTGAACTTTATTTAACTCATGGTACATCATAGCTTTAAGTAAGGATATTATGCTTTCTGTTTCATTAATTTTTATCTAAATTCTCTTTTGACTCTAAAGTCTCTTTTTGCTTCCTGTAGCAGTATCCTGAGAAAATATTTCCTTTGTGAATTCATAAATGATAGTTCAGACAATATTTTTATTAGATTTCAAATTTTCCTTAATATATTCCTTAGTATTTTCCTGTTTTAATCTCAGATGACACATTTATGACTACCTGTGTAAATCATTTTTCTCTGGTTGGCATTTTATTACCCGGAAAAGTTGGTATTTCCTAAAAATTTATAAATTTCGTGTTTATTATCTCTTGTTTTTTTTGTTGTTGTTGTTACTAAGTGAAACTATTTGCTTTCCACAAGTCTTAATATAATACTTTTTAATATATTTCTCCAGCTAAAGAAAATTTCATTTATGTAAGTCTTCTATGTCGATCTTTAATCTACTTCTCAATTATTACAAAGCATTATAAAGCAGGGTCTTCTTCTGCATCTTTATATTTGATTAGTCATGGCTATAAATATGTTTTGATGAAGAATCTTGCTCAAGACTCTTTGAAAGTCTAAGTAGATAGCCTCAAATACTTCTTTTCTACCTTATGAAGCCTTTAAAAATTGCCATACATAAGGCAGAATTTCCTCTTATTAAAATTATATTATCTGTTCCTTGTCTGGTCTTCCTCCCATGTCAGGGCAGAGCTTGGAGGCAGGATATTTTATACTCTTGAATCTTTAAGTGCCAGGAGCCAAAGCATTGTCCTCAGATACTTGGTGGTATCCTGGAGGAGTAGAAGATCACAGCTAAGATAGTAAGTCAAAGATCAATCTACTAATCTAAGGAACTAAATGGAGTATAAGAGTTTGAAGATAAAATGGGACTTGAAATTGGGAAATATTGGATAAGAGAGTGAACTGATAAAACATTGTTATGGAAGAATTCTGGTGATAGACTACTTATAGTGTGAGAACTCAGGTTGGTTTGCAGGCATATACTAGATAAAAGGAGCTGGAGTAGAGCAGATACATTTCAAATAGTTATTTTTATGTTTAGAGAGTTTCTCTTCTGTTAGGACTCAATTAGCTTACCTGTAGTGAAGTGAAGTTTGAAAGTATATAGTTTCCACTTTACAGCATCTTCTGGAACTCTTGTGTATAGAGATCTTTCCAGCAACTTGTCCAGACAGATGTTGTTTGTAGCGACATAACACACATTTTCACCAATGTACTTCTGGCATAATTCTTGGATTTCTTAAAATTATTTGACACATGTCAAGCTTTGTTGATTTATCTTAACGTTAATTTTCTGAGTTGGTTTACAGTATCCTGGGTGTTGGCCACTGTGTGGTATGATAATATCTTAAATCTTTCCAGTAGAGGATTGTTGAGAAGAGATCACTCTGATATTTTTCTTGGTCAATTCTGAAACAATTAATTAAGCCTGGATCTCAGTATGAATCACTATCTAATAAAAAAGGCCGATATACTAACTTAATAGCAATTTGTGTCATTATATGCTAAAGCTACATTTGACAACTATAAACAGTACAATATTTGAACTCCAAGTGAAAAGGGCTTTTGGCATTATGTGAAATAAAATTACAAACTCTACCTTGCTCTTATCTATTTTGGTATAATACTGTAGTTGTAGAGAGATCATCTGTCAAGTTCTTGACCCTCTAATCAAACATGACAAGTAAAACTACAGTGTTTCTGGTTCAAACTAAAATAGACTTTAACTCCATTTAAGAATAAATGAAAAGTGACTGCTCAAAAAATTTTTATCTGAATTCTGAAATAGAGAAAACTTACAGTGAAACATAGTCATTGTTTTTAGTATAGCCTATCTTAATAAAAATAGTTCTTAATCATGACAGTTTACACTATAATTTGTAATAAAAGATGCAAATACAAATAACTCAAAAAGTAAAGTAGGTTTCCAGAATTTATTATATTTCCACTATAGAGAAGAGTATGAGTATCCTTGAAGAATTTCTTTTCCTACAAGAATTTCCTTTCTAATAGTGGAAATAATCTATGAACCTGGGACAACTATAAAACTAGCAAAATGAAAAATACAAAAAATATAAGATTATGAAGTTAAATTTTGGAATTCAACTTTTCTCCATATAGTTCAGACTTCTTGACGTATAGGAGGAGTTGATTAAATTTATCTAAGCCCTTATATTTTTATGAACTCTTAAGTTAATATTCTTATCTCAAGTGGGGGGGGGGATGTAATGTGAAATATGCAATTATAATCATGTTGTGGAGCAAAAGAGGTGTATTTAGTTCATAGATGTGTGAATAAGTGGCAAATGATCACAGCAGTATAGTATCATTGCAACCTGGAGAACCACACTAGGAAGGAAGCCCAAGTATGTTCATAGGTATGGCTACCTATTAAAGTAATTAATGAATTAAGATAAATGGAGTATAAAATTTGTGCAATTTATTTTAGAGAACAGTTTCTCTGTCTTTATTTTGCTTCTCTTTAAACAATGTAGTTTTTACTTGAAACTAATACTAAAATAAAAATTTTTTTAAAGTTTAACATTTAAATTTGACATTTCAAAGGAAAAAGGGCCATGTGAATTAAGAAAATCTCTGCCTTACTCTAAGTCATTTTTCATCTTTAACCAAAACTATTAATAATAACTTAATGTTTATAGAAGAAATTATTAGTAAAGATTCTAGGGAGGCCTGGGAGAGTCATTTGGGGCCAAGCCTTTTCCTTTAATCTGGCTTTGGTTTTGGTTGAAGCTCTTTATTCTGAAAGATTACATTACCAGGTCTGCCCTTTTCTCTGGAGTTGAAAAGTTTTGGCCAGTGTTGCTCAGAGTATCAGTCTGAGATGAGATGAAGAGCTTGCTCTAAAACATAGACCAGTAAATTTCTTCCTTCATGGAGAAAGTCTTGTGCCAAAGATAAAAATCAGCTGAACTAAAGTGTTCTTAGTGTCGGTAATTAATTTCCCTTCTGACATATAATTACTGTGTGTGTGTGTGTGTGTGTGTGTGTGTGTGTGTGTATCCAAACAATATATTGCTTAGTTTTGCTTGATAAGAATGGTACATTGCTTGAAGTGTTCTGCAGCTTGCATTTTTTTCACTCAGTTATGTTTTTGAAATTCACTTATTGCATTCTATGGTGGTATATTGATTTTTAATGTTAAATAAAATTTTGTGAAAATAAATATATATTACAAATATTTCTATTTTTCTAAATATTGCCTGAATTGCCCTTGAAAATAAATATTGTAACACATGCACTTTGAACAGTTAAATTTTTGCTCAGATCTCTCTTTTCCGAGTCAGGTGCATATGTGTTCACTCAGTATTTAGGTCGATTCCTGTTAGACTGCTTCTATGGAACTTAATTTTGGAAACTTTTTTAAAGAAAGTGGCCCATTTGTGTTAGCTTCATATTTCCTTTAATTTTTAAGATCTTTATCCTGTGACTAAATAATAATTATAAAGATAAGTAAATTATTCAATTTTAAATCTTTTTCTAACTCCTTTGTTTGTTTGTTTGTTTGTTTGTTTGCAGAGTGGGGGTGGGGTGGGTTGTCTAGTTGATATTTTGACTCCAGGAATCTATAGTAGCAGCAGTAGTGATTAAGAGTGTCATGACCTTTTCTACTTAATCTTGTTTAGCTTGCTGAAAAATAAGCCCCTCTTTCTTTTAGTTTTGTTGTGAGTGTATATGTGTGTTTATAGGAGTATATCTCCTAACCCTCAGAGAGTCATAGAGGATGCAATGGTATTAAGAGCAGAAGAGAAAGTTTCTCTTTTAACCCAAGACAATTAACTTAGTTGGCTGTGAGATAATAGTGTTTGAAACTATTTTCTCACCTTGTCTTGGAAAGGGTAAAATCAGAGAAGAAGGGATAACATGATCAATATTTGCTGCTCATGTAATTGTATGTGTAGAAAATTCAAAAAACTTAAAAAAAAACACTTTTTAATAATCTCATTAATAGAAGAATTTGGCTGAACATGTAATAATTATACAAAGTAGCTCTTTTCTACCGTAGGCATAAATACCTACATGTAGTAATAAGAAAAATTACTTAATTCTCACTAATGTCAAAATTTTAAAATATGTTGAAATAAATTTAACAGTAAATCATAGGATCTATATAAAAATAGAAAATTTTACTGAGAGACCCTAAACAAGATCAGAACAAAGTGAAATACATAACATTTAGTGAAAAGGAACACTTCATAGTGCAAAAATTAAAATTACCCCAAAATTAAAATATAAATTTATAATTCCAGTTACAAACCTGAAGGGTTTTTATTCATTTGCTTATTCATTCACTTAGGAGTGAGTAGATGAAACGATCTCAAAGGTCTCATGTAATAAATCAGAGAGAGTAGCCAAAATAGCTGAAAAAGAGCATAGTAGCAGAATTAGCTTTACCAGATATCAGAATATTAGGTAGAACCAGTGTAATTACATCAGTATGGTATTAGTGTAAGAGTAGACAAAGGTCATTGGAAAGGAGTGACTTCAGAAATATATTTCTGTATATAAGAGGCAAAGGTGGCATTTTAATTCCATGGGAAAGGATGGAGTATTAAAAGCTACTCCTGACACAAGAAAATAAAAGTAAACCTTAACCTTAGGCCACATAGAAAATGAATTTCAGTGAATCAGACATTCAAATGGAAACTATAAGAATCATTATAGGAAAATTGAGGCATTTGCTGGGAGGCCAAGAGACTGTTAACCATGGCTGGAAATCCAGATGCTATAAAAGAAAATAAGGAAAAAATACATAAACAAAATCAGTAAATTAATGATAGAGTTGGAGAAACAAAGTTACATGAATGGCAGACAAAAGGTTAATGTCTATTATACAATATTTGAGCACTAGGCAAAGGATGTGAATAAACACTTTATAGAAAAACAAATCTAAATGCCCAAAAAACATGAAAAGATGCTGACATTTATAGTGGTATAACAATTACATATTATTTTAAACTTGTCAGACTATCAGAAAATAGATCGATATTTGTTAGCCAGGCTATTGGGAAAGGAATACTCTTAACTCATAGCTGGAGGAAAAGTGAAATCCTTCATCCTTTTTGGAAAGCTGTCAGCAACATCTGTTAAAATTAAAATACCAGTAGTCCCATTACTGGGAACCTAAATCATAAAACTAAAAGTACTGTGTACATGTACAGAGATGTTTATTGCATTAATGTTCACAACAACAAAAATGAAATGACAGCAAAAGAAAGTGAAAATATACATGTACAAGAATGGTTGAATAAATTGTGGTATATCTACACTGGAGTATGGCACAGTTATTTAAAAGCTATACATGAGTTAGAGCTATACATATTGACTTGGAATAATTTACAAGTTACTGGTGAGAAAATCAACATGCAAAAAAATGTATATTTTATGATCCGATTTTAGTTAACAAAGCTTCCAAAACTTGCTGCATATATCTATATGTGATTATGTGAGTATGGAAAAAAACATGAAGGATTAAAAAACATAAGTCATTGCTACGTGAATGGAGAGGTTGATATAGGGGCAGGGAAGAAGACCACGCAAAAAGGAAAAGATATTCTCACATTTATACATTTTAATTAAACCTTGCATGTATAAAGAAATAACATTTAAAAAAGAAAGTTAAAATTAGGCAATTGTCTTATTTTATGGGTCACAATGGTGAGCACCATTAAATTCTATTTAGTAGTTGTTTATTGAATGCCTGCTATGTACAAGACAGCACCGTGAGTGTTGTAATACAACTGTTATATATTTACTAATTATTGTATCAACAGTCATCAGCAGTGTTTTATTGCTTAATGTGTGCTAGCGCCTGTTCTAAGAGCTTTATATGTATACTTCATGTAATCCCCACAATAACCTAATGGGGTAGGTATTGTTGTCATCTATATTTTACAAAAGAAAAGAACAAAATAAGTTTATGTAGCTTATACAGCTTCAGAGGTAGAGCCAGGATTTGAACTCAGATGGACTGCCTCCAGAGGATGCAATGTTAATCATTAAAATACGCTACCTTCTCTGCCCATGAATTGCTTAGTAATGGTGAAACAGCTATTAATATAGAAAGCAATTAAATCAGTGCTATCGTTGAGGTATGAACAAAGTATGGGAGCCTAGAAAAGAGTTGATATAACTGCAAGAATACAGGTTTCACATAACAATCAGTATGTTAGTTGACTTTGCAGAGTAAGAAGTCATTTTATAGATGGAGAATGCACAGAAAGACATTTTAGATGGGGAATTTAATTAGCACAGTTGTTAAAATGGAGGTATGCCTGGGAAAAAGCCATTAACCTAGTGAGACTGACACAGTATTGTGTGATAAAGTAATAAGAGAGGAGGGCATAATATTAGTTGAGGTTCTTGGTTTTCATGCAAGGTATTCTGGACTTTAGTCAATACTAAATCACTGAATTTTTTGAAAGAGTAGTGCTATGCTCTGAGAAGAACATGTTTATGAGATTTCTAGCCCAGATTAATAGAAATTGGGAAATTGGATTTAAGTTCTATAGGATTCTGAATCAATCTTTACATACTCATTTTAGCATTAATAAGAAAATTAGAGAATTTAGAATCTATTCGAAAAGGGGGAGAGAAAATAGCCAGAGTGGACTTAAATTTTTTGTTGATCTTTGAGTTCTCAACTAGAAGAAATACATTAAAAGAAAGAATGAAACAAATACATAAAAATAATTTTTTTTCTCTCACATGTAGTATGATTTAATGGAAGATGCAATAGACTACTCTCTGAAAAGGTCTGAGGTTTTAGACCTGACTCAGGACTAACTGTAAAGACACATTTAACAACAACAACAAAAAGGATAGAAAACTGGATTATAATATACTGTTATAATTTTTAGATACAGTACTTTCCATTGTCAGTCATGCTGGCAAAAACAATCTTCCTTCCTTGCTAGACAAGCTTTTAAAATAATTTCATTCTGTCAGATACTAAGCCATTTAGATAAGTAAAATATAATATTCAGGAAAGATGGTTGTTTTTTCCAGCCCCTTAAGCCAGGTGCCCCAAATTGACTTAATGCCATTCATTTTGAGATGAATTTGAAATTCTTCCAGTTGTGCATTGGCTACATACTAGGTGCTTGAAAAACATGTTAGCAGCAAAATAATTTTGCATTTGATTTGGTTTGTGTAATATCGATGTTAATAAAGCTTTGCTATTGGATATATACATGAAAATTATATTTAGTGGCAAGAAATTCTTAATCTCTTTTTTTTAAGAGTATTGCTATTACTGCATGACTGTATATTTAAAAAATATTGAGTGGCACGTGAAGGGAGATAAATAGATCTGGAACTTTCACAAGCCTAGTTAGCAGTACTTGTCTCCTAATAGGTTTTTATTATCAATAATGGTATAATTGTCCAGAGAGATAATAAACATCTATCTTCCATCCATCTACTAGTATATAGTAAAGTAATAGAATTGATAAAAATTTGAAAATATATTTTTTTTAGATCTAATAACCTTGAAACTAAAGGTACCATTTCTGGATAATACCTGTGAGGAAAATAAACTCTTAAAATTATGCTACCATAATAACATAAGGGATTTTAGGACTTGCTGGCTTAACATGACCCTGTGTTATATTGAGACTGGTCCTTGGGGACAGTTTGCTCATAGCCAAATATATTATTTGATGATGGTGATTATCTTAAGTACTTTTATAGTCAAGTACTTAGATATAAAAATAGCCTCACCTTTTTCATCATTTTTCTTAGATCGATATTAAGAGAACTCATAGCTGTAAAATTTTAGGTATTATTAAAATTCTTCCATTGCAGTATACACTTAGACCAGTAAATTACGTTTCTGGCCTATGCAAGAGAGAGATAGGAGTATAAAGAGCCTCTGGTGCCTAATGGTATACCAAATTGTAAGAGAAAGAAAGGGCTTGGCAAGGTTGTTTGAAAGTTCTAGCAGGAAAGGGATAGCTGCCTTTATATCTTTAACATGGAAACACTTGGAACTATAGCTAGCTTGCTAATGAGGGTTATCAGAAGCTGCAGTTAGATTCTATCCAAACGTAAAAGGCCTAAAAAGTGGCAGTTCTTTACATTGGTAGGTAGATAGCTGGATATGTAAAGGAAGTTATCTGTCCAGCTTGAAAAGGGAAGGAAGGACTGAAAGAAAGCCAGAATACCTTTCTAATACTCTGGCGAACATGTATATATTACTCAGGAAGAGAAGAGGGCTCTGGGCAAAACCGAGGTCACCGAACACTTCTGGAGCAGATAGAGAAGGCCAAGAACAAATGTTCAGACCACTGACGTTTTGAAGTCAAGAAAAGGTATATAAAAAAAATCCATTGCTACAAAGATGTCAAATAAGAGGATTGAGAAAAATCCATTGAATTTGCTGAAATATCACTTAAGACCTTTGGCAGAGTAGTTTTTTATAGACTTTTAGAGAACTTGGTTAGATTTTGGTTTAAAGAGTGATTAAATGGTTAAGTAGGAAACACAGAATTGTTGACCAAAGTCTGTTTACTCTGACTTTTTGAAGACGTCATATTTTCTTTCACAAGACAAGCTAAATCATATGCTGTCATATAGGAAAAGAAATCGTTTAAGAAAAAAATTTATTTTGATTATTAATACTTTTTAGTACTAGAACCTTTATGAAAATTGCTGTTCTGTACTTAACACTCCCCTCTCCCCACCAAGAAGCTGAGAAATTTTCTATTAGAACAACTTTGGTATCTTAAATCATAAGTAAATATAAATGTGGAAATCTGAATTTACAAAAAAAATGGGTGATAAAAATCCATTAGTAAGATGTACTGTCATGGTTTGAGGGGGGGCCAAAAATAAGACCCTGTGGTCTTACCCCAAGTTCAGAATCACTAGAAATATAAGCAGAATGAGTCCTCTGATTGAATTAAAAATAACTGCTTTAAAATTGTTAAGGTCTGAATGAAGAACAGGGCTCATTTGTATAGTCACAAAGGGACTGGTAATACTTCAAAGCTGAATTAGATAATTTTACTAATCTTAAATGGGTACAGCTGGACAGCCAAGGGTATGCAGGAACAGAGAATTCTTTTTCTAAAAGATCAGGAAACCAGAAGGGACCATACAAGTCCAGTCCTTTTTCAACTTGTTAGTCAGATAAACCATTCCTCTCTTAGAGGATGGAGATAGTGGTCAGCAGTTGCCAAGTGAGGAGGCAGAAATGACCATAAGTGTCACTGTAATAGAATTCCTCTATAAGGAAGCTTGAGACCAGTGGAAAAGGAGTTCCCACTCCAATCATGTTATTTTCCAATATACTCATTTAAAATTGAGGTATAATTCACAGAAACAAAAATGCACAAGATTTTAAATGTACAGTTTGATGAGCTTTGACAAATGTATATATTCATGTAATCACTATTCCAATCAAGACATTTTAACACTTTATAAACTGATTCACAGTAAGATTTCTTTGAATACTAATCTGTTCATTCAAAATGTATAAAATCATATTAAATTTGTAATAATTCTATTGATAGCTTAGATTATCTCTGGATAAAAAATTTAAAGAACTTTCCCTAAAAGGATAACATATCATTAATAGGCTGATTTTTAACTGATTAGAAATCTTTTAAAACTAGAACTTTCTGTGTAATTTTTAGTTATATACTACATATTCTTAAATATTTAAATTGGCTTCATTGATCTCTTCCTATCTAAAATGTTAAGATCCTGTATTTATATTTTTGATAATATGGAATGCAGAGTACGGTCTTAACAAGTAACTTTTACCTTCCTTTCCCTATGGGCGCACTTTGGCTCTTAAGTTGTATGATACAAAGGATGATAATCTGACAGCTTTCTGCAAATGAGAAATGTATTCCCTTAGTTAACTTAGCAGATATTTACTGGGTAACTCTTATGTGCGAAGTGATAGGTATAGTGCAGTAACTATACAGCATATATCACAGGGAGATATGTTTCAAAGACTCCCAGTGGATGCCTAAAACCAAGGATAGTACTGAACCCTATGTATACTAAGTTTTTTCCTATACATATATAATAAACTTTAATTTAGAATAGGCACATGCAACAATAACTAATAATAAATTAGAAGAAATATAACAATATACTCTTAATAAAAGTTATATGAATGTGGTGTTTTCCCCTCCCCCTGCCCTCTCTTAAATTATATTGTCCTATACTCACCTTTGCACTTAAAGAAAGCACTTTATGGCTTCTCTTTGGCATATCCAAATTGCCAGCATCACTACTCTTATTTGGGGCCATTATTAAGTAATATAAGGTTTACCTGAACACAAGCACTGCAATACCGTGACAGTTGACCTGATAACCAAGATGTCTACTAGCTTGGAGAATCCAGCTAGGATAGCTGGACAAAAGGATGATTATGTTTGGGGTGAGATGAAGTGAGAAGGCGAAAGATTTCATCATTTTTTCAATGGGTGCAATTTAAAACTTACAAATGGTTTATTTTTGGAATTTTTTCATTTAATATTTTTGGACTATGCTTGACCATGGGTAAATGAAACTATGAAAAGCAAAACTGCAGAAAGGGAGAGACTACTGGAACTAACAGGGTGTCCCATACAGTATAGTAGGGAGCATATATTAAAATTAAAAATATATATATAATTACAAATTGTGAACAGTGCTGTGAAGGATGGATGCAGTGATAGAGAATGACCTGGGAGGGTTAAGGAAGGGGAGAAGACTTAGAATGGGCAACAGTGGCCTCTAGGGGGTGACATCTAGGCTGACTTGATGAGGGGATGGCAAGCAAGGAGCACTGGGGATGAGATAAAGGAAAGGAAAGAATTGTAAAAGATCTAGAGGCCAATTTTGGCAATACTTAAATTAAGTCTTAACTGCTTGTATTATTTGTTGACTGATAATTTTGATAGTAGCTATAATTTGACTAACATTAAATAATTCTTATTTTTTCCTTGGTATTGTGATAATTACTTTTGATAATGTGAACTTAGATATTACACATTATTTATACTTTATTTTAGAAAAATCAAGTTAATATCCATTTAATAAGATTAAACAAGTATTATCTGAGATGTGATACCCTACAACTCCTTTTTAGTTTGTAAAAGAAAAGAGGTACATATGGATATACACCCATCCTTTGAGTTACTTGGTATTTTTTTCCCGAGGTTTTTTTATATGTGGTAAATATTCTCCCCCATTTATGCAGACTTTTTATACGCCGTCCTTTCATTTCCATTATTGGTGATTACTCTTTCAAAAAATGATAGCTTAACTTAGTACCATACAAAGAACTAATGTACCCAATTAATAATGTTCTTTCCATTCATTGGATGGCACATAAAGCTTGGGTGACCTTCGATGTTTTTGGGAGTTGGTTTTACAGATGTTTTGCTGTAGAAGCTGAAACTTAGATGAAAGAAAAATGTCTTCCTTTTGAAATAATTTTAGATAATGCACGTGGTCATCCACACAATTTAGAACGACTAAATAAAAAAGTTGTATATTTGCCAATAAATACAATTTCCTTGATCCAACCTTTAGATCAAGGCATTATTTCTGCCTTTAAGATTAATTATACTAAACAGAGTTTTAATGATATTTTTAATAAACTTGGAGATAATGAATCACTTACAGAGGCCTGGAATAATTACACAATTTTAAGTTATATCAAGAATATTGCTTCAGCTTTGAGTGATATAAAGCTGTCAACTTTAAATGCTTGCTGGAAAGCAATATGGCCAGAAGTGGTTGCACCAAGGAATATGGTTCCAATAGCTGAAGAGAGATTCACTGGCATTATTAATTTGTTAAATAAATTTCAAGAAGAAGGTGCTGACAATTTGAATGTAGATGATATTAACGAATTACTGGTTGATTACGAATTAACTGATGAGTTAATTCACTTAATGTCTAAAGCCCGTCCTGCCAATGAATACAGTAGTGACCTTGAAGCAATTTCATTCACTGCAGAAAATATTTACAAAGATCTTCAATTGGCCACGAAACTGAAACTGCAATTCTAGATATTGATTCAAACATCCAATGAGCCTAAAAATTTCAAAAAAAATTTTTCTAAATGTTGCAGTAAATGTCAAAGAATTTATGAAAACTTATCAAAAAATGGGGTTGGATAATATCATCCAAAAAATAAACATAAATAATGGAACCTAGGGAGTACTTTCAAATATTTCGAGTGGTGAAGATAGTGACTTTGTGTCAGTTAAAAAGAAGGTTGATCACTTTATAATACAGACACCGACAGCGAATAAAATTTATTTTGGTTTTTTGAATTTTCTTTCTCATTTTTTCATGAAAATGAGTGAAATAAATATTTTTATGACATATCAGCCTATTTCTATAGTATTTATTTTCTGTGTACTGATGCATTCTTTTTACGTGGTTTTCTTACACATCAAAAAAAAAAAAAAAGATGTGGAATGGACAATCTGTAAATCAAGGGACAAGTGTAGTTTTTTCTTTAGAAAAAAATCAATTTTTCAAGCTTTCTAGTCCCTCTTAAGGAAATAAATATTAACCTTGATTGTGGAATGATACCCTGGGATTTTTAATAAAATTAGGTTTAGTATTACTATGTTAGTCACAAGTTGTACTGTGCACATTACTAGAGCATGTTAGTGTTATTTGATATACATTTTTAAAGCTACTTTTTTATGAGTTGACATGGAGAGTAAATTATTTCTTGCTTTATAACAAGGAATTCCATTTTGTTTTTAGAATTGTTGAGTTGACAATACACAAAAGGTTATTAAAATGTATACCTTACTTTGCAGTAAGAAAATGCTTGAAATTCTAACAGGAAAGCAGAGATCCTGGGGGTTCTTGGTACTCTATTAGGGTATCCATGAGGTCAGAACTGTTTGCATAATACCATGAAGACATCATTTGTCTTTTTCACTGTGTTGACATTTGCAGTGATGATGGTGCAAAAGCAGTTGTAAGTAAAAAAACCGCCAATGCTTTAGTGTATGTGAATCAGGGTGGTAGTAGCACCAAACTGTACTAGTATTTATGATATTCTTCACCATCATATACTTGAAGTAAAAATTACCAATTTCACTTAAGAATGAGCATGACAAAGCAGGAAAAAAATATTTTTAAAAGACTCGGGGGGAGAATAAAATATTAAAATTTTAAAAAGATCTCAACCTTTGTGTACACATTAAAAATATTCTATTTGATGAAATGGGAAGTACATATAAAACACCTTTATGACATTGTAAAATCTTTTCGTTATTTTGAAGAAAAGCATTGTGCAATTGAGTTGAGCTGAAAGGTACTTTTTGTTCATGGAATAACCTTTTTTTATTTGAAGGAACTGACAGACAAACTGGTTTTTCATATTTGACACACATTTTCTCACAAATGACTTAAACCATTTAAGGAAAACAACTGACGGTATTTGTTGCTGGTGATAAAATTGGAGTTTTTAAGAAAAAAATTTGAATTTTGAGAGACTTGTATTACTTTGAGCTAGACTGCTTCCTAGTACTTAAAGAGTCTTTTGATAATATTAGTGATGATATTAACAAATGTGATATTTTGAAATAGTACAATGAAACGTCAATATTTGGAAAGTATGCATAACTCTGACTTAATTTTTTAACAACCAATGTTTTGAAGATCAATATGTTTCATGCATAAAAGAGTCAAAGTACCAGAGAGCTATGATTTTAATGTTAAGAATTAGAAGCATTCATTAATATTGTTTGAGATATCACATGACAACTAACCTTTAAAAAAACTACCACTTTTTACTTTTTGGTGTAGTATCAAAGAATATTCATGAACACCTGAATACACAATTAGAATACTCTCCTGTTTTTCAACTAGGTATATGTGTAATGAGGCTGAATTTTCTTTAATTTTCAGCCAAAGCAATAAATTACAAAAGATGGAGTACTGAAGCAGACATTAAGATTTGTAGACTACTACTCTTTTCAGTAAACTTCTTTGTTTTTGAAATGTAGTTATTTTTCATTAAAATATTAATTATATTAACAGATAATAGTTTTATAATTGTTAGATTTAAGTGAATTACTAAAATAAATCTTAAGTCCCAGTTTTAATTTTTAGTATGTTAAATATCAGTAGAAATAATCGATGTGTAAAAAAAAAAACTTATGGGATCCTGAATAATTTTTAATTGTATAAAGAGATTTCGATAATCTGTGGTCTAGAGAAATCCACGTATAATTTAGGAGAAAAGCATAGCTTTATAATGCAAAATGTATATGTTTTGGCATAAAGCAGTACTTTGAAGTGTTTTCAGATGGCAGTGTTAAAAAGTATGTTTTATAGTTATCAGACTGTCTTTTTTAAGTCATATTATTTGGAAACTTTTCTAAACATTCATTGTTATTTTATGTATTTAAATACAACAGAGGCAACATAAAATGAAACAAAATATTATTTGCAAAGCTTTCTAATTTTTTTGTTGACCTTTAGTTTTTTTCAATTAACTATGGCTGGTTTTCTGAACAAGCTAAATAAGGTATAAGAATGCTGAAAAAGATTTCTGTGACAATCTGTGGAATATTTCTTGTATCTTACATATACAGATTGAATGTTTCATATCTGAGTTAAATGGATAAAATTTTATTTTAAAAATGTGTAATTGTACAATCCATTGCCATTTTGGAATGTAAGCTCATTCACTATAAGGGCCCTTTGTTAGTGGTGTTCGTCATGTGACATGATGGCCATATTGTTAGTGAGGTTTTTGATTTCTTCTTTTTTTTCTATAAGCAGATAATCTCAGTGATACCTTGAAGAAACTGAAAATAACAGCTGTGGACAGAACTGAAGATAGTTTAGAAGGATGCTTGGATTGTCTGCTTCAAGCCCTGGCTCAAAATAGTAAGTTTTATTATTTACTCAGATGACAAGCAACAAAAAAAGCAGTCATTCAAAAATTGGTATATAATTTATCACATAACTTGCATTCACATAACTTGAATTCTTTTGAATTCAGTTCCTGAATACTGAAGTTGTTTTCACATATTCCACCTGCTTACCCCACATCCCCAACCTGCAAGGTACTGAAAGACAATTTGATAGGCAAGAGAAAGGAGGAATTGATTGGCAGTGATGACATTCATACCAGACCCAGAGAGAGGTGATTATTTAATTTCTAACATATAAGCATCATAGTTGTTTTTCTTAACACCAATTTAAAAAAAGACTGTGTGTATTTGTGGCAAAACTGGAAAGAAGAAATAGAGGGGAACTTAAAACACTTAAATTTTTTTTCTGGAATCTTAGGCATACCTTTTTAATAATTTTACTTTCAAATAATGTGTATGCTTAGATTTAATTGGAAAGAACTGTTAGCAGTCATCCAGAAATCCCTTAAAATTAAGGTGAGACTTGCCTTTGTTGGTATGGTAAATAATACTGTAGGTAAAATTATACAACTCTTCATTGATAAACACATTGTATTGTTGCATTTGATCTATCAAATTTTCTATTCATTAATTTCTGTATTATCACATCGAATAGATGGATACAGAATGATTTTAATTTGTTCTCTTATTCCCGCTTGGTCTTGCTATGGTTTGTACTGTACTTGTTTTTATTACTCTGTCATCTATCTTGGGACTAATTATATAGCTGACAGTTTAGGACAAAGTATATGTTAGAAGTTTCAATTCCAAGCACTCAGAAATGTATGTTACTTCTTTTTTTTATTTTTTAGTAAACCGCTTAGAAAATATAAAATGATTGTATTATTCATCAAAAAGCTGATTTTAAAGCTAGCTTTAAAAATTGTATTTTTTAGTAATTCTTTGTTCTTTGAGATTATAATTCTGTCGAACTATTGAATTTTTAAAATAACAGAAGGCTTGTTTCAAACAAGGAATTCAGTAAGTGCATCTGGATAAGGCTCACAATGGTAAAGAAAAAGAACAGGAGAGTTTTTGAGGCAGATACATGTGGTTATTTAAGCCTAAAAATTAAATTAAATTAAAATTAAGTTTCTTAGTCTTAACTTTTTAGTATTCCTATTTGGCTGGTTACTCTCTTATTGAGATCACAGATATAAACCATTTCCATTAACACAAAGTTCTTTTGAATAGCACTATTGTAGAGGACTGGAAAGAACCATGTAATGTATAGGAGATTTACATAATAATGTAATTAGCTTAGTAAATTGAGTATCTTAAGTTCAATTTTTTGAAGAGTCGTTTTATTATAACCTTTTGTTTTTAATAGCCCAGTTTTTTCTCTGTTTAGAAAAAGATAGAATTTCCTAAATGGATCATTTACTTAGGGACTGAAAGACATGGAGGCAATATCCTTGGTTTTATGTGGAGGGTTGCTTAGTCCTCTCCTAGAAAGACTAGTAGACAAAGAAGAGAAATGAAAAAGAAGCAAAAGTTTATAATGTTTTAAAGAACAGATTCAAGAAATACTGACAAGTATATAACTTGGATTAAATTTCAGACCCACTGCAGACTTATTTATTAAATTCATTTATTTAAAATAGTCTTGGGGGTGGCTCCATAGTATAGTGGTTAGCGCATCTGCTTTTCATGCAGAAGGTCCTGGGTTCACACCCTAGGTGGAGCCACAGACCATACCCCGGGTGCTCCAGGCCCCCCAGGCGGCTCTGGGTACACGCAGAGCATGTGGGAGGAGATGCCCCACCTTTAGAGATCTAGTTCTTAAGGGGAAATAGCAACATCCATAGGTCAGGGGTGGAAGTGGGGGAGGATTAAAGAGGGAAGGAAAAAAAAAGAAAATGGTCTTGAAATGATATACAATGAAATATTAAGACCAAGATGTTTATAAAAACAGTAAACCCTACAATTATAACTATTGACTCCCCGAGAAGGGAACAAAAGGTATATGTCTTCTTAAGAATCTCTATCAAAATTTATATTTTCACATCTAAGACTATTGACACAAAAGAATTTGACGTAGAAGAGGGAGTTCATGCAGATGTCTATTCTTTGACTTAAGAGTGATATTTATCATTGATCGAGCAACTACTCTGTACTCAGCCCTGGACTTGGGACTATATCTGTTATTTAATCATTCCTGTAGCCCATGAGAAGATACTGTCATCACCATTTAAAGGATAAGAAAACAAACCCTATAATGTTACTTGATTTGCTCTGGTAGAATCAGAGTTTGGATTTAAACTTTTAGTTTACAAAATAAAAAATTACATTTTGAGTAAAGTCCAACTTTTGGCTAAGTTTATAGAATGTTAAAATGTTTTCAGAGGCTAGGTTTTAATATTGGGTCTTAGAAATTTTGCTTTTCTTTAAAATGGGTTTAAATTGTTGTATTAAAGAGGAAGATGATATATAAATCTTTTTTTCCCTTGAGCTGTATAAACTGATATATTTACTTTATAGGTATTTATTGGTATATTTTATAAAATTAGCATCTGGCTTTTAAACAAGAAAAATACCGATAAGATATTTATTTTCTACATTTCATCTTCCCTGAATAAAGTGATTGTTCCATTGCTACTTCTGTCTTCTTAAAGGTAAAATTATAAAACATCTAACTTAGGTGAATTTGTACTGGCTTTTTTTTACACAGAGACCTCTAGTTTCATAATTCTTCCTTAATGTCAGGTGTTTTAACTAAAAATATCACTGTTCGCACCAGAATTGCACATGATGAAGAAATAATGATGTCTCCATTCCACACATATGTAAGATGGTAATGCATGTAATGGGAATCTAAATTTAAAGTTTTATTTTATACTCTACTAACCTGTCATCAGAAAGGACATTTCTGAAAGGAAATAAATAATGCTTTTAAAATTCTTACACTGAGAATTTAATATGTTCGAATTATACATTACAAATGATTATAATGTGAAATTAGAATTTTTACTTTGATGTATGACTTCAGAGTATTTTTTTTTTTTGGTTATATTAAATATAGTATGTGTGTCAGAATCTTAAAAGATAAGAGTTAGAAAATTTGAATACTTACTAGATTTTGTGGAAAACATTTTGTTTAAGCAAGTATTTTGTGTAAATTTATGATCTCAATTAATATTGAAGCATTCATTTACTCACATCTATATTTCAGATCTCAGTTTTAAAATGTTTTTAGTAAATATGTGAAGGCCACCAACTACGACATCAGTCTCTATTTATTCTGGTCTCTCTTTTGATTCAGAGAATAATTAGGAGATTCTCAGTAAATACTTGTTGAATTGTGGTATGGTTACTCTCACACTTATTTGACAGTTTAAAACAATATGCTACCTATTTTCATCTCTAAACATTAAATAAGACAGAAATTGTCTTTAGACAGTAGAACATCTAAATCACCTTGCAAGATAAACAACTAGCATAAATCAAAGGCCCACAGACAAGAAAAATTAACAGTTCATTCATTGTAAAAATTCTATTTTATCAGAGCATAGAGACCATGTTACATTGCTGGGGGAACCACAGAACAATGCCAGCAAGATCACCAACACAGCTTTAAATTCTTTTCCTCCAGAATTATGCTGTTTTCCTCTGTCTCATTGCCTCACTTACCTTTGTACTTTAACTTTGTTTAGTTAATTGCCTGATGACAATTCTTGTTTCGTACAAAGGTCACATAATGGTTTATTTTCTATAGAACAACCTTGTGAGAGAACACATGTACTTCTCTTTAAAGAAAAAAGTATTTAGTATCTTAGTCCCACATTCCTAACCTTATACCATAATACTCATCTGCCTGTTGAATTCCTAGGTTATTTCTTAGACCTTTTTTGTAGGCGAGGCAACACTTGGTTGACCTCACAGATTGCAAATACCTTGTCATCTTACAATCTTTTATTTTTTTATTTTTTACACCTACAGCACCTGGTCTTCCTAGGTGGTCTCCCATCCAAGTACTAACCAGGCCCGACCCTGCTTAGCTTCCAAGATCAGAAAGTATCGGGCTTGTTCAGGGTAGCATGGCCATAGATAGATCTTGTTCTTTATTTTATTCATTATATTCATATTTGGCTCCCTTCTAGGCACAGTTCTTTTTCTTTAATTTTTACTTTATATTAGTTTCAGGTGTACAGTACAATGATTAGACATTTATTTAGTTTATGACGTGATCTCCCAAATTACTTTAGCACCAATCTGGCTGTACACACAGCCATTACAATACTATTGACTATATTCCCTATACTGTACTCTACGTCCCCATGACTCTTTTGTAACTACTAATTTGCACTTTGTCATCCCTTCACTATTTTCACCCAGCCCTCTCAAACCTCTCTCCTCTGGCAGTCACCAGATTGTCCTCTGTATCTGTGAGTCTGTTTTCATTTAGTTTGTTCCTTTTGCTCTTTAGGATCTGCATATAGGTGAAATCATATATTTATCATTCTCTGTCTTACTTATTTCACTCAGCATAACACCCTCTAGGTACATCTATGTCGTTAGAAATGGTAGGATTTCTTTTCTTTTTTTTTTTTTTTTTTTTGGTGGCTGAGTGATAATCCATTGTATATATGTACTACCTCGTTTTTATCCAGTCATCTATTGATGGACATTTAAGTTGTTTCCATATCTTGGCTATTGTAAATAGTGCTACCATGAACATAGAGATGCATAGATCTTTAGGAATTAGTGTTTTGGTTTTCTTTGGATACATACCCAGAAGGGCAACTGCTGGATCAAAAGATAGTTCTGTTTTTAATTTTTTGAGCCTTAGTAGCTGTATCATTTTGCAGTCCCACCAACAGTGTATGAAGGTTCCCTTTTTTCCACATTCTCACCAACACTCATTTTTTGGTTTATTGATGATAG